>CM042016.1:59403381-60003381 GCA_023525715.1 Cichorium intybus | reverse complement strand
GAAGAGCTGAAGAACAACCATCCATTTTTCTTGGTCTCTTAGTTGGTACCAAAAATTCTCCATATACTTCATTGTACCAACCCGATTTCACCAAATAATTTCTTCTTTGAACACGAATTTCTAAAAACTTTCTTTTAATCACAACACACTTTCCAACATTTTTCACTTCAGATTTTGGAAGAACACCAGCATTTTTCTCTTTGGGGACCCATATCATTTTCATTTTTGACTTTTTCTTCTTCTTTTTCTTCTTTTTAAACTTATGAACACAAGATCTAAAACAAGAACTTTGTTCATCTTTTTGAGTTGGAACTGAAGTCTTCGGGTCCGAAGCCTTTGGATCATGAGGGCTTCGGAGTTGATGATTTTGATTTTCAACTAGTGTGGGTTTTCTATAAGGTTTCATGCCATCAAACATGTTATTTGAGACTGAAGAAAGATCAACTTCCGAATTTGTTTCTTTTGAATATTTTGCAACAAATAACACTTTCACCAAACATTTTTCTTTCAAATCCAACTCCCCCTTAACCTTTGCATCTTTCTTTTCAGGTTGGGGAACAAGTAAAGATCCGAAGTGTTCATCAGATTTTCCAGAAACATGAAGATGAAGAACATCATCTTCAAAGTCTTGAAGAGCACGCAGAACACTTGAATCTTCAACCAGAGAAACATATCTTCTTGTAGATTTTCAATTTTCTACCCCTTTTTTCTTATCAATATCTTTAAGAACAATCATCATTTCTGAGAACAAATCTTTGTTTATTTCATGTTTCAAATGATGAAAAACGAATCTTCCATATGCATCTTTAATACCACTAGAAACAAGTGTATCATTTGTAATCTTCAGATCTCTTAACACAAATCCCATACATTGTTCAAAGTTGAGTTTATATTTGAGATTATCAACAATAACAATCCATATTTTCGAGTTTCTTGCTTCCATTTTCGTTTTGAACAACAAATGATCACAGATCTGGAATAAAACTAGAGAGAGAAAGTGGATCTGAAGTGGGTTTTTAGAGAGAGAAAGTAGATCTGATATGATTTCTAGTGAGAGAAACAGATCTGAACGAAATTTCAGTGATAAAAACAAGATCTAAACCAATATTGATGAACATAAACAGATCAAATATGAAGAACAGATAATAATATTGATTCCATATTAGAAAAACTCAGAAAAACTGAATATCCAGATCTGAAAATTTGAGTTCTGATTGATGTTGTGGTGGGTTGTCAAATCAAGAACCGTTCCCTTGAAATAATCTGCTAAATCTTCAAGGTTAGGCTCTGATACCAATGTTGAAACACGATTTGACAATAAATGCAGAATAATAACAAACACCAATCAAGATCCAATGTGTCGAATGATTCAATTGATCAAAGGTTTTACAATGGGTTTTACAATGTGTGTTTTTCTATGCGTGTTTTCTCTCTCTATCACTATAACTCTCTCCCTCTAGAATCATTAGACTACAAATAATAATAAAATCACTATTTATAGTCTAGACAAACAAATGAGCCCAATGCACAAAGCCTATAAGCCCATACGACTAAGCGGGCCTTCCTCATGCCACTAAGTCATAATCATGAAGAACTTTGCACCCAACAAACTCGATGTTATAAAACGTACTGTTGTGAGTGATCTCACTGGTAAATGGTATAACTATATGAGTCGAAACTTATTCGTCCCTAGACCTGAACCGAAACAGATATCTGTAGGCCTCTCAGTGATTTATTGAAGTTGACTGTAATGGTTGGCAAACCAGGACTAAGTTGATAGTCTTAAAGTCATAAGCAAAATCGGAAATCAAGAAACAGAGTATCGGATCGAGATTGATCTTAATCCATGTCTTGAGTCTGAAAAATATCTTGTTGGACGGTGGATCATATGATCACTTATCTTTGGACAGAACTGACTAGGTCAGAGTTCAGTAACAGTTTCTTTAGAAACTGAGATTTGTTAATCTGAAGATAAATTAAAGTCATAGACTTATCCAAGTGGGAGACTATTGGATTAAGTGTCTAAGCCATGACTTTATATTTGTATTTATCTTATTAATTGAAGCAAAGTCCATATGGGTTGCCCTCATAGTAGGAGGATTGATGTAGAAGTTCAGTAGAGAGAAAGGTTGATTTATTAATCGTTTAATAAATCAATAGACATAAATAAATAGTTCATTAATATATTTAAGTGTTAATATATTAATTAAAAACTATAATAATTAATTGGAAATTAATCTAGAATTAATTGGATTTAATTTAGTGATTAATTTAATTAATTAAAAGTGCAGGGACTTGTTCTATAATTAGTCAATAGTTGAATATTGACTGGCCAGTGGAAGGGTGGAAAGTGGCGAGATTTTGTGGTGCCACCACAAGAATCTCGAAACCCTAACTAGGGTTTAGGTAAAGCCTTGTCCATTTGATAAAAGGCTTGTCAAAGTTGGGCTCTAGGGTTTTAAGTTGTGCCACCAGAAACTATAAATAGGGAACCCCTGGGAAACCCTAATCCTGCACCAACTTCATCTCTCAAGGATACTCTGCTATCTTCTCTCCTCCATTGCTTGGGTGTGACTCCACTTGAGGCAGGATACTTTTGCTGCTAGCTTCTGGATCAAGAATCAAAGGTTGGTTTTCTTGATTTGTTCTTTAGAAATAATTGTTGGCCTTTAGGTTTTTTATTATATGTTCATTGTAGAAAAACATAGATCTCTTTTAGGGTTGCATGTAAACTTAGGAATTTCTAGTTCATAGTTTGTACAAAACCGTTCACATCCACTAGTCAAGATGTTCTTTGAGCTTCTTTCTTTCAACCGCAGTGTTGATCCTACATGCATATGCATGAGCAACTGCAAGCTTTATTACTTCGGTAGGGTAAAGACCCTTAAAGTCTACATTGAAAATTTTTTGACTGTTCGCCCATCTCGTCCCTTACCTTTGTAGACAATTCCTCAGGGTTTGTGTAGAATCTCTCCATCTTCGAATGTACCCAAAATTTTAACAACACGGATGGGAGGAGCCAAGGTATTACGAAAACAGTTTGCAATGTCAATATCATACTCAGCAAGCCGTTGCAAATAGTAGTAGAAAAATCCCGAAAGGTATGCCTTAGCCTTGTCGAATATTGGCACAGTTGGGGCGAGATAAGCAGGATGATCTCTCAACAGCTCCAATATCTGAATAATATCATGGGGATACATGAATGGAAAATCTGCTACTGAGAATCTTGATTCAACCTCGTCAGATCCTCTAAGAGCGAAGTATTCGTAGTTTTGAAAGAAATTTTCGAATAAGGATCCTTCTTTTAGTGAGATCAACTTGACAATATATTTGTTCCTCCATACATCCTTCGGTTATTAAATGAAGGTGGATGAAAGCGTATCTTCCTTATCTTAAATGCCTCCACTTGATTCTCCTTTCTAGCCCTAACAAACTGAAAGTATGAGAAAGTCTTTTGATTGTATGTAATATGAAGTTGTTGATCGACTGTGTTTGTAGTTGAGTAGCTCTCCAAGGGAAGAAGGTTGAAGACTTCGTAATCTCCAAAACCATGTGCCACAATCTGTCCGGCATTCCATGTTTTGTCAATTTACTCCATGTCTTCGTTACGTTCTCGAGCTAAAGAATTGATCACAAGCATTCGGGTGAATTCCTCTTCCGTTTGCTTGTGTGTCTCTTCCTTGCTTTGCCCGATCAGTACACCATTCCCTTTATCACCCGAAGGTCTTTAGCCTGAAGCACCAGCATCCGAAGATCCTGAACCAGAAGGTCCGGTTCTGTGAGTGAAGTGATTGTACAAAAGATTGGACCCGAAGAGCTTCGGTTGATAACAATTTCCTTTCGGACATGTGGGTTTTGCATTAGAGGAGGTCGTCCGAAGGTAGGAGTTGGGGGAATTGTTGTTGTTGTTGTTGTTGTTGTTGTTATTGTTGTTGTTGTCATTGCTGCGGTTTAGCCATGGGACCCTGGACCACTAGCTCTTCCCCTTGCAAAGAATGAACCAGAGGTGCAGATTCAGCAACTATTCGTGGTCCCATTTGGGCAGGTTGAGTACGGCGCATTCGTTTTGCAACTTGAAGAAGAGTATGAATAAATCCTTTCAAGTTAGTCACAACATTTGCAATGATCACGTCGTTCATGCTTCAGATCTCTGCAGAAAATTGTTGAACTAAAGTAGCAGACTGGACAGCAGTCGGTTCTACGATTGGGGCTTCGGCTACTTGCAGTCCCCTACAAAGTGATCCTTGTATTGCGTGTTGAAGGATTGAGTTTCGGTCCGAAGATCATCGAGGAAGTTCTTTAGGTTAGCACTTGAGGACTCAAACTTTGGATCAACCTCTTCAATCTTCGTTTCAGAAAGTTTCTAGAGTGATTGACATCTTGCTTCAATGTCACTCACAGCAGCTAATACGTTTTGATCAAGAGCAGCCTAGATCCGAAGTTGATTATCCAAGACTCTCTTTTCAGATTGCAGAATTAGGGTTTTTACTTGTTCAAGAATCTCTGTTGTTGTTTCTTCAAGTTTTTGCATCACAATAACCTCAGTAGGTTGTTCTGGATCGTATTAGTTCGAGTTTTAAGATTAACATCTAGCTTCATATTGAGGGTTCTGTATTGTTTGATTAATACAAAATACTCATCATTCACGTTTTCATCATCTGGATCATCAATTGAAATTGGATCAATATGAAAGGCTTCGACTTCTTCTTCCGAGGTTAACAGTCTTTGACGTGATAAAAAACGAGGAATCTAAAAAACCATCTTTGATGTCTAATTATGGTAAGGAAGTGTCAAGACCAGAACTGGAGAAGATAGAAAATAAAGGATCAGAAGTCTCAAGAATTGGTTCGAATGATGTTGGTGTAATCGTGGTTATAACGTCGGATATTGAAGGTTCGGTTGTGGAAGTGATGAGTGGTGTTGAGATGTTTTGTTGTCTCAAAATTACATCACCAGAATTTAATAGCTTCTCCATACACCCCTCTAAATCAGAGATTCTTTGATTGACCTTTTCTAGGGACAACTTCAAATTCTCAACTCTCCCCCTCAATCGAAGAATCTCCTCATCACTGGCATTCACCCTAGTATTAGCATCAATAAGCATTTTATACATAATTGAACAATCACGGGTTGTTTCAGCAATATCAGAAAAGTATTAAGATGCAAGAATTTTAAAAGAAGAGACTAGATTGGGTACCTGTGCGGGTATGGTTGGGCGTGCATCGTTTGCCATCAAGCAGAAGTCATCCGCATCTGAAGCACCATCCGAAGTCTTCACCATTAAGTCTCGTTCTTCATCATCCTCATCATCATCCGCAACACTTTTCAGAAAACTCTTACCGGGATCAACAGCCACAAATGCACTGTGAGTTGGCTTTCTTACTTCATCATCATCAGAGTCTGAAGACCACACTTGGTAAGTTCCATGATTACCATCCGAGCCATCAGTGCAAGATATTTTATTTTCTCTTTAGCTTCGTTCAATTTCATGGCATAGTATGCTTCGTCTTTCACTTGAGGTTTCTTTTCATCTTTCTTTCTGAGCATACAATCCTTGGCTAAATGGTTCTTGTCTTGACAGTAATTGAAACTGGAACCTTCTCTTCAATCTTCTCATTTTTGGCTTGTTGGTTATCAAAACCTTCGGTTCTAAAGGCTTCGGAGTGGAAGAATTTCTCCTTTTGGAGTTGAGTTTTCATAGATTTCAAGTTTAGGTTTAGGAGTAACCGAGGGTTTGTAGTTTTTCACGAAGTGCTTTCCAGATCAAAACCTTTGGTGCTGAAGGCTTCGGAGTGGATGAATTTCTCCTTTTGGAGTTGAGTTTTCATAGATTTGAAGTTTAGGTTTACGAGTAACCGAAGGTTTGTAGTTTTTCACGAAGCGCTTTCCAGATCCTTGCCTGTTAACAAACGGCTTCTTGAATCTTCAATTATTAGCAGCATACAAAGCAACAGTATCACCAACATCATTCAGCATGTAACCATCAGGTTCGTCTTCATCTTCATTATCAACAACATTTGACGGTAAGGCTAGAGATCAAGCACTTTCAGCTTCAGTTCTTCTTCCCATAACATCTGGTTCATGCGATTTTAACAAATTTTACAGAGCAGCAAGTTTGTACATCTTGATGTTCTCATGCGACTTGACCATTAACATGATTGGACGCCGTTCCTTCCTGAGACTGTACAAGAATTTGATGTGAACCACCTGTTGGCTTTGAAGTTCATGGTACTTCTCAAGAGTGTACACCATATTGAAATAACCTTTGTATGCTTGTTCTAGAGATTAATTCTCTTGTTGCTGGAAGTTTCCAAAAGCAGCAAGAACTTCGGTTACTATACTAGATTGAAGTGTAGTATCTCCTGCGAAACGTATGGCTAATCGATCCCATATCTCCTTTGAAGATTTAGATCCTTTGATGTGATGAGTAACATCAGGACCTAGACCAGTATGTAGTTCGCACATAGCTCTTTGATCATTCTCGATCTTCTTCAGATTGGCAACACTAACGACCTCAACATCTTCTCTTTTAGCGAGAACGAATCTAACACCAATGTAAACATGAGGTCCTTTTGTCACAGATCTCCATAGGTCCTTATCTAACCCAATAAGATAATATTCCATTCTGTCGGCCCAGTACTCATAAAAGGTTGGTATGTGTACTGGAGCTTTAGATGAAGATCCAATCAAGTTCGCATAATTGAGCATGTTGCTGTATGTTGCAGTTGAATACAAGTTGCGGAAATCTAGATCTAGGAATCGAGCTAGATCTAGAAGTTGTAATAAAGAACAATAAAATTTCTCTCACACGTTTTCTAGCTGAAACATGCTCTGATACCACGTGTTGAGTAAAGAATTCGAACAATGCTATATGATGATAAGATCAAAAGAATAATTCAAACAACAAAATATGAAGAACAAAAGAATTAAATAAACAAGGAGCCAAATGATTTGTATTATCTTTGAGAGGGTTTTACAATGTTGGTGATAACAAGCACACTCGACCCAGACGGTATCACTGATATTTATACGTTATCAGTGATATCGATAGTACAAAAAGATTCATAGTACAAAAGTGAATATCTTATTCTAGTAATATGCAATAAGAATACAACGATGTGTAACGTGTAACGCTGAGTCTGGCAATTCTATGTGCTGTTTGGATAAGGTTTGTTACTCAAGTCTTCGGATCCTCCAATAAAAGACCTTCAGATCTTCAAACACAAAAACTTGACTCTTCGCATGGCTAGGACTTTGGATGGATAGAAGCATTTCATCAGAAAATTAACTTCAACATCGATCTTCTTGTCAAGAGGGATCCTTAGAGCTGACCCAAGATTGGCCAACACATCCGCTTCAGTATTGTCTTCCCTTCGTAAGTATTTGTCATTATAATTTGTAGTCCCCTTCTTGGAGATTAATGGTGGCTCAAAGAAGAACTCTCCCCATGATAGTCCAAATAATTTTGTAACAACGGTAGGTAAATGAGACTTTCATTTGTTTCAAATTATAACTATTTTGTGGAAATTTACCTTTTTATTGTTTTCTAGGATACAATGACTAAAAGGAAAAAAGGCTTTATTTTAAGCGTCCAACTATTGAGAAGACATCTCACACAGAGTCATCAAAACTCCTACAGGTGTGTATTTTGGCATCTGCATATTTCATGAATTAAAGTTTATGATTTTAAATTTCCATGAATATGTGTAGACAATAAGTGTAGACTGTGTACCATCAATGCTGCAAATGTTGTGGCACATGATACCGTTCATATTGCAATGGGCAAACAAACCATTCATGGAATTCCACTTCAAGAAGATTGCTATAGAGCTTCCATTGATGAAGTGATAAAAGGAGCAACTCTTTTGCCAATTAAAACCCCTAAAAACAAACACAAAACTGTTGGGGATGCAATTAATACTTTTGTGCCTTGGCCAAAATCCCTTGTCTTAATGGACTCAATGTTTTGTTCCTTAACTAATTATCAAATTACTTAATTTTTGATATACTATTTGTATATAAAACTTTTAATTTCTTGGTACATGCAAGTAACTGAGTCCATACCCCCTCGTCTTAAAGACCATACCCCCTCGACTTAATGAAACACAAAGTTGTTAGAAGCCAAAAAGCGTTTATACAACTGTAGAGGTCATACTGAAGAATAAGAAAGCCACAAGGAGCAACGTGAAAAAAGAAAAATTAAGCGTGTCACAATAATGACCATTGATCATGTATTGTAAATTCCATGTATCTAAATTGAAACATTATTGTAAATTTATACATTATGTATATTAATAATAAAAAAATTCTCTTTTTCCATATTTACTTTTATATTTATGTGTAACATTTACTAAAATATAGGTGGCTAAATATGTCTATTTATATTTGTGGCTGTCCATTCATACCCGTTACTGCAAGATTTACAATATTTTATGTGGCTATAGATTAACAATACTCTCGTTTATTTTTAGTTTATGTGTGTGAATGATATCAAACCATGGTAATAATAAAAAATAGTGGCTATACACAAACATTAGTCATGGTTTACAAAATTTTATGTGTCCGTTAATACAAATTCATGTGACAATTGGACTATCGATAGTCGCATAAACGATATTGTGTGTCGATATAACACATACGGCTACGCTTTAATAGATGCACCATTTGAAGATTATAATCAATAGCCATATTCACTACTTTTTGTGTGTCTAAAGGATAACACATATATGGTTAACATTAATTTATGTGGCTAAATATACCAAAATAGACACCACGAAAATGATTCGTGTGACTACAAGGACTTTGTAGTCATGTTTTAATTTAACATACGTGCTAAAGGGTAAATAGAATTACACATTCCAGATAAATGTGTGTAAAAAAGAAAAACAGTGTCATGCTAATAAAAGTTCATATGACTAAATATTACCAAACATGACATTAACAATAATTTCAATTTTTATTGCATGACCAATAGTCACTATCCAAAACTACATATGTGTCTACGAAGAGGTTATGGCCACGATCATTAAAAATTGTGCTTGATTACATGAACACATTTGGCCATGGTTTGCTTAACTACCTATGGCTAAAGTTTCATTGAATCAGTCCTTTTATGACTAAAGAATAGAAACGACCACGGTTAAAAGAAATTCATGTGGCAATTTGATGTATTATAGTCATTAGCAATATTTAAATGTGTGTCTATAAACATTTTTAGCCACACTTTTAGTCGAAATGCTTCATTATTTAACAAATATTCAAACCAATTAGTGACACTTTTTAGATACAGCCACGGTTTTTCGATTGACACAGCCACACAAAACTAATGTAGCCATATGGTATCTAAAATAGCGTGACCTTTAGTCACACTTCAGATGAAAAAATGTCGTGTCACTAAAGAGATATAGACACAGTTTTTTGTGTGGCTATATCCATTTCGTGTACTATGGATCCCCAATTTTAAAAAATTTAAAGTTTTCATCCGTTCTATAAGCCTCAGACAAAGAAGGGATCAGTTATTATGCCTATCCATTTAACATTTCAATTGTTTTGTCTAAGCTCATAATGCAACCGCAGTATATGAATCTTTAAAACTGGTGAAGCACTGAAGCAAGTTTCATGATCCATACATAGAACACTCCATTACTTCGTACGATGACAGTCATTCCAGGTTATAAATAAAGTTCTTATGATTAGAATTTTGTAAATCATGCACTTAATTCTCATCAGAGAATGTTTTTCTTCAAAGTCAGGTTATTAGGTATATTTAATGTTTGATTATTCATTATGAAAAAGAAAAGTTTTTTTTAATATAATTCCAAATTCAAACGGTTGAATGAGGAGTGTGATAAGACGTGTTGTAAAACATCAAACATACCGGTGTTAGAAAATATTTTTACACAGTCATCATTAAATTAATTAATTGCAGGGCGGTTTATCCGTTTTTTTGTGGTAACCGAACTGACCATGTTGTTTTTCAAACTCTTTATGTTCGTCCTCCCTCCACTTTATCTTTTCACTTTCATATTTCTAAGGGAAAATGTCATTAAATGGTAACTAATAACATGAAATTTGCTCAATAGGTCATCAAACTTTTAATTGGTCTTATTTGCCCATCAACCTTTTTCTTTTTATTCAATTACACCATTGTATGCGTTTTATACCGGTTATAACTTGTTACAAGCCCACGTGGATCATCTCCCGGTTCGAGTTGCTTGGTGATCGGATTTTTTTGTTGTATGGATAGTTAGATACGTGCGGCTGAGTGAAGTGAAGTGGATCATCTTCCCATTGGCATCGCTGCTACTACCGATTCCACGGAACTGCTACCATCATCGGTCACCCCTTTTATCACCGACAAGCTCCACCACCGGTTAAACGAACCTGCAAGCCCCTATCAGTGTGTGTGTGTATAGCTGTGACCGAAGCTCTGCCACTGGGAAGATGATGTATACAACGTGGCCGGAAATGGGTGTGTGTGTGTTTGTGTGTGTTTGTGTAAAGCTATGATTGAAGCTCTGCCACCGGGAAAATGATACACGTGGGCATGTAATCGGTGATGCCCGATAGAAAAGGTATCCAATGGTATAATTGAACAAAAAGAAAAACACTGATGGGCAAATAAGACCAATTAAAAGTTTGATGACCTAAAGAGCGAATTTCATGTTATTAGTTACCCTTTTATGACATTTTCCCTATTTCTAACCCTAAAAATCTTTTAACTTTTCATCTTCTTCACCAAATTTATTCTTTGAAATTCGTCTTCTTCTACAAATCTGCAACAATGGCGAATCCACCCATTCCTGTTTCTTATCTCAAACAGGCTTTGTATAACCTTTAAGTCATTCTCGACCCTAATCCATATCATCCATCAGTCATGATTATCATCGAAATTCCTCATTCTATACTTGTCTTTGCCTCTATAACGAAAACCACACCCATCAGTCATGATTATCATTGAAATACGGGCAAATCGCATATTCAACCACCGTGGTTGACAAGGAAGAAGATGTCATTCAATTCAAACATTACAAAAAGAAGGTGGTTCATCTGCAAAAATCCGTCTTTCTCAAAGCAATCAGACTTTTGCAATCAACCTAATTATGTCATTTGATAATCCGACTTTTGATTAAATCAAGAGATTGCTCACTGCCATTAGATACAGAGAAAAGCTCAAGGCGATGAAAGACTCCACGAGCTCGAAACGTCTACCAATTTGGCATCTTCTGGCACACATCATCTTTTGATGTTTATCCAAAAAAACTAGGGGAGTAGACTACATGAACATGCTTTGGTTGGAAATATGGTGGGGATTATACAAGGGAAAAACCATCGACTATGGAACTACATTATGGAACAACTTTTAAAGATTTCAGTGATGGGCACAAAGACGCTATTCCATGTTCCAGATTTTGAGCTCTATGGCTCGAGCGTCTACAATCGTTTTTGAATGTTCTATTGAAAGATCAAGAAGTACTCGATGCCTTTAGACTAGTCGAAGTATGTAAAACCTCTTTTCCTCCCCTTTGTTATTCTTGAAATGGTACCCATCAGTTCCAAGTTTTTGGTGTTTAACACAGTAGAAACATTTTGATTAGATTTGACTGATCCTACCCATTATGCATATGTAGCCATGCCAACATCTCCATCCTCGTATGTGATGATCAAAACCTAAGCAAAGAAGACCGTGAATCAATTAAAGAAGGCTACTCCAACTTATGGTGTCGAATATCAACTGCGTAAGGTTAGGAGTTCAAGAAAATGACAAGTTAGTTCCTAGAAAATGACAAGTTAGTTCTTCATGATTATGACTTGGTGGCATGAGGAAGGCCACTTAGGCATATGGGCTTGTGGGCTTGTTCATTGGGCTCCTTATTTGTTGGCTAGCTATAAATAGTGTTTTGATTATTATTTTATAGCTAATGATCTAGAGGGAGCCTAGTGATTTCATAGATAGAGAGAGAAACACACATAGTAAAACACACATTGTAAAACATTGTTGAATACAATCATTCGACTCATTGGATTCTCGATTGGTTTCGTTCTTATTCCGCATTTATTGTCAAATCATGTTTCAACATTCGTATCAGAGCCTAACCTTGAAGATTTAACAGATTATTTCAAGGGATCGGTTCTTCATTTGAGAACCCACCACATCATCAATCAGAATTCAAATTTTCAGATCTGGATCTTCAGTTTTTGTGAGTTTAATATTATGATATGTTCTTCATATTTGATATGTTTATGTTCATCAATATTGGTTTACATCTCGTTTTTATCATTGAAAATTTGTTCAGATCTGATTCTCTCTCTAGAAATCATTCCAGATCTACTTTCTCTCTCTAAAAACCGACTTCAGATCCACTTTCTCTCTCTAGTTTTATTCCAGATCTGGTGAGTTTTCGTTGTTTAGAGCGAAAATGGAAGCCACAAATTCGAAAATATGGACTGTTTGTGTTGACAATCTCAAATACAAAGTATCATTTGAACAATTTTTGGGTCTTGTGTTGAGAAATCAGAAAATCACAAATGACACACTCATTTCTGATGGTTTGAAGGATACATATGGGAGATTAGTTTTTAATCCTTTGAAACATGAATCAAACAAGCATTTGTTTACTGAAATGTTAAAAGTTTTAAGAGAAATCGACATTACACATGGATCAGAAAATCGAAAAACAGTAAAAATGTATGTTTTTCTTGTTAAAGATGCACATGGCCTTCTTGTTCCTCAAGATTTTGAAGATGATGTTCTTCATCTTCATGTTTCTGGAAATTTTGAAGAACACTTCGGATCTACACTTGTTCTTCAACCTGAAAAGAAAGATGCAAAGGTTAAGGGGAGTTGGATTTGAAAGAAAAATGTTTGGTGACAGTGTTATTTGTGGCAAAATCTTCAAAGAGAATGAAATCCGAATATGTTGGTTGTTTGGTTTCAAATGACATGTTTGAAGGTATGAAACCTTATAGAAAACACACTTTAGTTGAAAATCAAAATTATCAGATCCGAAGGGTTCATAATCCGAAGGTTTTTTATAATTTTCACAAAGATGAACAAAGCTCATATTTCAGTTCTTGTGTTCATAAGTTTAAAAAGAAGAAAAAGAAGAAAAAGAAGTCAAAAACAAAAATGATATGGGTTCCTAAGAAGAAATGTTCTGAAGTTGTTCATATTCCAAAATCAGATGTGAAAATTGATAAAAAGTTTGTTGTGGTTAAAAGAAATTTTTCAGAAACTTGTGTTCAAAGAAGAAATTATTTGGTGAATTCGGGTTGGTACATTGAAAGATTTGAAGACTTTTTGGTTCCAACCAAAAGACCAAGAATATTTGATGATTTTTCTTCATATCTTCGGAGTGGTGTTTATGAGAAATTTGGTTCAAAATGTTCTAAAATGGTTTGGGTTCCCAAATGTTTAAGAAATTAGATGTTTTGTTAAAAGACTTCGGAATATGACATCATATTCTTCGGAACTTGATGATGGTCAACTCCTAATTCTTGAAACTATTCGAAGTTTAGATCTGATCGGAGAAGACTTCGACTCGAAATCTTGAAACTCTTCGAAACCTACGTGATGAAGAAGACGACTCCGAAATGTTGAAACTCTTCGTAACCGACGTGATGAAGTAGACAACTCCGAAATCTTGAAACTCTTCGGAATCCTGTTCGGAATGGTGACTGTAATGTTGACTACGAAGGGTTGAAATTGTTCGGAGTTTGTCATACCCTTCAGATCTTCAATTTGTCTTGATTTCGTCTCTCTTTTGAAACTGAAAAGAAAACCAAATGTTAACTTGAAAAATGAAAAGAAACAGGATGCTTTGTGTTGTTTCACCATACTTTTGAAGTCAGAAAATGGGTTGAACATGAATTCTTCATACTAGTTTGCCACTTGGAATTGCACTAGTTGTTTGTATCGACCGGAAACAAAATGTTATTGTGAATGGTGACTGAACGATCCTTAAGGTATTCTCAGTAAGAGTTTATGGAGAACTAGTGTGTGAGTTATATTACCCATGCAGGGTAATGGGGACTGACTCACTCAACATCTTTTTTTTCCGGTTATATGCATGGGAGAGTGTTTATTTTGTGCTCTACTTGCTACAGCTGGCCTTCTCTCATTAAAGACACATGCTTTAACCTGGTTGTCACTCAATCCGCTCTCTTCAGAAGCGACTGCAACATGAAAAGGAAAAGAACAATTAAGAAAAAGTCACTCTCTCTATAGTCACGCAAGCTACAGTGATTCAAAGGACCGGTCACTTTCTTGCTACAGCCGGCGGTTCTCTATTTCTCTATTTTGCCATGATTCACGAAAATTGTCTGCAAAATGGTACAACACATCCTTCCCTCCTCTATCATGCTGTCAACATCTAGGATGTGTGTAAAGATTGTCAACTGTTCTACCATACTATTGATCGGTCCTAAGCCAAAGAAAATGATCTATTGTCCGGACAACACTTTTCATCTCTATATTGATTTTCATCAATGGCTACATTCAACAAAGGAGCTTTATCTCTCTTGCTATCACATTGTCAAACCTCCCGCCACACGTTTGATATCAAGGGCGGGTACAGTAAAAGAAATTGACGCATGCGACTGCATCATTGTTTCATCTGGTTTTGCTGCTACTTGTCGTTCTCTTTTTCTATTTGTGTACTGCAGCAACAGAAAAGCCATGCTCTTTTGTCCGGTTCCTTATTTGAAGATGTCCGATTAATGAGAAAAAGGTGACAAATTGATACTTTTCACTCGGATAATATTAGACCTAAGTGACGTGGCTGATTTTCAACCTCATAAAATCATGTTTGCACAAATTATACCATTTTTCTCCATTTCTAATACAACAAGTGTAGTTGCATGGGATAATAATACCTCATACGTGCCCCACAACTATGAAAATGAAAATGGAAAACAAATGGGAGCATTAAATGATGCTGGACAATTAAATTCTGGAAAAGCATTTGACGTCATTTTTCTAGCATTTAATTGTAGCAAAATTGGGATAGTATGGCTGATTGACATATTTGGTCCCTGCAATTTTGGATTAGTTATCATTTTCGCCGTTTGCACGAAACAGTGACATTTTTGGAACGAATTTTAAGTGATCCTTAACGTCTTGATGATGGTTCATTTTTCGAGAGGGAGTTATCGGATTATTTTTTCGGATCGAACGCGTTCTCATGACCATTTCGCGTTTTATGATCTCGTTGATCATAAAAAGGGGGAGATTGTTATTATTGGTCATTTGAGAAGACTGTCAAAGATTATTACTCACGCGTTTCTTGATTCGCTTCCTATGCCACATCATCCATTCCGATCTTTGAGAGGGAGATTTTTGGGTGCAAAGTTCTTCATGATTATGATTTGGTGGCATGAGGAAGGCCTACTTAGGCATAAGGGCTTGTGGGCTTGTTCATTGGGCTCCTTATTTGTTGGCTAGCTATAAATAGTGTTTTGTTTATTATTTTATAGCTAATGGTCTAGCGGGAGCCTAGTGATTTCATATATAGAGAGAGAAACACACATTGTAAAACATTGGATTCTCGATTGGTGTCGTTCTTATTCCGCATTTATTGTCGAATCATGTTTCAACAGATCTACTATCTGATCATCACTAATCCAAACCAACTATTTGTTCTCTCAATGGAAGAACATATAAAGTTACAAGCGGAACAACTTATTGCACTATTGTTTTTCTTTCTAAAGAACTAGAAGAGATTATACTGCTCTATTGCGGATGAAAATCTACCTAACATCGGTTTCAAGCAGGCCTATATTAAAAAGTGGTTATATTGGAATCTTGATTCTAGTATAGCTTGAATAGAGTTCTTCAAAACTGCAGGTTGTCAGGATATTTGAGATATTGAGTGCCTACTTTAAATTGCTTGTATCACAAATTTTATAATCATCAAATGACCATATACCTGATATTGAGTTCATTGGAATTCTAAAGTCAAAGAAGAAAAAGTCTTGGAAATCAAAGTTAACATTTTCCCTTCAAGATATCTAGAAAGATAATTCACCTACTGAGTTAGACATAAGACATTTTGAGCTTCTACACAGAGCTCGATGAGAGAAACTTTCCACCGCCGAAGTAACCATGTTACAAGACGAGTTGGATGAGAAGCACTAAGCTGAAAGAGTTGTTGTTGTTGCATCCAAGGAAGCAATGGAAAAGGTAAGAATAAGAGAGGCTTCTTGCTGAGGAAACTGAGGAACAATGAAAACCGCTGCAAAACCTCAAAGAAAAAGCCCTACTCGGAGGATATTCACACATTTATGTTTACAGATGAGGCTGGGCCTTCATCCGTAAAAGGGGAAGAAGGACCCCCCTATAAAGACAACAGAGCAACAGGACCATCAACATCTCTTTGGATTCGAGGAACACGAGAAACCTCCTTCTCCAACATCCGAACTAGTGAAAGATAATGAACCAGGAAAATACAAAGACTCATTTGTCACTCCTCCTCTCAACACTTAAGTTCCTCATTCTCCCTCTGTCGTTGAGAAATAAAAAGCAAAGGCGAAAGTCACTTCTATTGGTACTTCCGACAGAGATATATCCTTTTCCTATGCCGAAGATGGTGAGGAATAGCTAACCGATGAGCGAAAGAAGAACTTATTAAGAAGGATCACATCATTACCCTTGAGTTTTAGGAAAAAGTATATTTTGATGTTGCCACTAGAAAATGTACTCCTGAGAGTGCATCGGACTTGGGGATTCACAAGTTGACGGATAGGGACTAACATCCGACCATAACTTAGGATCCTCCCACCTTGTCTGGTCAAGAAAGGGAGTATCCCAATACTCCAAATTTAAGCCTACGTCAGAATCTTCAGCCTACTGGAAAATGATATGGCACAACAAGACCGATATTTTTCCAAAACGGAAATACAAGAAAACTTTATCAAGTGTCGCCAGCACAACACCTTCATATCGTGCTGCAATAACCCAGGTTTCATCAGTCTCTTGAAGGTTAACTATTGTCCCCATTTAATTCTATAATTTTGATAGATGGTTTAATGATGATTTATTGGAACAAATGGCTAAATGTATGTTTAAAGGGGATCAGAGTTGGGGATTTGGAAATTTCTTATGTATTTTTTTTACAGAGGATGCAATCTTTTTGGGAGATTTGTCGGGTGAAAATATTTATGGAATTTTTATTGTTTGGGATGCTTTAATTTGGTATTGAGCTTGGAGATTAATATTAGAAAAAGAAGTATATTTGGATTTGTTGTCCAATAAAATGAAGCAGAAAGAATGATAGACTAGATTCATTGTACTCTAACGAGTTTTCCTTGTAAGTATTTTGATGTTCCCATTGGATGTAGATATGTAAAGGATAAAATAGTTGACAGGATTTGTTACGTAAATCTAATAAATTTGTTACATAAATCTAACAAAATATGTCAGAATTGAAACATTAGGCCTTGTTGAGGAAGATTAACATTTATTAAGCCTATACTTTTCACAATTGGAAATGATATATTCTTCTGGTATAAAGATGTTATAAGAGTGTTAAACGAACTTCAAAGACTCTAAAATAAATTTCTAGGGCAGTGAGGTAAACGATTGAAAAATTCTATGGACAAAGTGGAAATTATGTTGTCCTTGAAAGAACGAAGAGGATTAGAGGTAGGTAGGTAATTTATTTGATATGAATCGAGCTCTAATTTCTAAGTAGCGTTATGTTTTATAAATGAGTTGAATACATTGTGGGGAGGTTATTTTAACACATTCGTATTAAAGGAGGATTTTTTTTATGTTGAATAGCTATTAAAGGTTATGTATGCCTTTAGTGAAAACTGTACGTGTAATAAATGAGTTATATGGTGTTAAATAGCATACATGTATTCCCATGGTTAAAAATGGAGAGTGGTGATAACACAAAATTTTGAGAAAATTCGTGTGGACCGGGATATAAAAAAATCGAATGGTTTCCTTCATTTTTAACAAAATGACTTTTGGGTATGGGATTTGTGACACCCTCCGAGTTATGTGAAAGATGTTGGACCGATTAAATTCTAAATAGAATTGTATGGCTCCAAACGCAAAATTGTGAGAAAATTCGTGTGGATCGGGATATAAAAATGGAATGTTTTCGTTCGTTTTTTAAGAAATGACTTGTGGGTATGGGATTTGCGACACCCTCCGAGTCATGTGAAGGATGTTGGACCCTGTTAGGATTCTGATTGTGATGAGATTTGACATCTGAAGTGTATATGTTCCTATCCGAAGTGAGAGGTTGATCCAAAGTTGGTGTTCTGATACGAAGTTGTGAAGTTTATCAGAAGTGGTTAATTGACAGTTTTGTACTTATCTGTTGATTAGAGATAATGTCTAGGGTCTGTACTTATCTATAACTAATATGATTATGTGTTTATCCTATTAGATCTTAGCATTTAAACCCGTTCAACCCTAGATGATAGTACGTACTTTTTGCATTGCCGTATTCACTGTAACGTTCTTAATAGTTGCTCATCGTCAAGATTAGGAGCACTATCTTTTTACTGTTAATAAAATCATTCGGCACTTTTGAATATTCATAATTTGTGTTCTCGTTGTTTGCTTTCATTCGTATTTTGTTCTTACAAGTGGTATCAGAGAAGGTTATTTGCTGATCTGTTACTGAAATTATTTACGTTCTTTGATTCGTGGGTTCAAATTGTTCTTGAATTCACTCTTCCATGTTTTGAAGACTTGATCTTATTAATCTTTCTGCAACGATCTGTAATTTTCAATGGCCTACAACGCGAACGATGCTATGATGAATTAAGCGGCTCTACTTGGTTCGAGCAACAAAGCACCCATGCTTATTCATGAACACTACGATCAATGGGCTGACCGTATGGAAGATCATTTATCGGGCATTGATGAAGATCTCTTACGATCTCTGAAGGAAGGTCCATTCAAGAATCTCCAGACTAGATTTGCTGCGAAATTAGGTGAAGCCACTACTCCTCCAGTCTAGACTGAAGTTACCATTGCTGCAAACAAGAAGAAGGTTGAGAATGACAAGCGCTGCATGCGTGAATTGAAGAGTGGTCTACCTCCTGTCGCTTTCAATTTGATCTGAGGGTCCAAATCTGCAAAAGAAATTTGGGACAGATTGAAGATGCGATAAGAAGGTAATGATGTCATGAAAAAGAGTATTGTTAACAACATTCTGGCTGATTATAGTAATTTCAAAAAACTGGACAATGAAAAGATAGACCAAACATTCGAAAGGTTTAATGATGTGGTATAT
This sequence comes from Cichorium intybus, assembly GCA_023525715.1. NCBI lineage: Eukaryota > Viridiplantae > Streptophyta > Magnoliopsida > Asterales > Asteraceae > Cichorium > Cichorium intybus. Next base: position 59,984,128 of record CM042016.1, on the reverse strand, counting down.
GAACTAGAGAAGTATGGTGTGTCAAAGACTTTGCATGAAACAAACTTTAAGTTCATGCAATGTCTCCGAAAGGAATGGAAGCAGATCACCATGATGGTGAGAGCTCATGAGAAGATCAACTCATACTCGCTTGAAGAACTTTATAACCTTCTCAAATCCTATGAGTATGACATTTTAGAAGCAACTGGTGATTTACCAAATGCCAGAACTCTGGTTTTTGTCTCTAAAACTGAATCCGAAGAGGTCACTGATGCTTATGATGAAGGTGAGGACGATGAAGAAAGTGATTCGAAGGCCTTATACTCTAATAACAACAGAAACATTCAGAAACGGCCACAGAACAAATCAAACTTTAATCGAAATTTCAATAATGGAAAACAGCAAATAAAGCCAGCTGAACATTCCAACAAATCGAAGTCTGAAGCAACACCTCAACCAGAAAAGAAGTTGTTAGGAGATTCTGGATACGACTGCAATTACTGCTATGGAAAGAATCATCTAGCCAAAGACTGCATGTTGAAAAAGGCTAATGAGAAAAAGGAAAAAGTCAAGGATGAGGCTTACTATATGAAGAAACTAGAAGAGCTTCGTGTGAAGACGCAAAGCCTATCTCTTGTTGCTCCTACCAAATCTGGTCATCTGGTTCGGATGATGATGAAATTTGTAAACCAACTCATGGGCAATGTATGCTGTTCATACTGGCCATTGTATATGGTCAAACGATGAGTGTTCGGACGAAGAGAAGGAAAGTAACATCAATGGTGTCTGTCTAATGGAACAAGGGACTAACTCATCGTCAAATGCTCGTCTTACAATCCCTGAACAGGTATCACTCTTACTTCAAAACTTTAACGTTCCAGAAGAACTTTTTATTAATGACTTAACGAAATTACTTCTGACTGTCTGCATATGAATCAACTACTTGTTTCAGCAAATACTGCTGTGTGTCAGGCAAAGGATGAAGTAACTTTGCTTAAGGGAAAACTAGAAGGAGTGCGTGAGGCATTAGAGAATAGTCAATTACGAATAGAGATCTTAGAAGAAAGTAGGGAGCAATGTAGAGTTAATAATGAAATTTTGTTGAAATAAAGAAATATTTTTTGTGAAGCAGCTAAAAGATTATATGCTTTTATTACTCGTATTTACCATTCTTCTTATATTTCATTAGATCAACATAAAAAGCTTTTACCTTTTATTGAGTGCAAGTTACAAGATGTATATTCTCTTTCTTATGAATGTGAATCTATAGTTTCATCTGCTGAAATACCAAATCCAACTTATGCTCATGGTATTATGCCTTTTGAAATTTTTTTAAATTCAAATGATCTTTTAAAAGTAATGGAAGATTCTACCCATCGCTCCTCTAGTAAATAAATGTAATTCTGCGAATGTTAAAGTAAATGATAATGCCTTGGATAATATTGTGTGTGATGATTCCTCTGATTCTGATTCTGATATCGAGGAAATAGACTGTGTTGACCTATCTCAAAGAAAAATCTCCTTAGTCTGTTCCTCAAATAAAACTGAATCTGATACACAGAAGTGAACAAAAATACTTTCACAAATTTTCAAAATTGCACTTCTGATGTAACAACAGATTCTTCAGATGAAGTTTCAAAATCTATTCTTGTTATTGATCCTTCGGATGAGTTTTCAAAATTCTCTATTGATAAAACCAAAAAGATGGTTGAACTAGCATGTACGTATCCAAAGGTTGCCAACTTTAAAAATAATATTTTCATTAAAAAGGGTGTACAACTTAATGAGGATTGTGAGTTATTCTCAATAATGAAGGAAGATAATACTAAAGTGACACCCGAAGGTTTTTTCTCAACTGAAAAGATGCTTGAAAATGGTTTGAATGAAAGAATTGATTTTAAAATCAATTAACGAAAACAAGAAATTTATCAGATAAAAAACCCCTTCAGATGTCAGAATAATGATCAAACTTTCTCAAACAACCGCAAACCATACGGTCAAACATCCTCTTTTGAAAAACACAAACAATTTTACGACAACAGAAGAAGAATAAACTACAGGGATTTTCAAAACAAACATAAAGCTTATAGAAATCAACAAAAATTTTCTAATATCAAGAAACCTTCTGTTAATCCTCAAAATGTTGTTTTTGAAACTAAAAAGCCCAACTGCTCCAATCCAAAATTTGAAAAAGTAACTAAGAAAATTTTTTCTAAAGGAAGCAACCTGGTTGACACGTTTCATGTATGGTTAGACAAAAACATGGATCTTTTCAAAAACAAAAGTCTATCCATTCAGGACTTTAAACTTGCCTACGAAGAATTTCTAAGTGAATCTACTCGATGTAGTTCTTCATCTGGAAAGACTTCCTCCTTAAAGCAAAAATGGGTTCCGCTAAAACCAAATCCTTTATTGATACTAAAAACCAAAGAACAAAAACCAAAGAAAACTTTGAAATGGGTACCTAAAGTCAAAATTTCTAGCTCATCCGAACCATCAATTTCATCAATCATTCCTTCTACATCCGAATCTAAAAATATTGATTTAGTTACATCATGGATCTATGATCCAAATACTTACCCTCAAGGACCCAAGCCAAGTTGGGTACCTGAACTTTCTCTCTAAATTGTAGGTAATGATAGATGAGTAGTACGATAAGGAATGGTACATTAATAGTGGCTGCTCACAACACATGACTGGGAGGGTTGAGTATTTGAGGGACTTCAGAAGCTTGGAAAACGGAGGAGATGTGAAATTCGGAAACAACGAAACTTGCCCATCAAAGGATATGGGAAAATCACAAACGACAAATTTACAATCAATCGCGTAGCATATGTAGAAGGTCTCAAGCACAGCTTAGCAAGTGTTTCTCAACTAGTTGTGGGGATAGGGTTAAAAGTCAAATTTGATGAAGCTGATAGCATTATTAAGAATAAAAAGACCAAGGAAGTGCTGCTTAAATAAAAAAGGAAGGGTGAAATGTTTCCACTAGACATGGAGCCAATAGTAGGGGCTCGTTCCATCTACCTACTCTCAAAAGCTCCTACAGATCTTAGCTGGCTATGGCATCAACGCTTGTCTCATCTAAACTTTAAGAACATCAACAAGCTGGTTGCTCTTGACTTAGTCAGAGGAATGCCTACATTGAAGTTTGACAATGACACCTTGTGTGCTGCATGTGAACATGGAAAGCAAAAACGTCAAGCACATCCAATTGCAATAGACTCCAAGATAACTGAACCACTCGAGGTTTTACACATTGATCTTTGTGGGCCATCTTCGGTTGAGTCTCTTGGTGGCAAGAAGTATATTCTGGTGATAGTGGATGACTTTTCAAGATTCACATGGGTTATTTTTCTTAGACAAAAATCAGATACACCAACTGAACTTATAGCCTTCATCAAGAACATAGAGCTACATCTCAAGAAACCTGTTAGAGCGATCCGAAGTGACAACAGTACTGAATTCAAAAATCAGACAATTGACGCGTTCCTGAAAGAGAAAGGCATCACTCATAGCTTTTCTGCCCCTTATACTCCACAGCAAAATGGAGTAGTTGAACAAAGAAACAGGCCCTTATGCGAAGCGGCTAGAACGATGCTTGATTATACAAACCTCCCAATATACTTATGGGCCGAAGCCATCGCCACAGCTTTCTTCACACAAAATCGTTCATTTACCCACAGACGCTTCAGCATTACACCATATGAGGTCATCAACAAACGTAAACCCAACGTAAAATTCTTCCACGTCTTCGGATGTCGATGCTTCATTATGCTTCATTTTAAGAAAAGTTTTTTTTTGGAAAAGTTATTTTAATTAGAAGGGATACTATTAAAAAACGAACCTTTGGTTCGATTCGGATGACATTTTTTAACACGCAGGATGCCTGTTACACTTAAATCACTGCGATACTATTCACATCCGATATTTCGCTTTCCTTCTGATTACATTTTTTTCTTTCCAAGTTATACTTACTTAAACACACCTGTCTACTTTATCCGACACAAATTTTGCATCAACTTGACACCATTCTTAAAGGAAAAAAACGAGGCTTTTAGAGTCTGTGAAAGCATATCCCATTGCACTAAGGGGTATTTGGGACTCGCTTTGGAACATGTTTGATGTATAAATTGATTGATGTTGAAGTAATGACTAAGATTCTAACAGTATCACAAGTGTTTAACAATCACACATGAATAAGTAATCATGTAAAGCAATAGATGAACAGGATGAATTGGATAACATGTGCCGAATGCTTGATTAGATATTTGGTTTTACAACTTGGTTTTCTATTCTGTAGATTAGAAATCACTCTTAATCTCACATTCTACACGGCATGGTATCACTGATATTTATACTGAATCAGTGATACCAATAGTACAACTTTATCAGAGAATATCCTATCAGTGTACTAGCCAATAGGATAGAAGGATCATGCAACACGTATTGTACTGAACGCGTGCACACACAAAAGACAAAATTACAGCCTGTGAAGTCTTCAGATCCTCCATGTGTAGCACTTCAGAGTCTTCAGACTTCGGTGTCTTCTATTTATTCACTTCGGGGTTTCAGGCCTCAAGACTTCGGATAGTGGTGCACTTCATCACAAATATTCTCAACAATCTCCCCCATTGTGTGAAGTGCATCCGAAGCCTATACACGAAAGTTTCTCTTGTATGCCCTCTTCAAGGTTTTTCTCATTGCTAGATACCAGTTCATATGATCCATGAACTTCTTCTTTTTCTCGGTGGAATTTGCATGACATGCATTCACATGAGAGATCATCCCAGATATAAAGGTGGAGGGATGGAGGCCAATGTAGTCTATTTCAAAGAACTTGATTGTGACTTCGGTTTCATTTCGAAGTCCTTTGAAAACTACGCCATATGGTTCGTCTAAAATCTCTCCATTCTTGAATCTGGCTATGTTCCGAACTACAATAGAATGAGTGTTCAAAGGTTGTCTGTAGTAGGAACATAACTCCAGGTCGTGTTTTGAAAACCTGAGAAGATAATTGTTAAGGAAGCCCAGGATGTGGTTTTTGATGGTGAGGGTAGACATTGCAGCATGAGCAGCCTCACTGCTTCGCAAAAGATCAAGAATCTGGATGAAGTCCATAGGATTCATGATTGGGAAGTCTGCAATTGAGAACCTAGATTCAACTTCATCTGCCCCCCTAAGAACAAGAAATTCATAATTCCTGAAGCCCATGTAAACTTCAGCTTCTTTGATCGAAAGAATTTTCTTTATCTTGTTCAAGCTCCAAACAAAACTCTACCGTTGAATGTATTTGGCATGGAAATTGATTTTGTTGGTCCAAAAACTTGCTTTCTGATCCTCGGGTACCGAAGAGACAAATTGAAGAAAAGCGAAAGTCTTCGAATTGAAGGGGATGTCAAGCTGGATGTCTTCGGAGTCAATACTTGCAAAACTCCAAAGAGGAAGTCTGTTAAGTACATTTGGATTTTGGAATCCAAATTGCTTGATTGCCTCAACAGTCCACTCACCATTATCACGAGCAAATTCGTTTATTTTGATCATTAAATTATAATCTGCTCGCCTGGCCTTGTAGGTTTCCTCCATGTGTGGGGCAATTATGCTTTCTAGTGATCGGTCTATCGAGCTTCCAGCTCCAGCCGATCCACTAGCACCCATGGTGGTGGTTGTAATGGTTGAGGTTGAAGGACCTGCTGTGGCTGCAGAGATCTGTCTAGGGCTTTCTCCCCCTTGTGAAGCTTGCCCTGCATGCTGAGCAATGGTAGGCCTGCCCTGTGGCCTATATATTCTGTCAGAGAAGTTTATCAAAGGCTGAAGTGCAGCTCTCAACTTTGCAACCAGGTCCTGTGTGAGAACTGCATTTGTTCGTTGCAGTTCCTCTATAAACCTAGTAATATCCGAAGCGGTTTGGGCGGCTGTGAGCTCTTCAATTTTTGCTCTGACCTCATCAAGCTGTTTTTCAAGCTTGGTACTTTGCTGAGATTCATTTCGAAGTTCTTTCAAGGCTTTTATGACTTCGGAGTTTGATTTTTCAGTCTTTTCAGCATGGGCTTCTATTTTCTTGTCGATGGTGGTGATAGCAGATTCCAGCTTCTATTCGAAGGAAGATTGGATTTGACTTTGTTGCTCTAAGAGCTTCTGCTCAAGTTTCTGCATGGAATCCTTTATCTCTTTTGACATGGTGAACTCCAGAGATTCAATCTCTTCGGTGATGTCACCCAGTGTTGGTTTGGTGGGATCAAAACCAGTTTGAGCCTGAATGAGAGTATCAAGCTTGGAGTTGAGGACTTTGTTTTGTTTCATTAGTACAAAGCCTTCATCTAGTAGGTCTTTATCTGATATTCCTTCAACATTCAAAGGAGCCATGTGAAAGGCTTCAAAGAATGCTGCCGAAGTGGGGTTTTGCCTGGAGGGTGATGGTGATAAGTCGAACTCTGGTAAAGAGAAATCAATAACAGAGATGGGTACTTTGGAGGTTGGAGGAGCAGTTGTAGGTGGAGGTGGAGGTACATCAGATGATGTGGTGTGAATGGTGGTTGTTTGTTGAGCTGTTGTGGGTGGTGGTGGAGGAGGTATTGTTTGTTGAGATGTGAGTGGTCTGGTTGTTTTGGGTGGTGATGGTGCTCTTTTGGTGTGCGGTGGAGTAAGGGGTTTGGTTACAGGTGGAGGTGATGGAGGTTGATCATCAAGGTGTCCCTCTTCTTGTTCTTCCTCATGGACTGTGGATGGAGTCCTTTCTGAATCCGAAGACTCATCCACAGGGATCAGTTTCCTCGGTCTCTTCGGTGTGGGTTTCACCGAAGCCTTTCTTTTCTTTTCCTCTTTCTTTGGACCACTTGGTCCACCTGCCATTTTCTTCTTCCCCTTTCTTTTTGGATGTTATCTTGTAGGAGGAGCCTGACTTAAATCACGAGTTGGGTAAAGAATTACTAGAGTATTGCGATAAGAGTTTACCTCATTGCATTCTAATGGGACTTTGGAAAGCATAACATTTGGAATTTGAGCACAGAAGGCAGCCGGTTCATCGTCTAGAATCGGAATTGCAATGGGAGTGAACTTCATCTCTCCAAGAGAGGGAACAGGAACATGCCCAGTTTGCTGATAGTGGGCATGAACAACAATTGCCCAAAATCTTGCGTTTGCAATTTCCGTCCCCTTCATACTGTGATTAATGTGGGAGCAGAAGTCAGTCCACAGAATCGTTGCGAAGTCCACCTTAACATCGTAATAAATTCCGTAGAGGAGGCCTTGAAATGTTACACTTGTAGAATCAAGACCAGAGGTTCTTCCTGAGAGACATCTTAGGAAGATACTGAAGAAGTATCTTTAGAGGTCAGGGAGTTGGTTTTTCTTGAAGGTGCTTATTTTCTCAAGCGGAGGTTCGTACCCCATTTCATTGAACATACTCACCAGTTGGTCAGCAGATGGAACCACCATTTCTTTTGAGTTGTAGATCGGAAGTCGTAGAGCTTCAGCGAACTTTTCTTTGGTCAGCTGTACTTTCTTTGTTTTGCCCTTGGCATCAACAGCCTCATAAAACACAGATTTGACCTGGTTATTGGAGTCGAACAGGGTATTTGATGTGTAGTGAGCCCTGTGAACCATAGTCGTAGGGACTGAAGGAGTACAGGTTAAAGCATAACCCAGTACAGACTGTTTCATGCATTCCACCAAAGCATCGTTCGGTTTAGGGTAAAGAGATAGATCGTTTCTCAGCACCAGGTTTGATGATTGACTCTTGAGGTTTGGAACAGATACGGCCTCAGTAGTGTTTGATGAAGCTTCAGCGGCCATTGTTGATGATTTGAGGAAGATGAAGAAGATGAGCGTGTTAGGAATTTCTTTGAGAGTAAGTTTGCAGAGAGAAATGAGAGTTGTATTCACGTAAAGAGTGTAATTGAAGAGGTGAGAAGTTTATATAGTATTCGTGGTCCCTAGGTCATTTAATGCACGATTGAAATGGTCCTGTAGAAAGTGAACACCTCAGCACCTGCTAGTCCCACTATCTCTGCAAAAAGGAGAAATATACGGCTGTCAGTTGCAATGATTCAAAATTTGAGCCGCTACCTTTTGAGAAGTCATTATGGTTAATGTTTTCCATTTAATTCTCATTGACAGCTGTAAACAAACGGTTATAATTCAAGGAATGTTTGTCTCTGTGATTTATCATAAATGTGGAAATCATTTGAACATTTAATTGACTTCGCAGTTATGAAAAAAATTATGACCGTTGAGAGTACGCTTCGGAGCATAAAGTTAAGTTTAACTCTGAAGTGTATTCCTCCAAATTGGTAATTTACATATGATAGCTATGTGTTTGTCAATATACCGAAGTCCTTTTGTTTTCTTTTGTTTTTCTATCAGTTTTTGGTATTTCTTTTGAGTGATGCACTAAAACATTTACCCTTTACTTCCATGAAAATTATGAAAAGAAGATTTGACAAGTTATTGTTCAGAATCATTCGGATTATGTTGGAAGTCCATTTTTCATTTTGAAGCATGTTTTATTCAACATCAGTCACCAATGTCTAAGTCTAATTATCCCATCACAAACTTGGTTTCGCATTTTGAAAAGTGTTTTGAGTTGTGCTTATGTGTTTCAAAATTTTCAACTATAATAATGATAACATCCTTTGTATTTGAAATATAAAGAAAATTTCATTCTCGAATTGAACATCAGAAGAGTGTTTGAAATTGGATTGTTTTTGAAGATTCTTTTGCAAAATTTATTTCTTTTCATCAGTTGAAGTGTTTGGATACTAGACTCTGATGACAAGCCTTTGAGCTTCGTACACCACTTCAACTTTATCATTTAAGATAGATTACTTGAAATGTTCATATTCTTCTACAAAGTACTCAACTATGTTATAGGAGTTCCTCGTATAGTTGTTCAAAACAGAAGAATAAGCTTTTGAATGCTGATTTTTCTTTTGCATTCCCTTGTTTATCTTTTTGTTTTTGATTGTCTTTGTTTCTTTTGACACTTGTTTTCTATTTTTCTTTCTTGTTTTCTATTATTAATTTCCTTGTCCGAAGACAAAAAATACCACCATTTGATTTCATTCTTTAGTGCTCTTTGTTGTTGTTTTAAACAATACTTGTGAGTGAAAATCTTCTTGTAGTTCAATATTGTACCTTTAATGAAAAAAGATTTAGATTTACTTATCAAACAATGTTGGTACTATTTTTGAGGATAATTTCGGAACACTTGAATTGTCATGTGTAGTCTTGAGGCTACATGATTAATTTGAAGGTGAAGCGAGTCAAGTTCCGAAGGATGATTAGGAATATACATTATGTTAAGGATATTGGAATCAAACAAGGCTTCAAATTGTAAAATAGTCTTAACCTCACTTCGAAGTCTGTTTTCTTACCAATGTTTCAAGGCGATTCCCAAATAACTTTTTGTGCAATAAGGTATGATTAACAGAATCTAAAATCAAAGTTTTGTCCTTTACTTGGTTGATTCATGAAAGAGAAGATTAAACTTTGTCATATTGCATCAAAATTTTCTTATCAGATGGTATGAATTTTCTTGTTTTTAAATTTCTTTTGACATAACAACCATTTATTTTTATCCTTAAGAGGGTGAAGTCAACATGAGTTTAATTGATTTTCAACTGTTGAGAGTTTATTTTGAAGAAAAATTTTGTTCTGCAGAGCTCCAAAGTGATGTTTTACTTAGGTGTGTTGCGGTGGTGTTTTGACCGATTTTTCTTGATTTGTTCCGCAGAGTTCCGAAGTGATGTTTTACTTCGGTGTGCTGCGGAGTTTTATGTTTTTGCCAATTATTGAACTAAAGATATGAGTAAGAGTGAGCAAATCTGATTTAATGAAGAGTGGATCCATCTATCATTCCAAGTCCACGAACAATCCTTGTGAATGCTTCTTCATTTAGAGCCTTTGTGAAGATATCTGCCAGTTGTTCTGTGGTGTGAACAAAGTGCACCTCAATATTCCCCTCCTCAACATGACTTTTGATGAAGTGGTAGCGAAGAGTTATATGCTTCGTCTTGGAATGTTGAACTGGATTGAGACATATATGAATTGCGCTTTGAGAATCATAGAACAAAGGAATTTTTCTCATATTGATGGCATAGTCTTTCAGTTGGCTTTGAATCCAGATAATCTACGACGTGCATGCTGCAGCTGCTACATATTCAGCCTCTATGGTGGATATAGAGACACAAGTTTGCTTCTTGGATTGCCAGCTGATGAGTTTTCCATCCAAGAACTGACAACCCCCCGAAGTGCTTCTGCGATCAATAGAGCATCCACCAAGATCGGAGTCTGAGTATGCTTGGATGTAGAACCCGGAGTTTGCTGGATACCACAGACCATAAGCAGTGGTGCCATGAAGATATCGGAATATTGTCTTAACGGCAGCCAAGTGAGGTTCTCTTGGGTCAGCCTGATATCTTGCACAATTACAGACTGCAAACATGATATCTGGACGGCTGGCTATAAGGTAAAGCAGAGATCCGATCATTCTTCGGTATTGATGTATGTCTGTCTTCGGTTTCTCCAATGAAGGATTTAGCCTTGTACCTGCAGGAAAAGGAACTTTTGCTTTGGAGTAGTTAGTCATTCCGAAGCATTCGAGCAAACTCCTCGTATACTTTTGTTGATTGATGAATATCCCCTCCTTAGATTGTTTGATTTGTAAACCAAGAAAGAAGTTTATTTTTCCCATCATACTCATTTGAAATTTGCTTTTCATCAGTTTTCAAAGTCTTTTGACAAATTAGGGTCAGTAGATCCAAAGATTATGTCATCCACATAAATTTGGACTAACATCAAGTGAGATCCAACTTTCTTTCTAAAAAGTGCTGGATCCATTGATCCCTGTTTAAAGTTTGATTCTTTCAAAAATTTAGTCAAGGTCTCATACCAAGCTCTTGGAGCTTGTTTTAAGCCATAGACTGCTTTGTCTAGCACATAGCAATGATTCAGATGAGTTTTACTTTCAAAGCCAGGTGCTTGTTCAACAAAAACGGTTTCCTCGAGATCACCATTCAGAAAAGCACATTTAACATCCATTTGATAGACGTTAAAGTTTTTGTGTGCAGCATATGCCAAAAATATCCGAACTGACTCGAGTCTGGCGACAGGAGCAAATGTTTCTTCATAATCAATCCCCTCCTGTTGACAATAACCCTTGACAACCAGCCTAGCCTTGTTCCGAACTACGTTGCCTTCGGTGTCTAGCTTGTTATGATATACCCATTTGAGACCAGCAATTGAGGCATTTGCAGGTTTTGGAATTAGCCTCCAAACTTTATTTCTTTCAAATTCTTCTAATTCCATTTGCATTGCCTCAATCCAGTCTGGGTGATCAAATGCATCCTTGACGTTCTTAGGTTCTACCTTAGAGATAAAGACATTGAACATGCACAACTCCGAAGTTTTGTCAAGATCTAATAGTCTTTGGTGAAGTTGTGCACGAGTTAGTACTTTCTCTCGAACATCTCCGATAACAAGTGATGGAGGATGATTTCTCGTCCATTTGTCCAAAGGAGGATAGTTTGGATCAAAGTCAGGAGGTCCTTCAGCATCAATGTCTTTGATGTCTGAGGGATACCCCGAAGTGGAAGGGAAATCAGCCATTATTAAGTGATTATTTGAATTTGTGTTTGTTTGTGGTGTGTGCGTTTGTGAAGTTGAGTTTGAAGTGTGATCCCCCTTGACGTGTGTTGGAGAGGTGGTAGCTCTATCCGAAGCGATTGTTGTGGCTGAATTTGGAGTACCAATCTCTGGCTCCCCCTAGACTGTTGGGTATAGGGATATAATATTAGAGATTGCCTGAGGAGGTGACATGGGAGTATTGACTCCTTGTGGACTGCCGTTTGTATCCCCTTCAACACTAGCAATGCCTTCACTTCAATTTGAAGGCTCCCCCTCAACAGTTGCATCTTCCACTCCTTGGTTGGATGGCTCCACCTCAACAGATGATGGTCTTTGTACACTACTGGTGGAGGAGTCGTCAGGTCCATTTGTGAGCTTGGACAATTCAGAATCATGATTGGCTCGTGCTCTGACTTTGGAGTCTGCATATCTTACAGGAGGATCAAACAAGAGTGCGAAGTCTGTGTCAAATGTTGTAATTGGAACAACATCCGTAGCAGGTTTTGGAAAGATTGATGACATTGGAAATGGATGCAGAGACTTCTTGATGTAGTAGTCATCAAAGGTGAGGTTGAAAGTCTCCTCAATCCTTCGTGTTCTCTTATTCATGACTCTATAGGCTTTTGAGTCTTGAGAGTAGCCAAGAAAGATACCTTCTTCTGATTTATCATAAAACTTGGTCAGATGATCTTTCAAGTTCAAGATAAAACACCGACAACCGAAGATATGAAGAAATTTGACATTTGGCTTTCTTCGATTGAGCACTTCGTATGGTGTGATGTGAAATCGCTTGTGAATGTAAGACCTGTTTTGAGTGAAGCATGCAGTAGAAATAGCTTCTGCCCATAAGTACATGGGCAAGTTTGCAAAGTTCAGCATTGTTCTTGTAGCTTCACATAATGAACGATTTCTTCTTTCTACCACACCATTTTGTTGTGGAGTATATGATGCAGAGAAGTTGTGACTAATCCCACTTGTCTTCAAGAATCCATCCAAAGTTTGATTTTTGAACTCCGAACCGTTGTCACTGTGCACAGTTCGGACTTTCTTGTTGAGTATCAATTCCATTTTTCGTATAAAGTTGATGATTTCTTCAGCAACATCTGATTTGTTTATTAGGAATAACACCCAAGTAAACCTTGAATAATCATCAACTATAACCAGAATGTACTTCTTCTTTCCAATTGATTCCACTGCGGATGGTCCACACAAATCCACATAGAGGAGAGAAAGAGGTTCGGTGATTTTGGGATTTATCACTGTGGGATGCCTTTGTTTTGTTTGCTTACCGTGTTCACAAGCAGAGCAAAGAGAATCATTATCAAACTTGAGAGCAGGCATACCTCGAACCAAATCCATTGCCACTAATTTGTTTAAGTCTTTGAAATTCAGATGGGCAAGTCTTCGGTGCCATAACCAACTGACATCGGAGTTGGCTTTAGAGAGAAGACATAGAGATTGTCCACCGGTTACTGGCTTTAGATTTAAGGGAAACATTGACCCCTTCCTTTCTGATTTCAATAGGACTTCTTTTGTTGCTTCTTTGGTGATTATAGTCCCTTGATCGTTGAATGTGACCGCATTTCCCGTTCCAACAACCAATTGAGATATACTTACAAGGTTGTGTTTCAAGCCTTCCACAAATGCCACACGATTGACGGTGAATTGACCATTAGTTATTTTTCCATATCCCTAAATTGGACATGTATCGTTATTACCAAAGCTAACATTTCCTGCATCATCCAAAGTTCTATAGTCTCTGAGGTACTCCTTCTTCCCAGTCATGTGTCTTGAGCAGCCACTATCCATGTACCACTTTGAGTGGTACTGCTCATTTGACATAACCTGCAATTAATCAAGAAGGAGTTGGTACCCAATCAATCTTGGGTCCTCGGGGTAAGCAAAGGATTCTTGGATCCACCTTTCTACAGCCTCCTCAGAAATTTCATTAGCATTTAGATTGATCAGATTCTCCGAAGCCTCATGTGGTGAGCATGATTCCGAAGAGTCTGAGCATACTTCTGAGGAGTTTTTGGTTAAATCAGATGTGTCCGAAGTGACTGACAAAACACTGGTCTTCGGAACCCACTTCTGATTTGATGAAGTTGATTTCATGGATTTTAGTGTTTTCTTTTTACTTGATGATTTTGATTTTGTAATTAAATTTTCTTTCAAATCATTCCTTTTCCAATTTCGTTTTAAATTTTTGTTTGTTGACTCCTTCGAAATAGAACTGCATAGAGTAGATGTACAGAGGTACTCTTTGTATGCCATTTTAAAGTCATTCAATGAGAGATTCTTGTCTTTGAACATATCCAAATTGTTGTCTAGTCATTTATGGAATGTATCTATCAAATTGTTTCCTTTAGAAAAAGGTTTTCTTTGTGGATTTTTGGTATTTAGGATTTGGAAAATTTGGCTTTGTGGGTGTGAATATTGGTTTTTCATTTTTACTCTTAACTTCTAAGATTTTCGAACATATGGGTTTTGTGCTAGAAGTTGAAGCAATTGCTTCATTTTGTTTTAAATCTCTGAAGGGAGTCTTTCTTTCCACAAGATTCAGGGTGTGCTTGGTTTTCGAATTTGTAACAGTGGGTTTTTGAGTTGGTTTTGAAATCACCACTGCTGTTTTTGGTTTTTGTAGAACTTGTGGTCTTTTCAAAATTTGAGGTTTATGTGTTGAAGTTTTGTTGGTTAAAACTTTTGACTTTAAAACTTCATTTTCAGGAATTTGTGAAAAAGGCACACACTCACAAGTTTCAATCAAATCTAATACGTCCAACTTCGGAATTGTGGGTTTTTCCACAACCTGAATTTGTTTGTAGTTTAAATTTGTGTGAATATGATCATCGTTCTTGAGATTTAGCAAGTGTGACAAGTTTTTGGGTATTTTCTCTTTTTCAAAAAAAAGACGGTTATACACATTGTGACCGTATAAGTCCTGTTTCCTAATATTAATTTTTACTTCCATTTTCTCATTCATTTCGTTCTCGACCATTTTGGAGGATGAGAAAAATCCTTCATTTGTAACTGTAGAGTTATCTTTTTCAAGAAGTTTTTGCAGTTCACTATCAATTGAGGGTAATGCACCGGATTTTACAAAAATTGTGTTTTTGAAGTAAGAGACCTTAGGATAGATACATGCCACTTTGACTAGTCTTTTTGAATCATCCTTGAGATATTGAGCATAAGAATCGGATTCATCTGTGATTTGAAGTTTGAAATTTGAAGTTTCTTTGATTTCAAGAGTTTTTGATTCACAACTTTCTTTCGTTTTCCCATTGTCCACCGAAGACAGTTGTGAGATGTCTTCGGAGTGTGATTCGGATGTGGAAGAGATTATTAGTAAAGTTAAGGAGGAACAATCAATTTCTTCCATGTCCGAATCGCTTTCAGATTCTTCTTCCGAAGTGTTATCAACAATTACTTTTTCATTTGTTTCGAACAATGGAATAGCCTTTTTCAATATCGGTCTTTCTTGAGGTAAAATTTTCAACAAGTTATCAGCAGTTAAATGTTTTTCTACAGATATCAAGCCATGTTTGTATGAGGGATTTGTAACTTCGGAACCTGACACTATAGACTCACATTCATATGATATACTATCAACTTCCTTTAACTTAAACTCAATGAAAGGTAATAGTTGTCTATGCTGAACATTACACACATCAGCTGAATGATAAATCCTTGTAATATGCGCATATAATCGTTTGGCTGTTTCACAAAATATGTTTCTTTGTCTTAAGATTACATCATGATTGTTCAAAAATTTTTGTCTATTTTCTTCTAACAAGGAGATTCTTAGATTGGATTTTTCTAATACTAGCTTCAGGCTCTCTACTCTCCCCCTCAAGCTTAGAAGCTCCTACTCAGTGAGTATTTCCCTATTTTTAGCATCAATTAGCAATTTATGCATGACAGAACAATCACGAGTTATTTCATTTATAATAGGAGCAGATTGAGAAGTAGGAATTTTAAAAGATGAAAGTAGTTTGGATACCTGCTGGGGGATGGTTAGGCGAGTGTCGTTAGCCATCAGACATAAGTCCTCATCATCATCAGAAGAGTCATCAATCCACATCTTCGGAGTTCCAGCAGTAATCATCTTGTGTGCCTCCGAAGTCACATAGCCAATACCCGCAGTCGCTTCAACATTCAAATTCTCTTTGTCATCTATCTCCTCCGAAGTGTCCTTTAGAAAGCTCTTATCAGCATCATAGGCAATGAAGCCACTATGAGATGGCTTTCTCACTTCATCATCATCTGAGTCCAAAGACCAAACTTGGTAAGATCCTTGATGATCATCATCAGCCATTAAAGCTAAGTCCTTGGTCTTCATTCTAACTTCCTCCATTTTTCTTGCATAGTATGCCTTGTCTTTCACTTGTGGTTTTCTTTCGTTTTGTTTACGAAGCATACAGTCTTTTGCAACATGATTCTTTCCATGACAATAGTTGCAGTCATAGCCAGAATCGTCTGATATCTTCTTCTCCTCTGTCTTTTCTTTGGATGATTCCGAAGTCTGTTTTTCCTGAGGCTTCGGAGTTGAGGATTTTGAGTTGTCATCATTTGGGGTAAAGACTTTAGGTTTGGGTTTGGAGTTAAAGTTTGATTTTTTGATGTTTTTAACAAACGGTTTTCCAGAGTTGTTTTTGAGAAAAAGCCTCTTGAACCTTCGACTGTTGGAGGCATAGAGAGCAACAGTGTCTCCGTTATCATCTAGCATGTAGGCAGCTATGTCTTCGTCACTTGATACTTCTTCTTCTTTTGAGATGAGAGCAAGAGGTACAGAATTAGCCATTTCACTTCTTTGACCGTCCACATCAGGTTCATGCGATTTTAGTAGATTGTATAGGGCAGCCAGCTTATATTTCTCAATGTTCTCATAGGATTTAACCATGAGCATGATTGGCCTCCATTCTTTGCGAAGACTGTAAAGAAATTTGATGTTGATCTCTTGTTGGCTTCTTGTTTCACCATACTTATCCAGGGTGTAAATCATGTTACTCAAACGTTCATAACAAGCTTCTAAGGACTCATTTTCTTCTTGCTTAAAGTTTCCGAAGTCTGCAAGGATTTCTTGAACTTAGCTGGTATGGAGGATTTTGTCTCCTCCGAAGCGAAGTTCGAGATTGTCCCACATCTCTTTTGCAGATTTTGCATCAGCAATGTGATGGCTAACGTCAGGACCCAAGCCACTTCGTAGTTCACGCATGGCCCTTTCATCGTTTTCAAGCTTCTTCATATCTACGGCATTGAGGACAACAACTTCTTCTCCGTCAGGACAACAAAACGACCTGCAATGTCTGTGTGTGGTCCTTCAGTCACAGACCTCCATAAGTCCTTATCGAGTCCAATAAGATAATCCTTCATTCAACCAGCCCAGTAATCATAGTAAGAAGTTACTAGAACAGGAGCCTTTGTTGCAGAACCAATGAGGTTTGCATAATTAAGCATATTGGCATAAGTTGCTGTGGAATCAGTCATTTTGATTGGTTTCAACTGGATCTTTTCAGTAAAAACGGGTAATAGAGACTTGCAACAGTTGCGGAATACTAGACTCAAGAATCGATTCAAATCTAGAACTGAAGCAAACGAAATTGAGCTCTATCAACAGGTTTTTGAGCTGACTTGCTCTGATACCACTTGTTGGATGTATAAATTGATTGATGTTGAAGTAATGACTAAGATTCTAACAGTATCACAAGTGTTTAACAATCACACATGAATAAGTAATAATGTAAAGCAATAGATGAACAAGATGAATTGGATAACATGTGCCGAATGCTTGATTAGATATTTGGTTTTACAACTTGGTTTTCTATTCTGTAGATTAGAATCACTCTTAATATCACATTCTACACGGCATGGTATCACTGATATTTATACTGAATCAGTGATACCAATAGTACAACTTTATCAGAGAATATCCTATCAGTGTACTTGCCAATAGGATAGAAGGATCATGCAACACGTATTGTACTAAACGCATGCACACACAAAAGACAAAATTACAGCCTGTGAAGTCTTCGGATCCTCCATGCGTAGCACTTCAGAGTCTTCAGATTTCGGGGTCTCCTATTTATTCACTTCGGGGTTTCAGGCCTCAAGACTTCGGATAGTGGTGCACTTCATCACAAATATTCTTAACAGAACATTGGTAAACCTTCAGATGATCTAATCATGGTTAAAGACCTGATTACAGACTCTGCCTTCGGACATGACTGGGTGCCTTCCTGTTATCATATCCTACTTGCAACCAGTGGTTTTTACCTTCGCTTTGATATTTAACTAATCAAAAAGACTTGTTCTTTTTAGGACTTAATATCTCAAAACTCACTTAGCAGTATACATTTGATAGTTCTTGAAACGAAGACAATCAAAACCACTACAAACGGGATGTCAATTTTTTTTATCAACCATAAAAACTCTATCTATGCCAGCTTCCCCTAGCAAAAAGAAACAAATAAGAAGAATACATTTGCAAAAAGGCTATAGTACAATTACTAATAATATGCCACCAAAACAACTGGGGAACTGTGTGATTTCATACAAGTGCTTATACAAACCACTCAATATACAAACTTCGCACCAACAGTTTGTAAAACACAACATTATCAAGGCTTACCCATGTCTTAAATGCAACAACCAAGATCTCCTATGACATAGTTGAGAACCGGGTTGGGGGTATGAACATCTTAGTAACCCGTCTTCAGTGACAAGGGTGGAGTAGTGCATAATTCTCAAAGGCTTGTCATCCGAGAAGCATGTCCTAATACTCCATCTGGTGAATCAAGATATGTTTTTAATTTTTCATTAACACCAGAAACATCCTTATGCTGGAAAATACAATAGTACGCTTCATTCTTCTTCAGATTAAGAATTATCATGTAAGTTTGTGTGGGGTAATGTTTTGAGATAGCAATATGATAAATAATGTTTTCAAGTATGCGAAGGTGGAATAATTACACTGGGTTCATGTAACGCCCATTTTCCAAAAAAAAAAAAAAAAAAAAAAAAAAGTGAATAGTACTCCGGCGGCATGAAT
The DNA here is from genome assembly GCA_023525715.1 of Cichorium intybus. Taxonomy (NCBI): domain Eukaryota; kingdom Viridiplantae; phylum Streptophyta; class Magnoliopsida; order Asterales; family Asteraceae; genus Cichorium; species Cichorium intybus. Next base: position 59,965,476 of record CM042016.1, on the reverse strand, counting down.
AGTGCTCGCGACGCGACGTGAATAGTGCTCGCGACGCGAAGGCCTGGCTGAAGCTTCTCGAGAAGTGCGCGATGAGGTAAGTGCTTACGTAATGGTCACGACGCGACCGGGGATCCGTCGCGACGCGAAGAGGGTCCAGAGGCCTATAAATAGGAGCTCCAAGCCTCATTTTTGGGCAAAACACATACTAAACACTTATATACTATAGAGGAGTGTGTTAGTAAGGAAGAGGTGCTATAAGAGAGGGAAATCAATAGGTTCGGGTAGCGATCGTCGTCTCGATATACGGAAAGTAAGTTCCAAACCTTTAGTACAATTATAAAAGTATTTTGCATATAATATGAAGGGAATGATTGCTAGTCATTTTGACTTATATCAAATAACCAAGTTCAAGCCAGGAGATAACCCAGGCTATGGAGACTTTGTTCCGAAATAATGCTAATTGATTTACTTACGAGAACGGTGCCTAGGCCGGTTACATGGGATCTGGTTGTTGGATTTTCCAAAAGGCTAAAATGCTGAATGGATCCTGCCACCCCATCTAATGTTCTACCTGGCTGTTCTTTACTTGATAAGTCATGAAGTGTTATTTTGGAACTATTAAAAGGGTGAATGGAAGATTTATAAATGATAGGTTTTGTACTGTGTTAACAGTTAAAGAGGGAATACGAAGCAGAGATAAACGTTGTAGTCGACTATAATCAGGTGAGTTTCTCACTACATTGTGTGGACGTTATATGTGCTTTACTTTTATTTTGTGTGCTTATAAGATGTTTGTGGACAATACCAAGTTGTGTGTATATAACTTCCTGTTATAGTTGTATGGGTTAGGGTATGGTGTGTGGTTAGTGCTAGACGTGTTTAGGTCTAGTGTGTAGAAAATACGGGCTCGACGTACTGAGCAACATAGAGATGTCCGCAAGATGCACTGAGCAGATACGCATGACTCGACGTACAGAGTATGCGCGGCTCTGAGTGCTGAGCGGTGGAGTTTGATTTATTGAGCAGATACGCATGACTCGACGTACAGAGTATGCGCAACTCTAAGTGCCGAGCAGGGAAATTAGATTCACTAAGCAAATACGTATAGGATGATATATACTGGTAGAGCAGGATATGTGACGTGTGGTTGTATTTTTCCTGTTAGGAGTAAAGTATGTGTAGCTGATATACTGTGTAGTTGTTGGAACTCACTAAGCCGTGTGCTTATCCTTTCCTTATTAAATTACCATTTCAGGTTGTACAGGTGGAAATGACGGCCGGGCATGACGGGTACACACTGATGCTACTTATGTGGAGATTTACATGGTGAATTGATGTTTAAAATGATTTTTAAATACCTTCAAAATGTTAAATATTGAATAAATTGATATTTATTTAAATGAAGATGTTTTATTAAAAACCGGGTGTTACAAGTTGGTATCAGAGCCAAGGCTTGAGTGAATCAGACTCACTTGATGGGTTTTGATCTCAAGCTTGAGACTTAAAAAGTTTTCTTTGAAAATATTTTTACAAGAAATTAAAAGTTGTTTTTCGAGTAAGGGGTTAAATGAATGTTGTTGCAAAGACGCAGTATGTACCGTCAGCCGACGTCAGTGGGGAAAAGGTTAAGTGCTTAGTCTTTGTTGCTATTTCTGTAATATATGTGTGCTTAAATGCCATTAAAGTGTAGGCAGTAGGAACTAAATAGTCCTAGAATTTCTGAGTTGGCCAAGTTGCATGTTCCTTGATAAGTGATATCCATAAGGTAAATCCTTTTATGTGAAAAATTTTCTACCACTATGTTCGTAAAACAACCTGGGGTATAGGTGGTAAAATTATCGTGAGAAGTGAATTGGGGACTTCTGGACAAGTTCTGAAACGAACGAGGGTAGGTGTGGAAGATAGTAGTAGAGCTCCTACTATTAAAAGCACAGGATCCGCGTTCAAATCAGGAGTTGGTCGTAAGGAATCCAATACACTGAGGGTATAACTAATTGGTGTATATGCTGATAAACTGTATTTGTCCATTCTATTGGTTGGCAATCATAGAGTTTATTGGGATCAATTAGGACGCTAGAGATTGAGAATCTAGTAACGTTTCATTTCTTAATAATTAAGTAATGAACAGTTAATGTGACTATAGTAGATGAGCTGTGCAAAAGTGACACGTTAAGTCTCTTCGTTACTAAGAAAAGCACAGATAAGGGATGATAAAAAGAAGATGTTGATTGCTAGAATAGTCGATTTTGATTGACTATAAATAAACGTAATGTTATTTAGAGAAGAGCATAAGTCGCAAATTTCATTTCCAGATATGGAGATATATGTGAGGCTTCCAGGTCATCTACAGTTGCTGGTTAACAAGTTTTATATACGAAGTGTGTCAGACGACTGTAGTACGATAATGATGAAGGCTGAGGATGTATGTGAGCGTATCAGCAGAAATTGGGATCCAGTAACTGGATGGCATAATTTGGAAGAAGACATACATGAACTAAAGCAGTATATAGATGTGAAAAGTATACGTACAGATATACGTGTACATGCTAGAAACATAAGGTTTTATACGTGGTGTCGTATGTTTGCAGAATTAGAGTTTTATCCATTCCCGTACAAGAGATGTACGTGTATACGGGATGGACATATAATAACAACTCGTGAGAGTGCAGATGACATAGTGGTGTGGCGTAAGGGTATTCATGTAGGTAGTGAATACTATGAACGAATGTATCATAATAGGCTAGATGTGGCCTATCAGTGTATCATGTACTTAAAATCTGTTAGTATATGAAAATAATGAGTTGAGAAAATATTGCTAACTGACCAAGATAACTATCTTGTTAGCATATGTGTGTTGGGTAAATGACTAAGTGAATACCTCTTAAGTAGGTAACTCGTAGGCAAGTAACCGTGGATAAACTGTGTCGGTAGCTGATTGAATATCTAGTTGATATTAGATGTGCGGACGAATACGTGAGTATTAAGTGGTGATAACCATGGATATGGTATCCTATGGTAGGTGGAGATTTTGTAGTTGTATGTGGAGGCTGAGCTGATATGAGGATTCTTGGTGTCATGTGGTGGGTTGCAGAGCTGTGCAGTTGTATGTGTGTTAACCGTTAAGCCTTTAGAGCGAAAAGCTGTTTATTCTGTGGGGCCACTTATACTTGTAGTCGGGACCACTTATTAGGTGGGGCTACTAGTATTGTGGTTGGGACCACTTATGCTATGGGGCTACTTGTACTTGTGGTTGGGACCACTTATTCCGTGGGGCCACTGGTAACTTGTAGTTGTGACCATTTATTCTCGGGGTAAATAGTACTTGTGGTTGTGACCACTGATTTAGTGGGGCCACATTTGGTAAGACCACATATGTGTTGTGGATCTTATGAGCATTAATTGTGGTGGGACCACATACAAGTGTTGTGATGGCTTTATTGGCTGACAGTTCTAACACACATACAGTCGGGTGTCTGGTGAATAGCTGAGCTGTTGAGGTTGTGAATAGCAGGTAATATGATGTGGAGAACATGTGATTATGATTATACGATGCATAACAAGTACCTTGCATCCACGAGGTCAGTATTGTGAGTATATGAGATTACATAACGAGTACTTATTAGTCTCAATAGGTTGGCCTAGTTGATTAGAGGTGGTTAATGTGCCAGTATTGTAATACCCTTTGGGTTTACTAATACAACTGTATTGTGTTGAAATAGAGAATGACTGAGTGGAAGAGTAAGTGTATGTCAACGTTGGAGATTCCGGGGACGGAATCTTATAAAGGGGGGGAGAACTTGTAACGCCTATTTTCAAAAAAAAAATAAAAAAGTGAATAGTACTCCGGCGGCGTGAATAGTGCTCGCGACGCGACGTGAATAGTGCTCGCGACGCGAAGGCCTGGCAGAAGCTTCTCGAGAAGTGCGCGATGAGGTAAGTGCTTACGTAATGGTCATGACGCGACCGGGGGTCCGTCGCGACGCGAAGAGGGTCCAGAGGCCTATAAATAGGAGCTCCAAGCCTCATTTTTGGGCAAAACACATACTAAACACTTATATACTATAGAGGAGTGTGTTAGTAAGGAAGAGGTGCTATAAGAGAGGGAAATCAATAGGTTCGGGTAGCGAACATCGTCTCGATATACGGAAAGTAAGTTCCAAACCTTTAGTGCAATTATAATAGTATTTTGCATATAATATGAAGGGAATGATTGCTAGTCATTTTGACTTATATCAAATAACCAAGTTCAAGCCAGGAGATAACCCAGGCTATGGAGACTTTGTTCCGAAATAATGCTAATTGATTTACTTACGAGAACGGTGCCTAGGCCGGTTACATGGGATCTGGTTGTTGGATTTTCCAAAAGGCTAAAATGCTGAAAGGATCCTGCCACCCCATCTAATGTTCTACCTGGCTGTTCTTTACTTGATAAGTCATGAAGTGTTATTTTGGAACTATTAAAAGGGTGAATGGAAGATTTATAAATGATAGGTTTTGTACTGTGTTAACAGTTAAAGAGGGAATACGAAGCAGAGATAAACGTTGTAGTCGACTATAATCAGGTGAGTTTCTCACTACATTGTGTGGACGTTATATGTGCTTTACTTTTATTTTGTGTGCTTATAAGATGTTTGTGGACAATACCAAGTTGTGTGTATATAACTTACTGTTATAGTTGTATGGGTTAGGGTATGGTGTGTGGTTAGTGCTAGACGTGTTTAGGTCTAGTGTGTAGAAAATACGGGCTCGACGTACTGAGCAACATAGAGATGTCCGCAAGATGCACTGAGCAGATACGCATGACTCGACGTACAGAGTATGCGCGGCTCTGAGTGCTGAGCGGTGGAGTTTGATTTATTGAGCAGATGCGCATGACTCGACGTACAGATTATGCGCAACTCTAAGTGCCGAGCAGGGAAATTAGATTCACTGAGCAAATACGTATAGGATGATATATACTGGGTAGAGCAGGATATGTGACGTGTGGTTGTATTTTTCCTGTTAGGAGTAAAGTATGTGTAGCTGATATACTGTGTAGTTGTTGGAAGTGCTTATCCTTTCCCTATTAAATTACCATTTCAGGTAGTACAGGTGGAAATGACGGCCGGGCATGACGGGTACACACTGATGCTACTTATGTGGAGATTTACACGGTGAATTGATGTTTAAAATGATTTTTAAATACCTTCAAAATGTTAAATATTGAATAGATTGATATTTATTTAAATGAAGATGTTTTATTAAAAACCGGGTGTTACAAGTTGGTATCAGAGCCAAGGCTTGAGTGAATCAGACTCACTTGATGGGTTTTGATCTCATGCTTGAGACTTAAAAGTTTTCTTTGAAAATATTTTTACAAGAAATTATAAGTTGTTTTTCGAGTAAGGGGTTAAATGAATGTTGTTGCAAAGACGCAGTGTGTACCGTCAGCCGACGTCAGTGGGGAAAAGGTTAAGTGCTTAGTCTTTGTTGCTATTTCTGTAATATATGTGTGCTTAAATGCCATTAAAGTGTAGGCAGTAGGAACTAAATAGTCCTAGAATTTCTGAGTTGGCCAAGTTGCATGTTCCTTGATAAGTGATATCCATAAGGTAAATCCTTTTATGTGAAAAATTTTCTACCACTATGTTCGTAAAACAACCTGGGGTATAGGTGGTAAAATTATCGTGAGAAGTGAATTGGGGACTTCTGGACAAGTTCTGAAACGAACGAGGGTAGGTGTGGAAGATAGTAGTAGAGCTCCTACTATTAAAAGCACAGGATCCGCGTTCAAATCAGGAGTTGGTCGTAAGGAATCCAATACACTGAGGGTATAACTAATTGGTGTATATGCTGATAAACTGTATTTGTCCATTCTATTGGTTGGCAATCATAGAGTTTATTGGGATCAATTAGGACGCTGGAGATTGAGAATCTAGTGACGTTTCATTTCTTAATAATTAAGTAATGAACAGTTAATGTAACTATAGTAGATGAGCTGTGCAAAAGTGACACGTTAAGTCTCTTCGTTACTAAGAAAAGCACAGATAAGGGATGATAAAAAGAAGATGTTGATTGCTAGAATAGTCGATTTTGATTGACTATAAATAACGTAATGTTATTTAGAGAAGAGCATAAGTCGCAAATTTCATTTCCAGATATGGAGATATATGTAAGGCTTCCAGGTCATCTACAGTTGCTGGTTAACAAGTTTTATATACGAAGTGTGTCAGACGACTGTAGTACGATAATGATGAAGGCTGAGGATGTATGTGAGCGTATCAGCAGAAATTGGGATCCAGTAACTGGATGGCATAATTTGGAAGAAGACATACATGAACTAAAGCAGTATATAGATGTGAAAAGTATACGTATAGATATACGTGTACATGCTAGAAACATAAGGTTTTATACGTGGTGTCGTATGTTTGCAGAATTAGAGTTTTATCCATTCCCGTACAAGAGATGTACGTGTATACGGGATGGACATATAATAACAACTCGTGAGAGTGCAGATGACATAGTGGTGTGGCGTAAGGGTATTCATGTAGGTAGTGAATACTATGAACGAATGTATCATAATAGGCTAGATGTGGCCTATCAGTGTATCATGTACTTAAAATCTGTTAGTATATGAAAATAATGAGTTGAGAAAATATTGCTAACTGACCAAGATAACTATCTTGTTAGCATATGTGTGTTGGGTAAATGACTAAGTGAATACCTCTTAAGTAGGTAACTCGTAGGCAAGTAACCGTGGATAAACTGTGTCGGTAGCTGGTTGAATATCTAGTTGATATTAGATGTGCGGACGAATACGTGAGTATTAAGTGGTGATAACCATGGATATGGTATCCTATGGTGGGTGGAGATTTTGTAGTTGTATGTGGAGGCTGAGCTGATATGAGGATTCTTGGTGTCATGTGGTGGGTTGCAGAGCTGTGCAGTTGTATGTGTGTTAACCGTTAAGCCTTTAGAGCGAAAAGCTGTTTATTCTGTGGGGCCACTTATACTTGTAGTTGGGACCACTTATTAGGTGGGGCTACTAGTATTGTGGTTGGGACCACTTATGCTATGGGGCTACTTGTACTTGTGGTTGGGACCACTTATTCCGTGGGGCCACTGGTAACTTGTAGTTGTGACCATTTATTCTGGGGGTAAATAGTACTTGTGGTTGTGACCACTTATTTAGTGGGGCCACATTTGGTAAGACCACATATGTGTTGTGGATCTTATGAGCAGTAATTGTGGTGGGACCACATACAAGTGTTGTGATGGCTTTATTGGGTGACAGTTCTAACACACATACAGTCGGGTGTCTGGTGAATAGCTGAGCTGTTGAGGTTGTGAATAGCAGGTAATATGATGTGGAGAACATGTGATTATGATTATACGATGCATAACAAGTACCTTGCATCCACGAGGTCAGTATTGTGAGTATATGAGATTACATAACGAGTACTTATTAGTCTCAATAGGTTGGCCTAGTTGATTAGAGGTGGTTAATGTGCCAGTATTGTAATACCCTTTGGGTTTACTAATACAACTGTATTGTGTTGAAATAGAGAATGACTGAGTGGAAGAGTAAGTGTATGTCAACGTTGGAGATTCCGGGGACGGAATCTTATAAAGGGGGGAGAACTTGTAACGCATTTTTAAAAAAAAAATGTGAATAGTAGTCCGGCGGCGTGAATAGTGCTCGCGACGCGACGTGAATAGTGCTCGCGACGCGAAGGCCTGGCAGAAGCTTCTCGAGAAGTGCGCGATGAGCTAAGTGCTTACGTAATGGTCATGACGCGACCGGGTGTCCGTCGCGACGCGAAGAGGGTCCAGAGGCCTATAAATAGGAGCTCCAAGCCTCATTTTTGGGCAAAACACATACTAAACACTTATATACTATAGAGGAGTGTGTTAGTAAGGAAGAGGTGCTATAAGAGAGGGAAATCAATAGGTTCGGGTAGCGAACGTCGTCTCGATATACGGAAACTAAGTTCCAAACCTTTAGTGCAATTATAATAGTATTTTGCATATAATATGAAGGGAATGATTGCTAGTCATTTTGACTTATATCAAATAACCAAGTTCAAGCCAGGAGATAACCCAGGCTATGGAGACTTTGTTCCGAAATAATGCTAAATGATTTACTTACGAGAACGGTGCCTAGGCCGGTTACATGGGATCTGGTTGTTGGATTTTCCAAAATGCTAAAATGCTGAAAGGATCCTGCCACCCCATCTAATCTTCTACCTGGCTGTTCTTTACTTGATAAGTCATGAAGTGTTATTTTGGAACTATTAAAAGGGTGAATGGAAGATTTATAAATGATAGGTTTTGTACTGTGTTAACAGTTAAAGAGGGAATACGAAGCATAGATAAACGTTGTAGTCGACTATAATCAGGTGAGTTTCTCACTACATTGTGTGGACGTTATATGTGCTTTACTTTTATTTTGTGTGCTTATAAGATGTTTATGGACAATACCAAGTTGTGTGTATATAACTTACTGTTATAGTTGTATGGGTTAGGGTATGGTGTGTGGTTAGTGCTAGACGTGTTTAGGTCTAGTGTGTAGAAAATACGGGCTCGACGTACTGAGCAACATAGAGATGTCCGCAAGATGCACTGAGCAGATTCGCATGACTCGACGTACAGAGTATGCGCGGCTCTGAGTGCTGAGCGGTGGAGTTTGATTTATTGAGCAGATACGCATGACTCGACGTACAGAGTATGCGCAACTCTAAGTGCCGAGCAGGGAAATTAGATTCACTAAGCAAATACGTATAGGATGATATATACTGGGTAGAGCAGGATATGTGACGTGTGGTTGTATTTTTCCTGTTAGGAGTAAAGTATGTGTAGCTGATATACTGTGTAGTTGTTGGAACTCACTAAGCCGTGTGCTTATCCTTTCCCTATTAAATTACCATTTCAGGTTGTACAGGTGGAAATGACGGCCGGGCATGAAGGGTACACACTGATGCTACTTATGTGGAGATTTACACGGTGAATTGATGTTTCAAATGATTTTTAAATACCTTCAAAATGTTAAATATTGAATAAATTGATATTTATTTAAATGAAGATGTTTTATTAAAAACCGGGTGTTACAAGTTGGTATCAGAGCCAAGGCTTGAGTGAATCAGACTCACTTGATGGGTTTTGATCTCAAGCTTGAGACTTAAAAGTTTTCTTTGAAAATATTTTTACAATAAATTATAAGTTGTTTTTCGAGTAAGGGGTTAAATGAATGTTGTTGCAAAGACGCAGTGTGTACCGTCAGCCGACGTCAGTGGGGAACAGGTTAAGTGCTTAGTATTTGTTGCTATTTCTGTAATATATGTGTGCTTAAATGCCATTAAAGTGTAGGCAGTAGGAACTAAATAGTCCTAGAATTTTTGAGTTGGCCAAGTTGCATGTTCCTTGATAAGTGATATCTATAAGGTAAATCCTTTTATGTTAAAAATTCTACCACTATGTTCGTAAAACAACCTAGGGTATAGGTGGTAAAATTATCGTGAGAAGTGAATTGGGGACTTCTGGACAAGTTCTAAAACGAATGAGGGTAGGTGTAGAAGATAGTAGTAGAGCTCCTACTATTAAAAGCACAGGATCCGCGTTCAAATCAGGAGTTGGTCGTAAGGAATCCAATACACTGAGGGTATAACTAATTGGTGTATATGCTGATAAACTGTATTTGTCCAATCTATTGGTTGGCAATCATAGAGTTTATTGGGATCAATTAGGACGCTGGAGATTGAGAATCTAGTGACGTTTCATTTCTTAATAATTAAGTGATGAACAGTTAATGTGACTATAGTAGATGAGCTGTGCAAAAGTGACACGTTAAGTCTCTTCGTTACTAAGAAAAGCACAGATAAGGGATGATAAAAAGAAGATGTTGATTGCTAGAATAGTCGATTTTGATTGACTATAAATAAACGTAATGTTATTTAGAGAAGAGCATAAGTCGCAAATTTCATTTCCAGATATGGAGATATATGTGAGGCTTCTAGGTCATCTATAGTTGCTGGTTAACAAGTTTTATATACGAAGTGTGTCAGACGACTGTAGTACGATAATGATGAAGGCTGAGGATGTATGTGAGCATATCAGCAGAAATTGGGATCCAGTAACTGGATGGCATAATTTGGAAGAAGACATACATGAACTAAAGCAGTATATAGATGTGAAAAGTATACGTACAGATATACGTGTACATGCTAGAAACATAAGGTTTTATACGTGGTGTCGTATGTTTGCAGAATTAGAGTTTTATCTATTCCCGTACAAGAGATGTACGTGTATACGGGATGGACATATAATAACAACTCGTGAGAGTGCAAATGACATAGTGGTGTGGCGTAAGGGTATTCATGTAGGTAGTGAATACTATGAACGAATGTATCATAATAGGCTAGATGTGGCCTATCAGTGTATCATGTACTTAAAATCTGTTAGTATATGAAAATAATGAGTTGAGAAAATATTCCTAACTGACCAAGATAACTATCTTGTTAGCATATGTGTGTTGGGTAAATGACTAAGTGAATACCTCTTAAGTAGGTAACTCATAGGCAAGTAACCGTGGATAAACTGTGTCGGTAGCTGGTTGAATATCTAGTTGATATTAGATGTGCGGACGAATACGTGAGTATTAAGTGGTGATAACCATGGATATGGTATCCTATGGTGGGTGGAGATTTTGTAGTTGTATGTGGAGGCTGAGCTGATATGAGGATTCTTGGTGTCATGTGGTGGGTTGCAGAGCTGTGCAGTTGTATGTGTGTTAACCGTTAAGCCTTTAGAGCGAAAAGCTGTTTATTCTGTGGGGCCACTAATAATTGTAGTTGGGACCACTTATTAGGTGGGGCTACTAGTATTGTGGTTGGGACCACTTATGCTATGGGGCTACTTGTACTTGTGGTTGGGACCACTTATTCCGTGGGGCCACTGGTAACTTGTAGTTGTGACCATTTATTCTGTGGGTAAATAGTACTTGTGGTTGTGACCACTTATTTAGTGGGGCCACATTTGGTAATACCACATATGTGTTGTGGATCTTATGAGCAGTAATTGTGGTGGGACCACATACAAGTGTTGTGATGGCTTTATTGGCTGGCAGTTCTAACACACATACAGTCGGGTGTCTGGTGAATAGCTGAGCTGTTGAGGTTGTGAATAGCAGGTAATATGATGTGGAGAACATGTGATTATGATTATACGATGCATAACAAGTACCTTGCATCCACGAGGTCAGTATTGTGAGTATATGAGATTACATAACGAGTACTTATTAGTCTCAATAGGTTGGCCTAGTTGATTAGAGGTGGTTAATGTGCCAGTATTGTAATACCCTTTGGGTTTACTAATACAACTGTATTGTGTTGAAATAGAGAATGATTGAGTGGAAGAGTAAGTGTATGTCAACGTTGGAGATTCCGGGGACGGAATCTTATAAAGGGGAGGAGAACTTGTCACGCCCATTTTCAAAAAAAAAAAAAAAAAAAAAGTGAATAGTACTCCGGCGGCGTGAATAGTGCTCGCGACGCGAAGGCCTGGCAGAAGCTTCTCGAGAAGTGCGCGATGAGGTAAGTGCTTACGTAATGGTCACGACGCGACCGGGGGTCCGTCGCGACGCGAAGAGGGTCCAGAGGCCTATAAATAGGAGCTCCAAGCCTCATTTTTGGGCAAAACACATACTAAACACTTATATACTATAGAGGAGTGTGTTAGTAAGGAAGAGGTGCTATAAGAGAGGGAAATCAATAGGTTCGGGTAGCGATCGTCGTCTCGATATACGGAAAGTAAGTTCCAAACCTTTAGTACAATTATAATAGTATTTTGCATATAATATGAAGGGAATGATTGCTAGTCATTTTGACTTATATCAAATAACCAAGTTCAAGCCAGGAGATAACCCAGGCTATGGAGACTTTGTTCCGAAATAATGCTAATTGATTTACTTACGAGAACGGTGCCTAGGCCGGTTACATGGGATCTGGTTGTTGGATTTTCCGAAAGGCTAAAATACTGAAAGGATCTTGCCACCCCATCTAATCTTCTACCTGGCTGTTCTTTACTTGATAAGTCATGAAGTGTTATTTTGGAACTATTAAAAGGGTGAATGGAAGATTTATAAATGATAGGTTTTGTACTGTGTTAACAGTTAAAGAGGGAATACGAAGCAGAGATAAACGCTGTAGTCGACTATAATCAGGTGAGTTTCTCACTACATTGTGTGGACGTTATATGTGCTTTACTTTTATTTTGTGTGCTTATAAGATGTTTGTGGACAATACCAAGTTGTGTGTATATAACTTCCTGTTATAGTTGTATGGGTTAGGGTATGGTGTGTGGTTAGTGCTAGACGTGTTTAGGTCTAGTGTGTAGAAAAGACGGGCTCGACGTACTGAGCAACATAGAGATGTCCGCAAGATGCACTGAGCAGATACGCATGACTCGACGTACAGAGTATGCGCAACTCTAAGTGCCGAGCAGGGAAATTAGATTCACTGAGCAAATACGTATAGGATGATATATACTGGGTAGAGCAGGATATGTGACGTGTGGTTGTATTTTTCCTGTTAGGAGTAAAGTATGTGTAGCTGATATACTGTGTAGTTGTTGGAACTCACTAAGCCGTGTGCTTATCCTTTCCCTATTAAATTACCATTTCAGGTTGTACAGGTGGAAATGACGGCCGGGCATGACGAGTACACACTGATGCTACTTATGTGGAGATTTACACGGTGAATTGATGTTTAAAATGATTTTTAAATACCTTCAAAATGTTAAATATTGAATAAATTGATATTTATTTAAATGAAGATGTTGTATTAAAAACCGGGTGTTACAGTTCAACTATTGTATGGTAGTTGGTTTCGCTCAATCATGTTCGAGTATGAGTGTATAATCAGGACTTCCAAGAACTATCGGCTCTCATCCTCCGAACTTAACCCACAAATTCGCTTTTCACAATGCAATCAACGATTTTGTCAAGCTTCGGATGACAGACATTAGTGTCTAATAAGCAACTAATGAACTTAAAACTTCAAAATTACAAAAAAAAATTTCTATTCTTCGTTTTTTTATGTTTACAAGTGTTATTATTATTATTAAACATGTATATCTAGTTACGATGGTTGTCGGGATTACAAGCGAAATCAGGGATTTAATCTGATCCTAACTTGCATTGGGAAATGCAAGAGCCAATCACAATAAGGTATAACGGTTACATCTGAATGACGAACCTGCCATGCACAAAAAGGGAATGTCCCCTCAACTTATGGGTGACGTGGATGCATATGATTCGAACACCTGCTACGAGCATTAAATGATCACTCACACTCTCTCTCTCCATTCATTACCCACATCCCTCACCACTATTTATACGATAAAGACCCTTCAGTCGTCCCTTCCCTTCTGTAGGTCCACAATACTCTCTAGATCACAAAGATATAAATCCAATCAAAGACCAATAAGAACAAGGAGATTTAAACTTCAATGCACTCTTGATTAATCCAAGACTAGTACATAAGTTTGATGGTTGCCAAGAACACTCAAAGATTTCTCTCTCTACTTAGCACTATTTTCGAGGACAACCAACCTCCATAATGAGGCTATTTTTGCCTTAAATACCCTAAGCCTAAAACCCTAATAACCTAAGCCCATGGACCGAACCATCAAGCCAAAATGGACTTTTCGATTGAGGACCAAAAGCGAATAACCTATGGTTGTTCGGTTACCACCGAATTTCCAATAAAGCATATAACCATAATATTTTATAATTTTAATCCTAATAAATAAAAGATTAAACCAAACTAAAATTAATTCCTAACAATCTCCCCCTTGGTTTAATGCTTTCATTTAGCTTTAGGATTCACTTGGTCTTCAGTTGAACATTGTAGAGAATTTTCAACAATCTCCCCCTCAAATGCACAATCTCCTCCTTAGCAGGAAAACCTTCCTCTTAGTAGGTCATAGGTATAGATGTTGATAAAAATTCAGCACAGCTGCAGTGACAACTTTATCTTTGATGCAGGTTGTCTTCAGATTTAGATTGGTAAGCTCCTTAGGCATTAGAATATGTCTTGAATCAGCACCACCAGCTTTTTATTTGACTTTAACTTTGACTAGAGTCTGACTCTTCATCTCTTCATTTGATCACTTCAGGTGTTAATGTAGTAACAAGTTTACTGAGGAGGAATTGAAACAACTTCTCACATAGAGTTCGGCTTACCTTCATCGGGAACAAATCTTTATGTCGGAATTCTTGAACGTTGCATTTGACTGGAGCTTCTTGATACATTTCATTGACAGCAAATCCTGTGGGTCACGTAGTTAGAAACTCTCACAATAGTTATTCAAGGATTCATCCTTGGCTCAGAATGAGACTTCACGCAGTATCTGTGTGAACCCGGGGGAACGCACTGCGATTGTTTGAGTATCGGTGAACTAGTCGTGGCTGTATTGATTTTGGTCCATGCATATCCTTGATCAAAGATCTCAATGCAGTTTACAAGTTGACAAGTCAACTTGGATCTTGGCGAGACATTCAATGGTATCCAAACTCTATGGAATGTACCATCATAGTGCCAATTTTGAATCAGGTAAAGTTGTTGGGGTCTCACAGCTATTGTGGTAAACAACAACGATCACTGACCCATAGTTTCAATGTTTCATCAATGTGAGGTAATATCACATTGAATCACAGACATTTTGTTTAGAAGAATTTTAGGTCATGAGTGGTATGAGCGTGTAATATGTCTTGGTTACTAGACGTACCCATCGGCTAGCCTTTCGAATTGTCATCAGTGTATGGTTTATTACACTGAATCATCCAACTCTTGAATTAGAAGCTTTGTATGTAAGAAAGGTTGTTGATGCCTCACATCTACTACTGGTGTTGCAGCAGAGGTCATTAGCATAGAATGTCGAAATATCATCATTACTTGGTTTAAAGTAATGAATCGTCTATTTCTTGCTTCGGAAATTGTAAAGGTGGTTAAGAATAGACTGGTGTGTGTGATAGACTACGGTATGCAGTCCAACCATCGGCACAGACTTTTTAACTCTCGACTTTGAGTGGTTTCTCTCAAAGTGTCTAGAAGTTGGTGTTACACAAGAAAAACTTTAGATTGGTTAAGAAGCGGTTGTCAGTGCTTCAAACTCTTTGAGGTGTATCAATGAGGATCACAAGCACTTAAAAGGTTACCTCTGCAGTGAGTGGTATAAACTCGGTGCGTCGTCGGTAGGTAAAAATGTTTTTGGATTTTTTAATTTTTAAGGAAAGATATGAAAATTATAAAAAATTTAAAAAATTTTTTTGTATTTTTAAATTTTCTGATTTTTGTTTTGTTTTCGAAAGGTCTTGAAGAAACCTTGGACTAAGTCAAAATTTTGTTTTTCTTCTCCCCCTAAATTTGTTCATGGGAAGAATAGCAGAAATAAACATGAACAAATTTACTTAAACAAAAATAAAGTAAAAAATATTTACAGAATTGATTTAATAATCAGTGAAACGTATCATTTTCAGCATCTCGACTAGCACATTAAATCGAGCTTTTGCAACAAGTTTTGTGAATAAGTCCGCCACATTATTATCAGTGTGGACTTTTTCCAAATGGATTAATTTTCGCTTGAAGCAATCTCTAATAAAATGAATTTTAATATCAATGTGCTTAGGATTAGAATGCTGGACAGGGTTTTTCACGATTTGAATAGTAGCTTCATTGTCACAGAAGATTAGAGTGTCAAGAAAGTTCATACCGTAATCAAGGAGCTGATGCTGCATGAAAATGACCTAAGAACAACAAGCCGAGGCAGCAACATACTGCGCTTCAACTGACATCCAGCACTGGTGGACTTTCTGTCAATTTCACACCCTCCATAGTTGCTATCTGAAAAAGCATAAAGATCAAATTCAAGGTTCTTTGGATACCAGAGACCAAATTTTGGTCTCCCTTTAAGGTATCTAAAGATCCGTTTGATAGCATCAAGATGAGAAGGTTTAGGATTAGCGTGATAGCGAGCACACTAGCAAACTGCAAAAAAACAATATCCGTTCTGCTAGCAGGCAGGTACATCAGCGAACCAATCATCGAATGATAGTATGTTTGATCAACGGATTTGTCATCTGAGTCTGAAGATAGCAGAGGTCGCTCAGCCATTGGAGTGTTAGCCTCTTTCACATCCTTGAAGCCGAACTTTGCAACAATATCCTCCACATACTTTTCTTGATGATGCAGAATACCTGTTGAACTTTGCTTCACTTGCAACCCGAGAAACATCGTCATCTCTCCCAACGAACTCATCTCAAATCTTTTCTTCATCACCATCTCAAACTCCTTGCACAGAACATCGCTTGTTGAACCAAAGAAGATGTCATCCACATAAATCTAGACAACAATTTGATCATCATCTTGGCGTTTGATGAACAGCGTCTGATCAATACTGCAGCGAGTATAACCGTGATGTAGGAAATGTTCCGTCAAGGTAGCATACCAGGCACAAGGAGCTTGATGTAGACCATAAAGGGCTTTATCAAGCTTGTAGACATGATTTGGAAACTTGGAGTTGACGCAACCAGGAGGTTGATCAACATAAATTTCCTCTTTCACCTCACCGTACAAGAAAGCCGTCTTGACGTCCATTTGGTAAACAGTAAAGTTCATGTAAGAAGCGTAGGCAAGGAAGATCCGAATCGCTTCAAGACGTGCCACAGGAGCATATACTTTTGTGTAATCAAGTCCTTCTATCTGTCTAAAGCCTCGAACCACCAGGCGTGCCTTGTTTCGCACAATCAATTCTGAATCATCTTGCTTGTTGCGAAACACCCATCTTGTATCCAAGTCCTTTTTGCCTTCAGGTAGTTCCACCAATTGCCAGACATTCAACTTCTCAAAATGGTTCAGCTTTTCATGCATTGCATCCACCCAACTTGGCTCATTGAGTGCCATCTCTACGTTCTTCGGCTCAATTTGAGAAATGAAGCACGAATAGAGACACTCGTTGACTTGACCACTTTGGCTTCTGGTTAAGACACCATCATCCACATGGCCAATAACATTGTCAATTGGATGGTCCTGTTGAATTCTTGAAGGAACCTCATATTGGAGCGAAGCATTAGAGTCCAGAAGATTGTTTATATATTCTCAACCCTATTTGAGCCCGAAGCACCTCTATCAGAATCTCTGATGTCGTGAGAGGTATTTGCAATGTACTCATTAGGAATTCTTTCAGGAAAGAGAGAATCCATGAGAGTAGAATAAAAAAGATCAGCAGGATCAGGTTGAATAACATCTTCAGGGGTAGTTGATTGTTCAACAACTGGAGTATCGCCAACAACTTGGGATGAAACATCATGAGCATCCTCAGTTTTGGAAGCAGAAACAGGAGATGCATCGTTATCATGAACAGGATCTTTAAGAATGACTGATAGAGTGATAAGATCAGGAACAATCTCTTCAGTATCCTCTCTGTAAGTTCCATTGGGGCCTGGTTGTGTGCCTGAAACAACATCACAAAGCACATAGAAAGGTTTAAACAATTTAGCATAGTCAAACAACTAGTCAGGTCAAACACGAGCAATAGTTGGAATGTCTTCTTGCCAATAAACATCAAATGATTCCACGATTTGCTTTGTAGCCCTGTTGTGCACCCAATATGCAGTTTTATTTGGATATCAATGAATTAACAATCATCCGCCTTAGAGTTGAACTTCGGAGTAGCTTGAAGATGAAGAAGAGTGCAAGGGCAGCCAAAGGTGCAGAAATGTGAAACATTTGGGCTTGCAACCATAAAGAATCTCGTAAGGTGTCTTCATTTGAGGTTTATTGATGATGACCTGATTCTGAACATAGCAGACTGTGTTGATGGCTTCAGCCCAGAAACTGACGCAGCACTAAACTGACGCAGGATACATTTATCTGCAACAAAATTCTGTTGCGGAGTACGAGCAGCACTAAACTAACGCAGGATACATTTATCTGCACAAAACTTGTTCAGAACCGCATTCTTGATTTCCGTTGAATTGTCGCATTTGATGGCTTTCAGCTTCTGATTCATTTGATTTTCAATGAGTTTGATGAATCTAATGACCAGATCTGCAGTTTCACTTTTGTTCTTCATGAAGAAAACCCATGTAAAACGTGAGTAATCATCAATAATAACTAAACAGTAAGAACTGCGATTGAGACTAAGAACATTAACCAGGCCAAATAGATCCATGTGAATCAGCTGAAGAATCGAATCAATGGAATTGATCTGCTTGAGCTTATGTGACTTTCTATGATGTTTGCCTTGAGCACTGGCAACACATTTCTCGAATGTGATGAAGTCCTTGATTGGAAGTCCTGCAACCATGTTGTTCTTTGCAAGACGATTCAGGTTCTTTGCATTGGCACTACCAAGACGTTTGTGCCACAACATCGCACATTGTTCTGCAGCTCTGGAGAATAAGCAGGTGACATTTTCGGGAGTGTTGTGATTCATGTCGATGATGTAAGCATTGCTTTTTCGTTCCGATCGAACAAGAATACACTCCCCTGGAATGACTACGTCAGGCTTGAGAATCAGACATTCCTTCTTTGTAAAGTGCGTTGAAAAACCCTTGTCAATGACGTACATGCAGAGGTCGTCATGCGGTCAAAAATAAGAGAAAACCTAACACTCACTAGTATAGCAGAGTCAGGGTCGATCCACAGGAGCTTCGTGGTTAGACTAGATGAGAGATTACCAACTAATAGTGTCACAGCTATAGTCGGAGGATCTAGTTTCTATCTTACTACTCAATATCAAACAAGCAATGCTCAAACACTCAAGCCAAGCTCAACTAAGCTCAAATGACCTAGTTACTTTCTGAACTCAGAAGTACATCTTTGAATCAGAAGCAATTAAAGGCATCCAAACTAGCAAAACCAAGCAAACATAAGCTACCTAATAACTAAAAGTTCTATGGAACAGTCAATAGCCAAGCTTAATGCCTAACCCTAACCAAGTTAGCTACTGTTTTCAGCAAAGGAAAAACAGTCCCAACAGAATCCCAACCCAAACAAATAATCGAAACACAAACAAGCATCCAAAATACCGAAAAACCAATACTAAATGTAACCAAATGATTTTATTCACTCAAACCAATATCCAAACATAAAATCAGTAACCAAACACTACTAAAAAGCAGAACCCTAAGCTTGGTATCAATGGTTGTCACACCCAAAGATACAAACCAAGGATTACAAATGTTTAACTAAATAGAAATAAAATCTAAAACATGAAAATACCAAATAAGAGCTTCTGGAATGAAATCCTCGAGTCAAAGAGCTTCAAGGTCGATTTTACACCTGGGTCTTTGCTAGGGTTTTCGGCTGGAAATGCATCTATTTATAGTTGCAAATTTCCCGTGACCGCGCTACGCAGAAGTGAAATCCGCAGCGCGCGTACTTATTTGATCCCCGTTTTTTCGTCTTTTGAATGTGTTCCACCGCCTTAAGCCCGCGTCGCTCAGAATAGAATTCCGCGGCGCGTGTACGGGTTTCATTGATTTTTCATTCCTTCCCAACTTCTTTTCTTTTGTACACTTTTAGTCCCTGTTTCCATTCTTTTTCTCCAAACAAGTCCTGGCATGAAAAGTGAGAATACCCAGACATATTTGATATAATTTTATCAAGAACAGGGCTCAACAACGCCTAAAATACTTAATATCACTAGGCGTTGTCAAACACCCCACACTTGTGCCTTGCTTGTCCCCAAGCAAGAGAGTTTTTAACAAATTATAATAAAGAATCAAACAATTTTCGACTGTGTTTAGTTTCAAAGTTTATTGCTCTTTTGAGTTAGAGTGGAATAGTTCGCGAAAACATAATTGAGTTGTTCTTTGGAATTCATGGCTTTCTAGAGAACCTTTGATTACAAACTTTCTGTCCACAATGAAGTGTACTTACTCATTCAGATTCTAAAGGCCATTAAGGAATTGTCCATGACTTTCGATGTTGTCCGTGTAGCGAGCTTTCAGAAATACCATCCCAGACCAGACGATCTTAGGTGGTAAGGTGCATAAGGTCCACCCATTTTAGACCTACCGGCTCGAACAACAAAGGCCACAGATTGACATTTCCTTCCTAAATTCCAATCCTAAAACAGCTCAATCTTCTAAACTCATAGAACTCCACTTATTTGACCAACTAATAGCATGATCACAAATAAATAGTATTCCTTGAAAAATACTAATGCTATCACAATCACAAACCATTCATTTCAACATTGCAATTTATTAAAAACTTTGAAAAATGTTGCTAAAAATTTTGAAAAGTTGATCATTTCTGCAAAAAATTTCAAAAATTTCTCTTTCGACCGTCCACACCCCACACTTAAAACCGTACAACATCCCCGTTGTACAATTATTTCAAAACAAGGGAGAAATAGTTACCCCTTTTTGGACGATAGACTGCTTGGTGCTCAATATCACAGGTATAATTGCATACAGAAGGATCCTCGATTTCATATGCTGGAGTTGTAGCGCTACAGCAGGACACGCCGGTAGTCGAGACAAGTGGAGGGGGCACGGTGACCCCACACTTGTCTGAGACAACTCCTTCTAAATTTGACATATCATGCACAACTTAACAAACAAAATAAAAGAAACATGACAAATAAAATATGAACAAACAATTATACAAATAGAAATGTCATAAGTTTGTACATATATCCAAAATATAAAAAGAAAAGAAAAAGAAAAAGTACATCAATCACTGCCAGGCGGCCTGGAGGGTCCGGCCTCATGATCGTGGGACCTGGCTGAGAATGGTCGAGGGTGTCGGCCCTGCTGTGTGGCCAAATCCAAAAGTACCTCCCCGATCCACTCGAGCTGGTCCTGGGTCCTCGAGAGCTGGTCCTCGATCCTCGTGACTCTGGCCTCCAGCCGGCGGAGGGCTGGTGAGTCATCCTGCTGTGGCTGCGGCTGTGCCGGCTCTGGTCTCCGGCGTCTCCTGCCGGGCTGGGCGTATGCAGGCTGGGGTGCTGAGGGGGCTCAGTCGGTGCCCGGATGTACTGCCCCGGACGCTGCAGCTCAATGAGCCGCATCCTCTCCAAAGTGCATGCTGTAGTGCGCGATGGAGGCAGAGCGGTCAAGGAAGCTGCCACGGGGGCAGTGAGAATACCATATGAGCGGGCCAGACGGGTAATGAAATACCCACTGGCTAGTGGGCTGCTGGAAGAGGCGCCGGTCGTCACCCGACACCTTCTCGCCCCCCTCCCGATGCATGATGGAGGTGGAGACGATCCGGTGCATAAGGCGGTGAAGTGGGTCGCGGAGGTGGCTCTCCCTCGAAGTCCCC
Source organism: Cichorium intybus (assembly GCA_023525715.1). Taxonomy (NCBI): domain Eukaryota; kingdom Viridiplantae; phylum Streptophyta; class Magnoliopsida; order Asterales; family Asteraceae; genus Cichorium; species Cichorium intybus. Next base: position 59,944,183 of record CM042016.1, on the reverse strand, counting down.
GCCTCGTACATCACATTGGACAGCGGTGTCCAAACCTCCATGTTGGGAGGGCGCTCCGGCTCCCCCTGAATGCACGACCCAAAGAACCGGGTGAAGAAACGGTGCTGGCGGTCCTCTGGAGTGTAGATGCCTGCGCGCCTCCCGAACTCCCGGTGGTTGCACTCCCTGTGCACACCTCCCAAGCGAAAACGTACCAGCCTGGAGCGTGGGTCCCCCGCCCGAGGTGCAAACTGGACGGTGGATATGAACACCAGTAGAAGCTCCGTGTAAACCACGTCCTCGTCTGTGGCCATAATCTTGTCCCAACCTCGGCAGGTGAACGATGCCTCCTCGTGGGTCCAGGTGCGGTGCAAAAACGGCTCGATCGCGCCCCAGAGCCCTGCATCCCTCAAGATGTCTCGGTCTATAACCGTCGCCTCAAGAACCCGGCGACTGGTCAATGCATCCCTCCGCGAAATGTACTCCACCGAACTGTCGAGCTCCGCGGGAAACTGGAGGAAGGCGTGGTCCAATCTGAACATCATCTGCAAAAAGAAAATATAGCCACAAAACAAATTTTTTTTTTTGCAAAACCAGTCCTTATCTTCCCTGCCACACCGCGGCGCGGCCCAAGTGCAAGGGCGCGGCGCGGCGTACGACTGTTTCAAAACCCCCGATCCAAACTCGCAATTTAACCTGCTAAAACTCAATCCAATCATACCACAAGGTAGCCTAGATGCCGACTAGCGCGTTTAGGGTATCCATTTGGCAAAACAAACACCCTATGAGCTAGCATTAGCAATTCTAAGTTTTTGAACTTTTTAAAACAAAACACTAAAATTAACCACCTAATCACTAGTTTAAACAACTAATAGATAGTTAACAGAGTGTACCTTGGTAGTAGAAACAAAATGAGCAAGAAAAATTGCAAGAAAATTTCGATCACCAGAGCTCCGAGTCGTGTGAATGATGTTGTGAGCCGCGGCTCACCGTATAAAGGGGAAAACCGTCTGATCGTTTCCCGCGGTGTGCATTTCCCTTTTCCGCGGCGTACATGCCGCCAAATCAACCCCTGCGCATCGGGTTGAGTTCCGACCCCGCGTCGTGCAATTCAAAAATCCGCGGCGCGGTCTTGAAAATTTCAGAACTTCTCACATGACCCCACACTTATTTCAAACTGCTAGTACCTGCAAAAAAAAGATTGATGTATTTTTGTATTTTATTTAAAGAAATATGTCCTAACTTATGACACGATGGGTTGCCTCCCAACAAGCGCTAAGTTTAACGTCTTCAGCCGGACGAACTACACCTAAACTTCATCTTCTTCTTCTTGACCCTTTGATGGTATTTGCTGGTATTCTGGCATGAAATTGTTGGCCATCATTGTTATGAGAGACGTGAGCTGGGTCATACGATCGCTCACACCACTGATCCATTGTTGTTGGGATTTCAAAAGCTTAAAAACATTTGCCTCTCGTTCTCTGGATTCCTTTTCATATTGCTGATGCCTTGCTTCCATTATTTCTATCATGTCCAGCAATTGTTCCTTGTCGATGGTGGACAACGGGTGGTCCTTGGTCTCCTTTAAAATCTCTTCTTTTCCTCCTTCCCCCGTTCGTGTCCAGATCTTTTCCTTACTCCTAATTCCTGGCTCCATTAATGTTCCCCTATCTACTTGCTTGTCATTTCCTCCTGAAGGTAATGATATCGGGTTCCCAAACATATTCAATCTTCTTTTCCTGGTTCCGAAGAAAATGTCCATGCCTCCGGTCTTGCAATCGATCACTGAACCAGCGGTAGCTAAGAATGGACGCCCTAAGATAAGTGCAGGCGCATCATCCGGACTTTCATATTCCATAACCAGAAAATCTACGGGATAGAAAAAGTCCCCAACTTTGACTATGACATTTGTTAGCTTTCCCCGAGATACCTTAGTGGATTGATCAGCTAGCTGCAATACAACTTCTGCTGGCTCAATTTCTTCGTTTTTGTACTTGTCGTAAAGGTATCCTGGCAAGATGTTGACACTTGCCCCCAAGTCTAACAGAGTATTTCAAATAACCACGTCCCCTACAGTTGTAGTGATTAATGGTGATCCGGGGTCCTTTTCCTTTTTGGGAAGTGTCCCCAATAATGCCTCGCTTGCCTTCACAGTTAATCTCACAGTTTTTGGTATAAGTGTTTTGCTCTTCCCATTCTGTTCACACATCTCTTGCAGAATCCTGGTGTCCTCAGGGGCATCCTTAAGCTCATCCCATAGGGGCTGATTCATTAAGGGTCCCGTTGATCTGGGTACTTCCTGCTTCTTCTTTTCTTTCCTATTCTTCTTTTTCTGCTTGATCCCCTCTATCGTTGGTTGCTCTTCCTTTTGGACCTCTTTATCTATTTCTGGTTGAGTGCCATTCTCAACCGGAACTCCTCTTTTTTTACCTTCCTCGCTCTCTAGAGCCTTTTCTTCTTCCCCTGGTCTCACCTCACTCCCTAATTCGAACAAGTCCTCCAGAGTGACCTTTCGCCATCCTGATTCTACAGTATTGACTTGTTCCTTCCCTGGACGTTGATTATGTGTAGGGTTGACTTTAGTAGCACTTGGCAGCTTGCCACTATCTCTCTTTTGCTGATCTGCAGCCATTTGACCTATTTGTCTCTCCATATTTGCGATGGCCTTTGCATTCGCTTGAGATTGTTGTTGAGTCGCAGTGACCATATCATACATCTTAGCTATCATCTCTTCTTGGGTCCCTGGGGCGTTGTTGGCAGCATTGGTGGGCCCCCTGTTGTTGTTGTTGTTGCTATTTCCGTTGTTGTTTCCATTGTTTGCAGGTTGATGGTTTCTAGGCTGACTAGTTGATTGATTCTGGTAATTATTTTGCCTGAAATTTTGTTGTTGTCCTTGGTTGTATGGCCTGTAGGGTCGCCCGTTATTGTGTTGACCTTGACCCTGGCCATAAACTTGATTAGCTTCCTGCATCTTAGGTCCTCCTTGACCTTCTTGTGATGAATTTGGCGGTCCATTCTGTAATGTTGACATAAGCCTGTCAAACTTCTTGTTTAGTTCACTGATTTCCTTTTTCACTTCCTATTTCCAATCAGCATCGACTCCTACTGCTGCCGCCGTACTTGCAGTCTTCCTGGTGGAAAAGTTTGCTTTGGAGCCATTACTCAACTGCTCCAAAAACTGCCAGGCTTCTTCTGGGTCCCGCCACATAAATGTCCCACTGGATGAGGCATTTATCATGGCCTGGTGTGTCTCGCTAACTCCTTCAAAGAATAACTTGACCAACTGCCACCTAGGAATCTCATGATGCGGACAAGATCGCGACAACTCCTTCAATTTGTCGAAGGCTTCATGAAAAGCTTCTCCAGGTTTTTGCTGGAAATCTTGGATAATTATCCTGATTTCAGTTGTCTTGCTCGCTGGATAAAATTCCTGAAGGAACTTTGCCTTGAGCTGATCCCACGTAGTGATACTGTTCGATGGCAACGATGTGAACCAATATTTGGCTTTGTCCTTAAGGGTGAACGGAAACAGTCTAAGCCTAAAAATATTTCTATTTGTGTTTCTGGGATTATTAGCATTAGCGATCGCTAAGAATTCATATAAATGGTTATAGGGATCATCCTGCTTATATCCTCTAAATTCTGGTAATATTCCTAATAACTGAGGTCTAATCTCTACTTGCGAATCTATGTTATCAGGAATATAGATCGGCGACGAATCATCATATTCCCGCGGTTGGAAATGTGATGCAACCGATTGCCGTCTCGGTTGTGCAAAATTTAAAGGTTGGACGGGGTTACCGTAAAGATGATCATTGTACTCCCGCTGACCTGGTGGTGGATATTGTGGCGTTCTTCTAAGAGGTCTGACAACGCCTAGTGATATCAAGCATTTTAGGTGTTGTTGAGCCCCTGCTCTTGATAAAATTATATCAAATATGTCTGGGTATTCTCACTTTTCGTGCCAGGACTTGTCTGGAGAAAAAGAATAGAATCAGGGACTAAAAGCGTGCAAAAGGAAGAAGTCGGGAAGGAATGAAAAATCAAGAGAACTGGTACGCGTGCCGCGTATTTCACTTCTGCGCGACGTGGGATTAAGGCTGTGGAACACATTCAAATGACGAAAAAACGGGGATCGGATAAGTACGCGCGCCGCGAATTTCACTTCTGCGCGGCGCGGTCACGGGAAATTTGCAACTATAAATAGAGGCATTTCCAGCCGAAAACCCTAGCAAAGACCGGGTGTAAACATCGACCTTGAAGCTCTTTGACTCCAGGATTTCATTTCAGCAAGCTCACAATTGGTACTTTATGTTTTTTAGATTTAATTTCATTTCAGTAGAAAGTAGTTTTGTAGCTAAAGTCTTTGGGAGTGACTACCACTGACTTTGAGCACTTAGGTTTCTGATTTTGAAACATTTTGGTTACTGATTTTGTATTTGGAATTCGGATTTGGTGAATGGAATCCTTCGGTTACATTTTATGTTAACACTTCGGTGTTTTTGGATGTTTGTGTTTGGTTGTGATTGTTGAATCTTGTTTGGACCTTATTAGGACTGTTTTCCTTAGTTGAATTCAGTAGTTAATTAGGTTATTTGGTAAGCATTGAACCTTGGCTAGTAACTGTTCAATAGGACTTTAACTAGCAGTAGTTTATGCTGTGCTTGGTTTTGCTAGTTTGGATGCCTTTGATTGCTTCTGACTCAGAGATGTACTTCTGATTTCAGAAAGTGACTAGGTCATTTGAGCATAGCTTAGCTTGGCTTTGGTGTGTTTGATTATTGTCTCATTTGCTAGTGATTTGGAAAATAGAAACCAGATCCTCCGACTATAGCTGTGACACTATTAGTTGGTAATCTCTCATCTAGTCTAACCACGAAGCTCCTGTGGATCGACCCTGACTACCGCTATACTAGTGTGTGTGTTAGGTTTTCTCTTATTTTTGACCGCACGACGACCTCTGCCCGTGTCAAATTTTGGCGCCGTTGCCGGGGAGCTGTGAGCTTAGGTTAGGTGAGCAGTAGGAACTTGTTTCTTGCTTTTTGAAATTTCATTTTGGTAAGTTTGATTTGTGATTTTTGTGGGCGTGTTGCACTAGTGCATGCGTACCCGCAGGGGGAAGCAATTATCCCCATTGCAGTTTGATTCTGAGATTGAGCGTACTGCGCGCAAACTCCGTGCCCGTAGGCGTTTAAGTATCATGAATTATAGTCAAGTTAGCAATAGTCCGGTCAGTGTTGCCCAGGACCCATCAGGTGAGGCAACGAGGATGTTTTCCATTCCCCCACTTTCAGAATTTCAGTTTGGGAGCACGAGTGCTTCTGGTGGTGCAGTTTCAGCCTCTGCACCCATACCATCATGCACTCCACCATCTGTCCCATCATTTACACCCGCTTCACAACCCCAATCCACCAATCCATTTACTTCTGCTATGACTTGGGGAGAGCCGACCCGAGATGGCACCCCAGCTCCTAGACAGCATACACCAACATCCCAACCACAACCAGCCCTCTTTAAACCTCAACCCACTTACCAAACAACACAACCTATACACTTTCAACCACTGCCTCAGCCACGATACCATTACCCAGAGACGGAGGAAGTGTATGACGAGGAAGATGAAGGATGGGTGCCACCAGCACCACAACCATAATGGAATCGAGGTCGGGAACCTCTTAGAATAACGCCACAATATCCACCACCAGGTCAGCGGGAGTACAATGATCATCTTTACGGTAACCCCGCCCAACCTTTACATTTTGCACAACCGAGACGGCAATCGGTTGCATCACATTTCCAACCGCGGGAATATGATGATTCGTCGCCGATCTATATTCCTGATAACATAGATTCGCAAGTAGAGATTAGACCTTAGTTATTAGGAATATTACAAGAATTCAGAGGATATAAGCAGGATGATCCCTATAACCATTTATATGAATTCTTAGCGAACGCTAATGCTAATAATCCCAGAAACACAAATAGAAATATTTTTAGTCTTAGACTGTTTCCGTTCACCCTTAAGGATAAAGCCAAATATTGGTTCACATCGTTGCCGTCAAACAGTATCACTACGTGGGATCAGCTCAAGGCAAGGTTCCTTCAAGAATTTTATCCAGCGAGCAAAACAACTGAAATCAGAAGAGTTATCCAGGATTTCCAGCAGAAGCCTGGAGAGGCTTTTCATGAAGCCTTTGACAGATTGAAGGAGTTGTTGCGATCTTGTCCGCATCACGAGATTCCCAGATGGCAGTTGATCAAGTTATTATTTGAGGGAGTTAGCGTAACGCACCAGGCCATGATAAATGCCTCATCCAGTGGGACATTTATATGGCAGGATCCAGAAGAAGCCTGGCAGTTTTTGGAGCAGTTGAGCAATGGCTCCAAAGCAAACTTTTCCACCAGGAAGACTGCAAGTACGGCGGCAACAGTAGGAGTTGATGCTGATTGGAAAAAGGAAGTGAAAAAGGAAATCAGTGAATTCAACAAAAAGTTTGACAGGCTTTTTTCAACATTACAGAATGGACCGCCAAATTCATCACAAGAAGGTCAAGGAGGACCTAAGATGCAGGAAGCTAATCAAGTTTATGGCCAGGGTCAAGGTCAACACAATAATGGACGACCCTACAGGCCATACAACCAATGACAACAACAAAATTTCAGGCAGAACAATTATCAGAATCAATCGACTAGTCAGCCTAGAAACCATCAGCCTGCAAACAATGGAAACAACAACGGAAATAGCAATAACAACAACAGGGGGCCCACCAACGCTGCCAACAACGCCCCAGGGACCCAAGAAGAGATGATAGCAAAGATGTATGATATGGTCACTGTGACTCAACAACAATCTCAAGCGAATGCAAAGGCCATCGCAAATATGGAGAGACAAATAGGTCAAATGGCTGCAGACCAGCAAAAGAGAGATAGTGGCAAGCTACCAAGTGCTACTGAAGTCAATCCTACGCATAATCAGCGTCATGGGAAGGAACAAGTCAGTACCGTCGAATCAGGATGGCGAAAGGTCACTCTGGAGGATTTGTTCGAAGTAAGGAATGAAGTGAAACCAGGGGAAGAAGGAAAGGCTCTAGAAAGTGAGGAAAGCAAAGAAGGAGGAGTTTCGATTGAGAATGGCACTCAACCAGAAACAGATAAAGAGATTCAAAAGGAAGAGCAATTAACAATAGCAGGGATCAAACAAAAGAAGAAGAATAAGAAAGAAAAGAGGAAGCAGGAAGCATCCAGATCGACGGGACCCTTAATGAATCAGCCCCTATGGGATGAGCTTAAGGATGCCCCTGAGGACACTAGGATTCTGCAAGAAATGTGTGAACAGAATGGGAAAAGCAAAGCACCTACACCAAAAATGGTGAGATTGACTGTGAGAGCCAGCGAGGCATTGTTAGGAACACTGCCCAAAAAGGAAAAGGACCCCGGATCACCATTGATCACTACAACTGTAGGGGATGTGGTTATTCGAAACACCTTATTAGATTTGGGAGCAAGTGTTAACATCTTGCCAGGATACCTGTACGACAAGTACAAAAACGAAGAACTTGAGCCAGCAGAGGTTGTGTTGCAGCTGGCTGACCAGTCAACTAAGGTATCCAGGGGAAAGCTAACAAATGTCATCGTCAAAGTTGGGGACTTTTTCTATCCCGTAGATTTTCTGGTCATGGAATATGAGAGTCCGGACGATGCGCCTGTGCTCATCTTAGGGCATCCATTTTTAGCTACTGTCGGGTCAGTGATCGATTGCAAGACAGGAGATATGGATATTTTCTTCGGGACCAGGAAAAGAAGATTGAATATGTTTGGGAACCCGATATCACTACCTTCAGAAGAAAATGGCAAAACAGCAGACAGGAAAACATTAATGGAACCTGGAATCAGGAGCAAAGAAAAGATATGGACACGTACGAGAGAGGAAGGAAAAGAGGAAATATTAAAGGAAACCAAGGACCACCCGTTATCCGCCATCGACAAGGAACAATTGCTGGAAATGATAGAGATGATGGAAGCAAGACATCAGCAATATGAAAGAGAATCCAGAAAACGAGAGGCAAATGTTTTCGAGCTCTTGAAATCTCAACAACAATGGATCAGCGGTGTGAGTGATCGGATGACCCAACTCACATCCCTTATGACAATGATGGCCAATAATTTCATGCCAGAATACCAGCAAATGCCATCAATAGGTCAAGAAGAAGAAGAAGGGTCAGCTTAGGAGCAGTACGTCTGGCTGAAGACGTTAAACTTAGCGCTTGTTGGGAGGCAACCCATCGTGTCATAAGTTAGGATATATTTCTTAAAATAAAATACAAAAATACATCAATCTTTTTGCAGGTACTAGTGGTTTGAAATAAGTGTGGGGTCAATTGAGAAGTTTGAAAATTTTTGAAGACTGCGCCGCGGATTTTTGTATTGCGCGATGCGGGGTCGGAACTCAACCCGATGCGCAGGGGTTGATTTGGCGACATGCGCGCCGCGGGAAACGATCAGACGGTTTTCCCTTTAATACGGTGAGCCGCGGCTCACAACTCAAATCACACGACTCGGAGCTCTGGTGATCAAAAATTTCTTGCAATTTTTCTTGTTTATTGTGTTTCTACTGCCAAGGTACGCTATTTTAACTACCTATTAGCTGTTTAAACTAGTTATTAGGTAGTTAATTTTAGGGTTTTATTCAAAAAGTTCAAAAACTTAGAATCCTTAATGCTAGCTTATAGGGTGTTTGTTTTGCCAAATGGAGACCCTAGATGAGTTAGTCGGTACCTAGGCTACCTTGTGGTATGATTAAATTGAGATTTAGCAGGTTAAAATGAGGATTTGATCCGGGGTTTTGAAATAGCAGCTCGTCGCGCCGCGCCCTTGCTCTTGGGCCGCGCCGCGGTGCGGCTGGGAAGACAAGGACTGATTTTGCAAATTTTTTTTTGTTTTGTGCTATGTGTTTTCTCTTGTAGATGATGTTCAGATTGGACCACCCCTTCCTCCAGTTCCCTGCGGAGCTCGCTAGTTCAGTGGAGTACATTTCGCGGCGGGATGCATTGACTGGTCGCCGGGTTCTCGAGGCGACGGTTATAGACCGAGACATCTTGAGGGATGCAGGGCTCTGGGGTGCGATCGAGCCGTTTTTGCATCGCATCTGGACCCACGAGGAGGCATCATTTACATGCCGTGGCTGGGACAGGATTATGGCCACGGACGAGGACGTGGTCTACATGGAGCTGCTGCTGGAGTTCATATCCACCATCCAGTTTGCACCTCGAGCGGGAGACCCGCGTTCCAGGCTGGTACGCTTTCGTTTGGGAGGTGTGCACAGGGAGTGCAACCTCCGGGAGTTCGGGAGGCGCACAGGTATCTATACTGAGCAGGACCTCCAGCATCGCTACTTCACCCGGTTCTTCGGGTCCTGCATTCAGGGGGAGCCGGAAAGGGCTCCCAATATGGAGGTTTGGGCACCGCTGTCCAATGTGATGTACGAGGCGGGGGCTTCGAGAGAGAGCCACCTCCGCGACCCACTTCACCGCCTCATGCACCGGATCGTCTCCACCTCCATCATGCATCGGGAGGGAGGCGAGAAGGTGTCAGGCGATGACATGACGTATTTGTGGATCCTTCTCGACCCGTCCCGATTCCTCCATCTCCCCTACGCCCTTGCAATCGCCCTCTCCACCCACTCGACTGGAGCCTCCTCCAGCAGCCCACTCGCCAGGGGGTACTTCATTACCCGCCTAGACCGCTCATTTGGTATTCTCACTGCCCCCGTGGCAGCTTCCTTGACCGCTCTGCCTCCATCGCACACTACAGCACGCACTTTGGAGAGGATGCGGCTCATAGAGCTGCAGCGCCCAGGGCAGTACATCCGGGCACCGACCGAGCTTCCTCAGGCACCCCAGCCTGCATACGCCCAGCCCGGCAGGAGACGCCGGAGGCCAGAGCCAGCACCAGAGCCGGCACAGCCGCAGCCACAGCAGGATGACTCACCAGCCCTCCGCCGGCTGGAGGCCAGAGTCACGAGGACCCAGGACCAGCTCTAGTGGATCGGGGAGGTACTTATACAGCTTGCATCAGCACAGGGCAGACGCCCCCGACCATTCCCAGCCAGGTCCCACGATCACGAGGCTGGACCCTCCAGGCCACCGGATAGTGATTGATGTACTTTTTCTTTCTTTATTTTTATATTTTTTTGGGATATATGTACAAAACTTATGACACCTCTATCGGTATCTTTGTTTATATTATATTTGTCATGTTTGCTTTTAATTTGTATGATAAGTGATGCATGATATACCAATTTGGGAAGGAGTTGTCTCAGACAAGTGTGGGGTCATCGTGCCCCCTCCACTTGTCTCGACTACCGGCGTGTTCACTGTAGCGCTACAACTCCAGAATACGAAATCAGGGATCCATTTGTACGCAATTATACCTGTGATATTGAGCACCAAGCAGTCTATCGTCCAAAAAGGGTAACTCTTTCTCCCTTGTTTTGAAATAATTTTGTACAACGGGGACGTTGTACGGTCTTAAGTGTGGGGTGTGGACGGTCGAAAGAGATTTTTTTGAAATTTTTGCAGAAATGATCGATTTTTTAATTTTTTGCAACTTTTTCAAAATTTTTAATAAATTGCAATTTTGAAATGAATGGTTTGTGATTGTGATAGCATTAGTATTTTTCAAGGAATACTATTTATTTGTGATCATGCTATTAGTTGGTCAAATAAGTGGAGTTCTATGAGCTTAGAAGATTGAGCTGTTTTAGGATTGGAATTTAGGAAGGGACTGTCAATCTGTGGCCTTTGTTGTTCGAGCCGGTAGGTCTAAAATGGGTGGACCTTATGCACCTTACCACCTAAGATCGTCTGGTCTGGGATGGTATTTCTGAAAGCTCGTTACACGGACAACATCGAAAGCCATGGACAATTCCTTAATGGCCTTTAGAATCTGAATGAGTAAGTACACTTCATTGTGGACAGAAAGTTTGTAATCAAGGGTTCTCTAGAAAGCCATGAAATCCAAAGAACAACTCAATTATGTTTTCGCGAACTATTCCATTCTAACTCAAAAGAGCAATAAACTTTGAAACTGAACACAGTCAAAAATTGTTTGATTCCTTATTATAATTTGTTAAAAACTCTCTTGCTTGGGGACAAGCAAGACACAAGTGTGGGGTGTTTGACAACGCCTAGTGATATCAAGCATTTTAGCCGTTGTTGAGCCCTGCTCTTGATAAAATTATATCAAATATGTCTGGGTATTCTCACTTTTCATGCCAGGACTTGTCTGGAGAAAAAGAATAGAAACAGGGACTAAAAGCGTGCAAAAGGAAGAAGTTGGGAAGGAATGAAAAATCAAGAGAACTCGTACGCCCGCCGCGGATTTCACTTCTGCGCGACGCGGGATTAAGGCGGTGGAACACATTCAAATGACGAAAAAACGGGGATCGGATAAGTACGCGCGCCAGGATTTCATTTCAGCAAGCTCACAATTGGTACTTTATGTTTTTTAGATTTAATTTCATTTCAGTAGAAAGTAGTTTTGTAGCTAAAGTCTTTGGGAGTGACAACTACTGACTTTGAGCACTTAGGTTTCTGATTTTGAAACATTTTGGTTACTGATTTTGTATTTGGAATTCGGATTTGGTGAATGGAATCATTCGGTTACATTTTATGTTAACATTTCGGTGTTTTTGGATGTTTGTGTTTGGTTGTGATTGTTGAATCTTGTTTGGACCTTATTAGGACTGTTTTCCTTAGTTGAATTCAGTAGTTAATTAGGTTATTTGGTAAGCATTGAACCTTGGCTAGTAACTATTCAATAGGACTTTAACTAGCGGTAGTTTATGCTGTGCTTGGTTTTGCTAGTTTGGATGCCTTTGATTGCTTCTGACTCAGAGATGTACTTCTGATTTCAGAAAGTGACTAGGTCATTTGAGCATAGCTTAGCTTGGCTTTGGTGTGTTTGATTATTGTCTCATTTGCTAGTGATTAGGAAAATAGAAACCAGATCCTCCGACTATAGATGTGACACTATTAGTTGTTAATCTCTCATCTAGTCTAACCACGAAGCTCCTGTGGATCGACCCTGACTACCGCTATACTAGTGTGTGTGTTAGGTTTTCTCTTATTTTTGACCGCACGACGACCTCTGCGCGTGTCAAGGTCCCCGACCTCGGTTCCATTGTGGAACTGGTGCTGGTGGCACCCATCCTTCATCTTCCTCGTCACACACTTCCTCCGTCTCTGGGTAATGGTATCGTGGCTGAGGCGGTGGTTGAAAGTGTATAGGTTGTGTTGTTTGGTATGTGGGTTGAGGTTTAAAGAGGGCTGGTTGTGGTTGGGATGTTGGTGTATGCTGTCTAGGAGCTGGGGTGCCATCTCGGGTCGGCTCTCCCCAAGTCATAGCAGAAGTAAATGGATTGGTGGATTGGGGTTGTGAAGCGGGTGTAAATGATGAGACAGATGGTGGAGTGCATGATGGTATGGGTGCAGGGGCTGAAACTGCACCACCAGAAGCACTCGTGCTCCCAAACTGAAATTCTGAAAGTGGGGGAATGGAAAACATCCCCGTTGCCTCTCCTGATGGGTCCTGGGCAACACTGACCGGACTACTGCTAACTTGTCTATAATTCATGATGCTTAAACGCCTACGGGCACGGAGTTTGCACGCAGTACGCTCAATCTCAGAATCAAACTGCAATGGGGATAATTGCTTCCCCCTGCGGGTACGCATGTACTAGTGCAACACGCCCACAAAAATCACAAATCAAACTTACCAAAATGAAATTTCAAAAAGCAAGAAACAAGTTCCTACTGCTCACCTAACCTAAGCTCACAGCTCCCCGGCAACGGCGCCAAAATTTGACGTGCACGCAGAGGTCTTCATGCGGTCAAAAATAAGAGAAAACCTAACACTCACTAGTATAGCAGAGTCAGGGTCAATCCACAGGAGCTTCGTGGTTAGACTAGATGAGAGATTACCAACTAATAGTGTCACAGCTATAGTCGGAGGATCTAGTTTCTATCTTACTACTCAATATCAAACAAGAAATGCTCAAACACTCAAGCCAAGCTCAACTAAGCTCAAATGACCTAGTTACTTTCTGAACTCAGAAGTACATCTCTGAATCAAAAGCAATTTGTTGAAAATACGATAACTGATCTCCCCGAATAAGGTTTTTAAGCCGATTACTGTGTGACAGATATGTATTTTATCTATAATATGCGGAATAAATAAGAGTTGTGGAATAAAGTTAAGTTGCTGAAAGCTATAAATAAATAGACAGAAAGCGGTAAATAAAGTAAAAGTTAGAAGTTAAAGGTTAGATGTAATAAACGCCATTATCAACGATAACGTGTTTTTACAATAAATAAAAAGGTTAGAATTTAGAAGTTAGAAGCTAGAAATTAGATGTTAGATGTAATAAACGCCATTATCAACGATAACGTGTTTTTACAATAAATAAAAAGGTTAGAAGTTAGAAGTTAGATGTCTCGGTTAAATACAGTCCACATGTGTTTTTGTTGTCGAGGTTCAATTCGGATGTATTGGATATTTGGTACAATTGATTTATAAAAGTTTAAATAAATCAATAACGACACAGATAATTTTAAAAGAACTTATCGATAGCTGCGGAAGATAGCGTTTTTCTTGATGTGTCGATTCTTGTTCTTTGCGGTAGGATGAGGTTTTGGTGATTTTTTGGAGTCGGGTAGAGGTTTTTTAGAGGTTAGAAGTTTGGTGTCGGGTAGAGGTTGTTTAGCGGTTTGAAGTTTGGTGTCGGGTGGAGGTTTTGTTTCTTGCGGTTTTACGGTTTGATCCTCGTTGCCAAATGCAGAAATTTCAGAGTTTTGAGCTGTTTGGTCGTGGGTATGCTTGAGGTTTATGAGTATATGTTGTATATTGTGTACAAAATCAGCAAGAGGAAGCTTGAATTTATAGTCTGTTCCAGACGAGATCGGGTCGCGATCCTCTATAGGATCGGGTCGCGATCTTGAGTGGTGCTCGCTTTTGCGCTGGCCACTACCCGACTCGGTGGAGTGTGGTAGGTGGGTCGGGTCGCGATGAGGAAGGTGATCGGGTCGCGATCCGTCGGGTCGCGATTGGTAAAGAGATCGGGTCGCGATCTCGTCGGGTTGCCATCGGCTCGCGATCTTTTGGTCAGCACTATGTCACGCGTTTGTCATCAGATCGGGTCGCGATCCGGGTTGAGATCGGGTCGCGATCTGCGCTGTTCCTGCCATTGACTTCTTTTGTTTTGTTTTTCTTCACGTTGCTACACATGTGCTGTCGGGTCGCGATTGCTCTAGCTGGGTGACATTTTTGCTCTTTGGTACATCGCGTCACTTTCTCAGGTTTGGTTGATCTCGGTTTGGTTGATCTCGAATTTACGCAACCTGAAATAAACTGATAATATTTGTTAAAAAACATTTCGACTTATTTCAGTGATGGTCACATAAAAAACATAAAAACATTATTCAACAATTTCCCCCTATGTGATCATTAATGAAATGAGGAGAAAGATGTTTGATTGAAATTCTTGAAATTTGGATAAGACATTTATAAAACCATATCACTTGTTTTGAAAGAGTGTGACAAGACTTTACTTATGTTTTGAAAAATGTTTGTCAAGAATATATGTTTCTGAATCAAAGTCTCGAGTTTGATTATCAAAAGGTTTTTGTATATGTATTTTCACAATATTCCTTAAGATTTTATAGCATTTATAAAGACGACAAGTGATCTTTAATAGGTCGATTCAGATGAACGCTCATAGGTATAGCTCACACTTGACTGAGGTGTTTGTTTGTTCTGGGTGCAGAACTGGTGTATAATCACTAAGGATGAGTGATATCTCTCAGTTTGAAGGTGTTGACTTATGCTTAATGTGGATTTATACCTATATACTTTAGTCACTTGGTCTTCATATTAGATAATCAATCACATAAGACTGGTTTCGATATTACTCAGAGGGTTTCTTCATTCATGCCATTGAAGTTCACTCTCTCTCCGTCAGGAAATACATGTAGAGGGGTTTAGAAATTTTCATAGTGCAGTTTACAACTAAGAATATTCAATTATGAAGGCTACAGTATCCTGGTAAATATTCGGTTTTGAACAGCTATATTTGATAAAGCTTTTGAGAATTCGTTGTTTTGAGAGGTGTCTGTCTTGATGGATTGTTGTTGTAAATCTTCTTTTTCTTTGGTGATGTGTTCACCTTTGTCTTTATCTTTTCTTGATTTGTGCGAATACACCTTGTGTAAAAGATATCTGATGTGGTTACCAATTGTGATTTGTTGACAGCATTTGTTGGATATGACTTTGTCGTTTTTTTCATTTGTCAGATTCGTTATGCCAGATGATGAAGCTTTTCTTTGAAGTGGTTTGATTGAGGATAGGGATAGGTGATATAATAGACAGTTTGTCTAATATATAAGAAAATGAAAGTATCGTCCCTGGTCATTTTGATATCTAAGCAAAAATGAGACTAGCATCACGGTATAAGAGTATAAATCCTATAAGTAATAATGAAAACACCTTTGCTTACAGAAATGAATTCCACTTAGCATTTAAAGACGAGGCACAATTTCTCACATGGGTTTGGTTTTCATCTGAATCTCCTGATCTTATGTCCCTTAATAGATAAAATCGTTTATAATTGAAATAAATTCAAAGGGAATAGGAGAATGTACATAACAAAAATGTTTGAAATTTGAACCTTCTCTTCAATTAAGAATCAATATTACTGAGAACATTCATCGAGCATAAGTATCTAAAAATTTAGTCACGAAGATGTTAATCACATGGTTTTATAAAGATTTTAAAAGGATAAAACTTTATCTAAATTTTTTTGTGATTTTTGATTATGTGGATGTTTTTGAAAATTTTGGTTATTTGAATGTTTTTGGATTTTCCTTTTGAATAATAGTAAACACTCTTTTGTACAAACAAAAAGTAAGAGATTAGGGATGGATGTTATCTGGATTCAACATTCCTAGACGGCCTAGGAAGTATTGAAACTTGGTTTCGTCTAGAGCCTTAGTAAAGACATCGGCAATTTGATCTTCGGTGTTTATGAAGTGCAATTCGATATGACCTTTTTGAATATTATCTTTGAGGAAATGATATCGAATGTCGATGTGCTTTGTCATGGAATGGTGCACGGGATTGTGAGAAATGGCAATTGCGCTGGTTGAGTCACAAAATATGGGAATTTGTGAAACTTTGTAGCCATAGTCACGTAATTGAGTTTGCATCCACATGACTTGTGAACAGCAGCTTGCGGCAGCTACATATTCAGCTTCTGCGGTTGAAGTGGACACGCATGATTGTTTCTTTGAAGTCCAACTTACCAGTCTGCCTCCTAGAAATTGGCAAGAACCAGATGTGCTTTTTTTGTCTAGTCTGCATCCTCCATAGTCGGAGTCGGTGAAGGCATTAAGCTGAAAATCAGAGTTAGCTGGATACCAAAGGCCAAGAGATGGAGTTCCTTTAAGATATTTGAAAATTCTTTTTACAGCTATAGCATGAGATTCCATAGGATTGGCTTGGTATCTGGCACAGACACATGTAGAGAACATGATGTCGGGTCTGCTGGCTGTGAGGTATAGGAGTGATCCTATCATTCCTCGATATTTCTTTTGATCAACAGGCTTGCCATTTAAGTCTGCATCTAATTTGTAACCAAGAGCCATTGGGGTTTTTGCTGTATTTGATTTGTCAAGAGAAAAACGAGTTAGAAGATTTTTGACATAATTTTCTTGATTGATGAAAATTCCATCTGATGATTGTTTGACTTGTAGTCCAAGAAAAGTAGTCATTTCTCCTATCATGCTCATCTCAAATTTGCTCTTCATCAAATCTGCAAACTTGATACTCAAGGATTCATCAGTAGAACCGAAAATAATGCAATCGACATATATTTGAACGATTAACAGATGTTTATTAAAAAATTTACGAAAGAGAGTTTGATCAATTGAACCTCTTTTGAATCCTGATTCTTCTAAAAATGTTGACAATGTTGAATACCAGGCACGAGGTGCTTGTTTTAAGCCATAAACTGCTTTTTGTAACTTAAAACTGTGATTTGGGAACTGTGGATCTTCAAAACCTGGAGGTTGTTGAATATACACATCACGATCAATCTCTCCATGTAAAAATGCACATTTTACATCCATTTGGTAAACTTTGAAGTTCTTGTGTGCTGCATATGCTAGAAAGATACGAATGGCTTCGAGTCTTGCAACTGGAGCATAAGTTTCATCGTAATCGATTCCTTTTTGTTAAGAATAGCCCTTGACGACAAGTCTTGCTTTGTTTCGACAAACTATGCCTTGATCATCAGTTTTGTTTCTGAAAACCCATCTTGAACCTACTACAGTAACATCGGGAGGAGTAGGAACAAGATCCCATACTTGGTTTCTTTCGAATTCAGCTAGTTCTTCTTGTATGGCTTTGACCCAGTCTGGATCTTTGAGAGCTGAATGGATGGTTTTGGGTTCAGTTATGGATAAGAATGCTCCGTATAAACATTCATTTGAGGTAGCGGCTCTTGTTTGAATACCAAAAATGGGATCTCCTATAATTTGTTCTGCAGGATGATTTCTGGTCCATTTGTTTAGGCGAGTTTTTTCAGGTATTTCGATTGGTGTTTCTATGTCCCATTGTTCTTCTTGGTCAGGTGATTCTGTTGGGAATAGATTTTGGTTGTTGTCAGATATGTCTTTTTGGATTATAGGGTGAGAATGAGGTAAAGAAGGTTCCCCCATAGATGATGCACTGGGATCATTTTGGACTGGTGGATTGGGAGTGTTCAAAGAGGGATTTAGTGTTGGTAATTCCCCCTCAACTTGATCTGCATTTTCTTGGTTTGATTGTGAAGTTTCTGCATCGGAGTTTCCTGTAGGAATAGTAGAAGATGTTAGAAACTCAGAATTATATGCGGTTTTGGGTTGTTCAAAAAGTAAATCAAGATCAATTTCTATGTCTGTAGAAGGCATTTGTTGAATTGGATTTTGAAAAATATTATCGATCATTTTAGAACCAAAATGTTTACGATCCAATTTCCTGACATAAAATTCATCGAAATGAATATCAGTACTTTCTTCAATTACTCTACTACGTTTGTTCAGTACTCGATAAGCAGCTGAGGTAAAAGAGTAACCAAGGAAAATTCCTTCGTCTGATCTTGATTCAAATTTTGAAAGGTGATCTTTGTTATTCTTTATGAAGCATCGACAACCAAAAATATGAAAGAATTTGATGTTTGGTTTTCGGTTGTTAATGACTTCATATGGTGTTTTATGAAGTTGTTTATGGATTAAAGAACGATTTTGAGTGTAGCAAGCTGTGGCTATTGCTTCTGCCCAGAAGTATTGTGGCAGATCAGCAAAGATGAGCATTGATCTTGCAGCTTCGAACAGAGTTCGGTTCTTTCTTTCAACAACGCCGTTTTGTTGAGGAGTGTAAGGGGCTGAGAAGTTGTGTTCGATGCCTTTGTTTTTGAGAAATGAGTCTAGAGTTATGTTTTTGAACTCTAAACCATTCTCACTTCGGATTCTTCGAACTGGTCGTTTGAGCTTTAATTCAATCTGTTTGATGAAGTTGATTATTTCTTCAGGTGCTTCTGACTTTAGCCATAAAAAGAAAACCCAAGTAAAGCGTGAGTAATCATCAATAATAACAAGGATGTATTTCTTCCTTTTTATGCTTTGGGTTTTTGCAGGGCCGCAAAGATCAATGTGCAGTAATTCTAGTGGTTCGGATACACTAGATTCAGGAATGCTTTTATGAGAGGATTTGGACAGTTTTCCTCCTTCACAAGCTGCACAAAGAGTTTCATTATCAAGTTTCAGAAGTGGCAGTCCGCGAACAAGATCATTTGCAATCAACTTGTTGATGTATCCGAAGTTGAGATGGGAAAGACGACGATGCCACAACCAGCTAATATCAGCTGAAGCTTTGGATAAGAGACAGATGTCTGGTTTTCCATAGATAAGGTCCATATCTAGTGGATACATGTTGCCTAAACGATCAGAATTAACTAGAATGGCTTTGGTCTTGGCATCTGTGATTATGCTTCGTTGTTTGGTGAAAAGAACTTCATGATTGTTGTCACAGAGTTGTGATACGCTGATTAGGTTGTGTTTTATTCCGTCAACGTAGGCTACTTTCTTGATGGTGAAGTTACCATTTGTTATGTTTCCATAACCTTTGATTCTTGCAGTCATGTTATTTCCAAAAGTCACATCTTGTTTGGATTCTGTGGGTTTGAAGTCTCGTAGAAAGCTCTGGTTTCCTGTTATATGCTTGGAGCAGCCACTATCGATATACCATGTGCCATCCTTGGGCTCTCCAGCACAAAGTGCCTGCAATTAGACAGAAATTTTAGGTACCGAAACCATGGTGGGTCCTGATTTGTTAATGGTTTTTGATAATTTGGAATCATTGTAATATTTGTTGATTGGACGGAATGGTTGAGGTTTAAGTTGATTTATTAGATTTTCCCAAAGTGAGATTTGTTTTTGAAAACCTGTCATTTGAAATGATTTCTGATTTTGTGAAAAGTATTCTATATGTGAAGATCTGTTTGATAACCTTTCTTTGTATCTGGGATCTGAATGGTTTTGAAAAACATTATGATGATGGAATGGAATTTGGTTAAAGGATGGTTTCTGAAAGTTCCTTGAGAGATTGAAGTTTATCTCTTGAAAGCGATTTTGAATTTGTTTTTGAAACGGTTTTTGTTTTGGATTAAAGGTTTGTTTTTGTGGCACAGAGACTGGTTTCAAAGGTTTCTCTTGGGTTTCTTTGAAAATTTTGGGCTTGCTTTGTTCTTTTGGTTTAAAGACAGCTTGAATGGGTTGTTTATTTGTCTGTTGTTTCTTTGAATACTTTTGTCCCAAACTGTTCTTTCCAATAAAGGTTGAGTTTAAAGAGGGAAAGACTGTTGGAACAGAAGTACTACCATTTTGATGATCAGAATTTTCTCCATTTAAGAAATTTTCAAGTTTGATTGTGCCATCATTCCTTGTTAGTTTAGTAGATCTCAATTGATGAGTTACTGAACTAGCAGAGTCTGATTCAGATTTTACAACTCTTTTGAATGACTTGTTGAAAAACGTATCATCTGGACTGCAGTTGATAACTGTTTCATCATCTGAATCGTCCTCATTAGCAGATAAGAAGAAATCTGGTAGAGGCGATTTAGAGTTTTCACAAATTTTCCCATTTTTCTTTTCAGTCTCTTCATTTTCAAAGGATTCTCTTCCAATTCCCAGTTTATAATTCGTATCTATTTTGCCAGTTCCTAAGTTGTTTGCTTTAGTGAAAACATCATCACTCAATTTTCTGGCAATATTGATAGAATCCAGTTTTCCTAGAAATCTTTGATTTTCGGATTCAAGAAATTTGATTTGCTTTGAAGAATCATCTAGTTTTAGATTTAAACTAGTGTTTTTGTCAGTTAAATCTTGAATTTTTTGTTTTAACTGAAGGACTTCCTTTTCTAAGGTATCTTTTATTTCAGATGAAATAACATATTGATTTTTTATTTCTAAGTCCCTTTTTTGTTTTAGAGCTTCATTTAATTGTTCTAGGACGTGATTATTTTCTTCAGATTTTCGTTCAATGTCTCTTTCAAGTTTGTCTCTAGTCCTTGTGGATTCTCCAAATCTGAGTTGCAAGGTTTGTAATTCAGATTTGTAGATATCAGATTTGACTATTGTGTCATGATACAGTCTGAGATCAGCTTTTAGACTGTTCTCAATCTTAGTCATGTGGGACTCAAATGGTGTTCTTGAAAGACCGAGATCTGAGATCATAGACCATACCTGATCGATGACATATGGAGCTCTTGTGGTTGGTTCATTGTCAGCCATGAAGCAGAAGTTTGACTGAGCTGGTTCAGTATCTGTTTCATCATCAGAAGTTGGCCAGTATTCCACGCTAGGTTCGTGGAATGCCATCAAAGCTTTTTTCTTTGCTTTCTGTTCTTGTTTCTTCAGCTCTTCGGCTTTTTGAGCATAGTAGGATGAGTCTTTGACTTTGACTTTGGCTCGACAATCTCGGGCATAATGATTTAGTCCTTTGCATTTGTGACAAATGATTACGTCATCATCATCATCGTTATTGTCAGCCTTTTGGTTCTTAACGGGTGATCTTTCAGATGTTTGAGTTTGTTTCTGTTGAGATGGTTTTGAATGATTTTGCTGAAATCCAGAACTTTGGTTATTATAAGAGTTGTGATTATTTTGAAAACCGCGATTCTGAAAGTTTTGTCCAAAAGTGGATCTTTGTTGAAAATTTGGTCTGAAGTTTGATTGATTATGATGTGGCAAAAATCTCTCGAGATTAGTGTTTGCTACCAAAGCACACAATTGTTGGTAATCAGCTTCATTATTTGGATCAGACAAGTCACAAGAATTACTTGAAAAAGCTTGGTTTTGATTTAAATCAATTTGACTTTGATCATGAAAATGTGTTTGGTTTTGAGAGGATGTTGACAACAAGCAAGTGGTCCTCCAAAAGAAGTAGACGTTGGTGGGTCAATCGAGGATTCATACGATTGTAATTCTCCGTACAGATTGTACAAAGATTCAGTATGAATTGCCAGATTTCCCTGAATGATTAGTTTGACCATTTTCCAGCTTTCATAAAGGTTGTTTAAAAATTTGAGGTTTATCTCATGCTGTGACTTTTTGATGCCTAAATTATTCATTTTGATGGTAATGAGATTGAACCTGTCATGAGCATCATGGATGGTCTCATGTGAAAACATTTTGAAGTTGTCAAATTAGTTTAAAACAGATGTTTTCTTGTTTCCAATGATTCTCTCATTTCCTTCAAAACGATTTTTCAAAGTTTGCCAAATTTGGTTTGCAGTTAAAAGGATTATATCATTCATTTGGCTTAGAATACTGTGAGGTATTCTAGACACAAGCTCCTTTTTGGCTTGAAGTTCAAGTTTCTTCCTTTCATTCAGTATATCCAAGTTACTCGTAAGAGAGGTCATGTTATCTGGTAGAGATCCGTCTACACATTTCCACACATCTTCACTTATAGAGTTGAGATGAAGATTCATACGACCTACCCATGATTTATATTATTCGGGAATAAGAATGGGTGCTCGAGTACCTGAACCTATACTGTTAGCAATAGATACAGAGTTTATGTTTGAGTAGTTTGCGGAAGACATTTTTGTTTTTGTTTTTTTTTTTTTTTTTTTTTTTTTTGTTAACGAAGATGTGATGTTAAAATGAAATTTTTAAAGAAAACTTATTGGTGGTTTATAAAAACGCTACACAAAAGTTTTCGACAAAAATTTTCAAAATAAATCACACAAGTAATTTTTAAATGTTTTTTTTTTTAATAATTTAATTTTTTTTTTGTTGAACAAGTGATATTAAGATGAAATTTTTAAAGGAAACTTATTGGTGGTTTATAAAAACGCTACACAAAAGTTCTCGACAAAAATTTCAGATTAAATCGCACGAGCTCTGATACCAATTGTTGAAAATACGATAACTGATCTCCATGAATAAGGTTTTTAAGCCGATTACTGTGTGACAGATATGTATTTTATCTATAATATGCGGAATAAATAAGAGTTGCAGAATAAAGTTAAGTTGCTGAAAGCTATAAATAAATAGACAGAAAGCGGTAAATAAAGTAAAAGTTAGAAGTTAAAGGTTAGATGTAATAAACGCCATTATCAACGATAACGTGTTTTTACAATAAATAAAAAGGTTAGAAGTTAGAAGTTAGTAGCTAGAAATTAGATGTTAGATGTAATAAACGCCATTATCAACGATAACGTGTTTTTACAATAAATAAAAAGGTTAGAAGTTAGAAGTTAGATGTCTCGGTTAAATACAATCCACATGTGTTTTTGTTGTCGAGGTTCAATTCGGATGTATTGCATATTTGGTACAATTGATTTATAAAAGTTTAAATAAATCAATAACGACACAGATAATTTTAAAAGAACTTATCGATAGCTGCGGAAGATAGCGTTTTTCTTGATGTGTCGATTCTTGTTCTTTGCGGTAGGATGAGGTTTTGGTGATTTTTTAATGTCGGGTAGAGGTTGTTTAGAGGTTAGAAGTTTTGTGTCGGGTAGAGGTTGTTTAGCGGTTTGAAGTTTGGTGTCGGGTGGAGGTTTTGTTTCTTGCGGTTTTGCGGTTTGATCCTCGTTGCCAAATGCAGAAATTTCAGAGTTTTGAGCTGTTTGGTCGTGGGTATGCTTGAGGTTTATGAGTATATGTTGTATATTGTGTACAAAATCAGCAAGAGGAAGCTTGAATTTATAGTCTGTTCCAGACGAGATCGGGTCGCGATCCTCTATAGGATCGGGTCGTGATCTTGAGTGGTGCTCGCTTTTGCGCTGGCCACTACCCGACTCGGTGGAGTGTGGTAGGTGGGTCGGGTCGCGATGAGGAAGGTGATCGGGTCGCAATCCGTCGGGTCGCGATTGGTAAAGAGATCGGGTCGCGATCTCGTCGGGTTGCCATCGGCTCGCGATCTTTTGGTCAGCACTATGTCACGCGTTTGTCATCAGATCGGGTCGCGATCCGGGTTGAGATCGGGTCGCGATCTGCGCTGTTCCTGCCATTGACTTCTTTTGTTTTGTTTTTCTTCACGTTGCTACACATGTGCTGTCGGGTCGCGATTGTTGTAGCTGGGTGACATTTTTGCTCTTTGGTACATCGCATCACTTTCTAAGGTTTGGTTGATCTCGGTTTGGTTGATCTCGAATTTACGCAACCTGAAATAAACTGATAATATTTGTTAAAAAACATTTCGACTTATTTCAGTGATGGTCACATAAAAAACATAAAAACATTATTCAACACAATTGAAGGCATCCAAACTAGCAAAACCAAGCGAACATAAGCTAGCTAATAACTAAAAGTTCTATGGAACAGTCAATAGCCAAGCTTAATGCCTAACCCTAACCAAGTTAGCTACTGTTTTCAGCAAAGGAAAAACAGTCCCAACAGAATCCCAACACAAACAAATAATCGAAACACAAACAAGCATCAAAAATACCGAAAAACCAATACTAAATGTAACCAAATGATTTTATTCACTCAAACCAATATCCACACATAAAATCAGTAACCAAACACTACTAAAAAGCAGAACCCTAAGCTTGGTATCAATGGTTGTCACACCCAAAGATACAAACCAAGGCTTACAAATGTTTAACTAAATAGAAATAAAATCTAAAACATGAAAATACCAAATGAGAGCTTCTGGAATGAAATCCTCGAGTCAAAGAGCTTCAAGGTCGATTTTACACCTGGGTCTTTGCTAGGGTTTTCGGCTGGAAATGCATCTATTTATAGTTGCAAATTTCCCGTGACCGCGCCGCGCAGAAGTGAAATCCGCGGCGCGCGTACTTATCCGATCCCTGTTTTTTCGTCTTTTGAATGTGTTCCACCGCCTTAAGCCCGCGTCGCGCAGAAGAGAATTCCGCGGCGCGCGTACGGGTTTCATTGATTTTTCATTCCTTCCCAACTTCTTTTCTTTTGTACACTTCTAGTCCCTGTTTCCATTCTTTTTCTCCAAACAAGTCCTGGCACGAAAAGTGAGAATACCCAGACATATTTGATATAATTTTATCAAGAACAGGGCTCAACAACGCCTAAAATACTTAATATCACTAGGCGTTGTCAGTCAAATATTTGAGAGACGCTCAGCATGTGCCTAGAATAGCCACTATCAACATACCAAGGTGTGCTGATATTCCTCGGTAACTGTTCCTGCACAAGTCGTGGGATCAATTAGATTTAGGGACCCATTCCATACGGAAACTGGGTTTACCTTCACTATCAACACATCTAACAGATTCAAAGGTCATGTCACGATTATCAATTAATGGTGAGACATTTGAAAATATTTTAACACTGCCTTTGGGAACCCATTTAACATTTGCTTTAAAATGTTTATCTTTTGACCAAATGGGAACATTTGCGTTTGAAGAAGAATTAGAACTGCTAGAAGTTGATTCTTGAGAAGACTTGGGTCTTACAAAAGTTGGTAAGCCATAGTTACTTCTAGAAGCAGTTCGATTCCAGGCATTCGTGTTATTTTGATTTTTCTTTCTAGAACGTGACCTTGAGGGTTTTCTCTTATGAGATGTCCCTTTTGGTACATTCTGCAAAAACTCTTCATTTTGGGAAACATACATGTGTCGGGGACAATTTCTAGCAATTTGACCGGCAATTCCACAGTTAACACAAGTCTGTCTTTTTAAAGGTACATTTGAGTTTTGTCCAGATCTAGATTTAAGTAAATTATTTCTACACACACACACACACAGGCATGCAACGGGTTTATCAACCAAAACATTTTTCCTAGCAGTTTTCAAATCAACACCACACAAAGTTTTAGAATTAACAGGAGTCTTACAGTCAAATTTAACATCAACACAAAAATCATCAGAATTAGTCTTTAAACAAGTTTTAATAGAATTAAAAGCAGGCGAGTCCTCAACTTCCTCAATCTTCGTTTTTAATTTATCTACACATGAGATAGAAACATCAGTATTTTTCATTACAGAACTATCAGCGGTGCCAGATTTATTCTTTTGAATATAATTTGATAGAAAACATTCTTCTGATTCTTCAATGTCTGGGGATGGGGTAAAATTATTATTATAAGGAGGCGGAACAACATTATAACCAATGCCTTCACCTTGTATGTTTGACCAAACAGTTTTTTTTAGTATAGTTTCAACTACTTCACTAGACACATCAACTTTCTTAAAAGTTGATTCAGCCTTTTCAAATTTTGATTTTAATGTATTTAGTTCAGCAGTCAAACTAGCAATATCTTCATGGCAAACCTAAGGTGACATCTAGTTGTGCTAAGTTCGTCTTGTATTTTCAAATAATTAGAAGTTTTAGCATCTAAGGCTCCTTGAAGGGGTCTCAATTTCTTTTTATGTTTATGAACAAGGTTTTCAGTTTCTAAAACTTCTCTAACTAAGCTTTCATTTAGTTCACGATATCTAGCAATAATATCAATACATGACTGAGAAGAGAAAGAAACTTCACTAATCTCATCACCAGCAGGAGTGGTAGATACCATGAAGGCAAACGGCAAGTCCATCATCTCTCCTTCAGCAGCATCCACGTCCATCTCTCCTTCAATCTATGCCAGGTGAGCTCTGCCCTCTCCATTCAGGTTCAGGTCCTGCAACTGATCCTCCAAGGTGAATTGCTGAGCAACCATCGCCCTTTCAACATTCTGAGGATGAGCAACTTCACGATTTGTTCCAATTGGTACCATGGTTCTGTCTGGATTCTCCATTCTAGGCTTGGTACACTCACGAGCAAAATGACCGAGCTCGTTGCAGTTGAAACACCTTAGATTAGCTTTTCCAAAAATCTCACCTTCCTTTCACCAGTGTTGTTCACCCAGTTGTTCCTTTCGGTTCTCTGAGTGAATTTCTTGGCCCTATGCACCGCTATAGCAATGTCCCAAGAAATGTCCATCTCTTCCAAATCATATGGATTGATTTGATCAAGGTCTCCAGCCGTCATCGGATGAAACAGTTCACCAACGACCAAGGCATTGTAACAATTCAGAAGACCAGCCATCTAACCATGATTTTCTTCAGCAACTGTTGGGGTCTTGCTAGAAGAAGCAGCAACAGGTGGAACTTGAGATGCCACAGAAGATGAACCAGGCTGTAATTTGGCTTGAACTTTTGAAGTCGCTTGACCAGTAGCTTGAACAGAGAAAGCATTGTTAGTTGAAGTACTGATGTTAGCAGACTGGTACGAGCTAACATGATTCATTTCCCTCTACTTGTCATCTATGTCACAAGATTTTATGATTGCCATAACCTCATAAAGTGAGAGTCTAGCTAAGTCTTTGGTCTTCTTGATAACAGCCACGTTCATGTCCCAGCTTCTAGGAAGAGAGTTTAGAAGCTTCTTGTTAACATCAATCTTGGGAAATGTGATCCCAGCAGTACATAACTCAGTGTGAAGGGTGATGAACCGTTGTAGCTGGGCTTCCATAGATTCTCCAAGGATGTGATTAAACATGTTGAACCTTTGGCGAAGCATATATTGCAAGCGTTGCTTCATGTCTTCATTGCCTTCATACACGTCAATCAAAGCGTCCCATAAAGATTTGGCAGTTGTACATTCACGGAAACCCTGAGCAATTTCAGGAGAAAGTGCCATAGAAAGAGTAGCAAGGGCTCTTTGATCGGGTTCAACCTTTTCAAAATCCAAATCAACGTGTTCTTCAAATGGTTTATCCACCAAAACTTCCCCTCAAGTTACTGTAATTTTGATTGGTGGACGTAGAAAGCATTTCCACAGCATCACATCTTTCATTTTAATGTACTGTTCAAAACGATACTTCCATTTGGTAAAACCTTCGGTTTTAATTAAAAGGGGAATACGGGTAACCGTACCCATAACGGAATCGAGATCGTGGTTAATGTTTGAGATACCAGGATCCATCGGAAATGATTTTTGAAAAAGCTTCGAATAAAATCGCACATGACTGGACCGAACAACTAGCTAAATGCACGGAACAGCAACAAAAATCGATCAGCTTGGGGTGAGAAACGGCACAAGCGAGTAACCGACTGAACCGTAAAACCTCACAAACCGATCAACTAAGCAGCCACCAAAAAACACAGCACCGATCAACAAATAACACCGAACAACTCAAAACCCTAAAGCACCGAACAACGGTTAAATGGGCCAACCGAGTAATGTCTAAATGGACCGAAAAACCTAAAGAAACCCTAAGTATTGTCACCGCCACCGAACAAACCCAAGGGAACCCTAAAATCCCTTCCGCCGCCGAACAACCACAACAAACCCTAAGCCGCCGCCGATTAACTCTTTGGAGCCTTACCGAGCAACCCCAAATCTCGCAAAAACAGTGTCTGAAACCCACTTTTTGGATAAAAAATGATTTTCCAATTAGTTTTTGCTTGAAGATCTTCGATAATCACGAAGAACACAAGCTCAAAAACACCAAAAATAGTCAAAAACCAACCAAAAACGGATCAAACTCTTCAAAAACTTCAAAATCTCCAAGAACAAAGAGAATATTGATATCAAAATCAACCTCTTATACCAATTGTAGGTCCACAATACTCTCTAGATCACAAAGATATCAA
Source organism: Cichorium intybus (assembly GCA_023525715.1). NCBI lineage: Eukaryota > Viridiplantae > Streptophyta > Magnoliopsida > Asterales > Asteraceae > Cichorium > Cichorium intybus. The sequence goes on along the minus strand of CM042016.1, from coordinate 59,916,045 downwards.
TCCAATCAAAGAACAATAAGAACAAGGAGATTTAAACTTCAATGCACTCTTGATTAATCCAAGACTAGTACATAAGTTTGATGGTTGCCAAGAACACTCAAAGATTTCTCTCTCTACTTAGTACTATTTTCGAGGACAACCAACCTCAATAATGAGGCTATTTTTCATTAAATACCCTAAGCCTAAAACCCTAATAACCTAGGCCCATGGACCAAACAACTAGCCCAAAATGGACTTTTCGATCAAGGACCAAAACCGAACAACCTATGGTTGTTCGGTTCCCACCGAATTTTCAATAAAGCCTATAACTATAATATTTTACAATTTTAGTCCTAATAAATAAAAGATTAAACCAAACTAAAATTAATTCCTAACAGCTTCCATACCCTCTGAACCTGCAACTTATTCATATCTTCTTCTCCGTGCAATTTACCCACTCAAACACCATGTCTGCCGATGCGATCTCGTTCACTGCCGCCTACGCCGATTAGTTCCACATCTCCTGCCGATGTCGGCAAATCACATTGCCAATCTTGATCCAGAAGCTTACTCTTCAACCAAGGCAATTTTGGTTGTCTTGTTAGGAATTAATTTAGTTGGTTTAATCTTTGCATTTTATAGGGACTAAATATGTTAAAAATCAAAGATATGGGCTTATTTTGGTTTTTCGGTATGGACCGAACAACCCATTGGTTGTTCGGTCTGGTCCTTTGATCAGCAGCCCATGTGGGTTTGTTGTTCGGTTCATGGGCTTAGGGTTGCTAGGGTTTTAGGCGTAGGGTATTTAAGGCTATATGAGCCGTCATTTTGGGGGTGGGTTGTCTCGAAGTGGGTGATAATTACAGATGTTGAAAAATATATTTTTATATGTGACCATCACTGAAATAAGATGAACTGTTTTTATCTAACAAATATTATCAGTTTATTTCAGATTGCATGAATTCGAGATCAAAAACAAAGATGAATCAAGACCCGAGATACTTTGAGAAAACAACCAAACCTGAGGAAGTAATGCTACGAACCAAAGAGCAAAATACAAAAATGTCACACTGTTACAGCAATCACGACGCGACGGACACCATGGTCGCGACGTGAAGAAGAGCAAAGACAGAAGTCCAGATCGCTACAGCGATCGCGATGCGACGGCAAGGGTGGTCGCGACGCGAAGACCTTGAACGCGACAACACCTACTTCTTGTTCGCGAGACTACCAACAAACGCACTAGCCAGACCAGTGGCCGACAAAAGCAACACGATCACGCACCCTCGCGACGCGACGGTCCCTTTGGTCGCGACGCGAAGCCTGTGTTCAGCAACTATAAATAAGAAGCTCACCTCTTGCCATTCGTGTGCAGAAAAATAAACACTTACACATCAACCAAGCACCATATACTCTTACCCACGACCAGACACCTCAAGACACTCAAATTTCTGAATTTGGCAACAAGAACAAAACCGCACAACCGCAAGAAACAAAACCTCTACACGACACCAAACTTCAAACCTCTAAACAACCCCTACCCGACACAAAACCGCACAACCTCAAGATTCGAAAATCCATTCTACCCAAACACCAAAAATCACTAAAACCTCATCCTACCGCAAAGAACAAGAATCGACGCTTCAAAGAAAATCACCATCTTCCTCAGCTATCGATAAGTTTTTTGAAATTATCTGTGTCATTATTGATTTATTTAAACTGTTATAAATCAACTGTATCAAATATCCAATACATCCGAATTGAACCTCAACAACGAAAACATATGTGGACTGTATTTAACCGAGACATCTATCTTCTAACTTCTAACTTCTAACTTCTAACCTTTTTATTTATTGTAAAAACACTTTATCGTTGATAATGGCGTTTATTACATATAACCTCTAACTTCTAACATTTACTTTATTTACCGCATTCTGTTTATTTAAATACTGTCTAGTTTAGATTTACTGCTTTATTTTACTTATTTATAGCTTTCAGTAACTTAATTTTAGTTTATATTTATTCCGCAACTCTTATTTATTCCGCATATTATAGATAAAATACATATCTGTCACACAGTAATCGGCTTATAACCCTTATTCGTGGAGATCAGTTATCGTATTTTCAATAACAGAAAGAATATTGATTGTTCTAGCAACCAAAGAACTTATGCACTAGACCTTTTTTTAAATCAAAGGTGTGCATTGAAGTTTAATCTCCTTGTTCTTATTTTGTTCTTGTGATTTGATTGATATCAAGTAGATATAAGATTCTTGTGGACCTACAATTGGTATTAGAGCTTAATTTGGCATCAATCCGTTTTTGGACAGTTTAGATAGTTTTTTGGTGTTTTTGTTCTTGAAGTTCATCGTGTTCTTCGTATCTTCAAGCCAAAAATCATCCAAAATAGTGTTTTTGATCCAAAAAGGAGTGTTTGTAGCTGTTTGAACGAGATCTAGATCTGATTTTTGTTGCTCGGTCACGCTCTAGGAGATTGTTCGGCGGCGGCACTGTAGCGGCTAGGGTTTGGAGAGTGTTCGGTCATCTTTTGAGTTGTTCGATCCGACTTTGTATTGTTCGGTTGGCCTATTTGAGGATTGTTTGGTGCTTTTAGAGTTTCCTATTTCTCGGGTAGTTGTTCGGCAAGTGTGGATCGGTTTGTGATTGTTTGGATTTTATTTTTCTCCTGGGTGATTGGTTGGTTGTTGTTCGGTTAGTTGTTGTTGGTGTGAATTTTGTTGTTCGGTCAAGCTAGTTATTCGCTTGAATCGTTTCTCTCCCCAGATTGTTCGGTATAAAGATTGTTCGGTGTTTTCAAAGAGTTGTTCGGACCAGTCGAAGCTAAACTTTGTGATTTAATTTTCGTGATAATTTTTGAAGCGTTTTTTAAGACTTATTCTCGATGGATCCCACTATCTCAAACATTAACAATGACCTCGATTCCGTTATGGGTACCGTTACCCGTATATCGCGATTAATCAAAGTTAAAGGTTTTATCGAATGGAAATACAGATTCGAACAGTATATCAAAATGAAAGACGTCAAGCTATGGAGAAGTTATTTACGTCCTCCAGTCAGAATTACTATAACCAGAGACGATGTTGTGTAAGATAAGCCGTTTGAAGAATATTATGATTTGGATTTTCAGAAGGTTGAACTTGATCAGAAAGCTCTTGCTACTCTTTCGATGGCACTTTCACCAGAAATTGTTCAGTGTTTCCGTGAGTATTAGACTGCTAAATCTCTATGGGACGCTTTGATTGATGTCTATGAAGGAAATGAGGATATGAAGCAAAGCATGCAGGATATGCTTCGTCAAAAATTCAATCTGTTTAATCACATCCTTAGAGAATCTCTTGAAGCTCAGCTACAATGTTTCATCACTCTACACACTGAGTTGTCTACAGCTGGGATTACCTTTCCAAAGATTGATGTAAACAAAAAGCTTCTCAATTCCCTTCCTAGAAGCTGGGACATGAACGTGGCAGTCATCAAGAAAACCAAAGATTTATCTAGACTCTCACTTTTTGAGATTATGGCAATTATCAAATCATGTGACATGGATGACAAACAGAGAGATATGAATCATGTTAGCTCGTACTAGTCAGCTAACATTGGGACTTCAACAAACAATGCTTTCTCTGTTCAAGCTACTGGTCAAGCCAGTACTAAAGTCCAAGCTCAATTTTAGCCTATTTCATCTCCAGTGGTACCTCAAGCTCCATCTGTTGCTGCTTCTTCTGTCAAGACCCCAACTCCTGCTCAAACTCCTCCAGAAGGTGCTGAAGAGAATCTTGGAATGATGGGTGGTCTCCTTAACTACTACAATGCCTTGGTTGCTGGTGACTTATTTCACCCTATGACTGTGGGAAACCTTGATCAAATCAATCTGATGACTTGGAAGTAATGGACATTTCTTGGCACATTACTATGGCGGTGCAGGAACACTTGGGTAAATAATAATGGAGAGAGGAAGGTGAGTTTTGGCAAAGCTAATCTAAGATGTTTCAACTGTAACGAGCCCTGCCATTTTGTTCGTGAGTGTACCAAGCCCAGAACGGAGAATCCATATAGAACCATGGTACCTGTTGGAACAAACAATCGTGAAGCTACTCAACCTCAGAATGCAGAAAGGGCATTGGTGGCTGAACAGTTCACATGGGAGGATCAGTTGCAGGACCTGAATTTGAATGTAGAGGGTAGAGCTCACTTGGCTCAAATTGAATGAGAGATAGATGTGGATGCAGCTGAAGGAGAGATGATGGACTTGCAGTTTGCCTTCATGGTCTCTACTACTCCTGCTGGTGATGTGGTTAGTGAAGTTTCTTACTTTTCTCAAACTTGCATGAATAAAATTGCTAAATATCGTGAATTAAATGAGAATTTACTTAGAGAAATATTTGACTTAGAAAACCTTGTTCATAAACTCAAAAATAAATTAAAACCTCTTCAGGAATCCTTAGATGCTAAAACGTCAGACTATCTCAAAATTCAAGATGAACTCACTATAAAGAATTGTCATCTTAAGTTTGCTAATGAGGACATTGCTAGATTAACTGCTGAACTCGATGCATTGAAATCAAAATTTCAAAATGCTGAATCAACTTTTAAGAAAGAGTATGCATCTAGTAAAGTAGTTGTGTCTATACTTGAAAAACAAACTAAATGGCCAAACATACACGGTGAAGGTATTGGATATAGTGATGTTCCTCCTCCATATAATAATAATTTTAATCCATCTCTAGACACTGGAGAATCAGAAGAATTTTTTTTTTTAAATTACATTCAAAAGAATACATCTGGCACCGCTGAGAGTTCTAAAATGAAAAATACTGATGTTTCTATCTCATGTGCAGATAAATTCAAAAGGAAGATTGAGGATGTTGAAGATTCGCCTGCTATTAATCTTGATAAAACTTGTTTGAAGACTAATTTTGTTAATTTGTGTGATGATGTGAAACTTGAAACTAAGATTTCTGTTGATTCTAAAACTTCTTTTGATGTTGTTTTAAAAACCACTACGAAAAAGATGTTGGTTGATAAATCTGTTGCATGCTTGTGTGTGTGTGGAAATAATTTGAATATATCTGGACCTGGACAGAATTCCAATGTACCTTTAAAAAGAAAGAATTTCTATAATTGTGGAATTGCTGGTCACATAGCCAGATATTGTCGTCGACACTTGTATGCTTCTCAAAATGAACAGGTTTGGCAGAATGTACCAAAAGGGACATCTCATAAGAGAAAATCCTGAAGGTCACGTTCTAGAAAGAAAAATCCAAATAACACAAATGCCAGGAATCGAACTGCTTCTAGAAGTAACTATGTCTTACCAACTTTTGTAAGATCAAAGTCTTTTCAAGAATCAACTTCTAGTAGTTCTGATTCTACTTCACATGTAAATGTTCCCATTTGGTCAAAATATAAACGTTTTAAACCAAATGTTAAATGGGTTCCTAAAGGCAGTGTTAAAACAGTTTCTAATGTCTCACCATTATTTGATCAACATGACATGAGTTTTGAATCAGTTAAACGCATTGATAGTGAAGGTCAACCCAGTTTCCGTATGGACTGGGTGCCTAAATCTAATTGATCCCGCGAATTGTGCAGGAACAGTTACGGAGGAATATCAGCAGACTTTGGTATGTTGATAGTGGCTATTCTTGGCACATGACAGGCGACATGTCCCAACTACACAACATTGAAAAATTTAACGGGGGATATGTTTGCTTTGCGGGAGGTGAAAAAGGGATGATCACGCAGAAAGGGACGGTGTCAAAGGGTGTGTTGAAATTTGAGAACGTCAATTTTGTTCCTGAGCTCAAGCACAGTCTGCTGAGCGTTTCTCAAATCTGCGACAAGGGTTTTTCGACTCACTTCACAAAGAAGGAATGTCTGATTCTCAAACCCGATGTAGTTATTCCAGAGGAGTGGATTCTTGTTCGATCAGAACGAAAATGCAATGCTTACATCATTGACATGAATCACAACACTCTAGAAAAAGTCACCTGCTTATTCTCAAAAGCTGATGAAGAAAGCGCGATGTAGTGGCATAAACGTCTTGGTCATGCCAATACAAAGAATCTGAATCGCATTGCAAAGAACAACATGGTTCAAGGACTTCCAATCAAGGATTTCATCACATTTGAGAAATGTGTTGCCTGTGCTCAAGGCAAACATCATAGAAAGCCACACAAACCCAAACAGATCAATTCCATTGATTCGATTCTTCAGCTGATTCACATGGATCTCTTTGGCCCGTTTAATGTTCTTAGTCTCAATCGCAGTTCTTACCGTTTAGTTATCATTGATGATTACTCATGTTTTACCTGGGTTTTCTTCTTAAAGAACAAAAGTGAAGCTGCTGATCTGGTCATTAGATTCCTCAAGCTTATTGAAAATCAAACGAATCAGAAGCTGAAAGCCATTAGATGCGACAATGGAACAGAATTCAAGAATGCAGTTTTAAATACGTTTTGTGCAGATAAAGGTATCTTGCGTCAGTATAGTGCTGCTCGTACTCTGCAACAGAATGATGTTGCTGAGCGTCGGAACATAGCTCTTATTGATACTGCACGTACCATGCTGTGTGATTCTAAACTGCCGGTGATATTTTGGGGTGAAGCCATCTACACAGCATGTTATGTTCAGAATCGGGTTATCATCAACAAACCTCAAATGAAGACACCTTACAAGATTCTCTATGGTCGCAAGCCTAATGTTTCATATTTCCGAACCTTTGGCTGCCCTTGCACTCTTATTCATCTTGAAGCTACTCCGAAGTTCAACTCGAAGGCGGATGATTGCTACTTCATTGGATATGCAAGTAAAAATGTGTATCGAGTGTACAATAAGGCAACAAAGCAGATTATGGAATCATATGATGTTCGCTGGCTAGAAGAGAATCCAACTGATGCTCGTGTTAGACCCGACTGGTTGTTTAATTATGCTGAATTATTTAAACCTTTCTATGTGTTTTATAATGCTGTTGCAGGCGCACAACCAGGCCGTAGTGGAATCAACAGAGAAGATGCTGAAGATCTCATTCCTGATCTTATCACTCCGTCAGTCATTCTTGAAAATCCTATTCATGATGAAGGTGCATTCCCTAATTCTGCTACCATAGCTGAAGATGCTCCTGGCGTCTCATCTCAAGTTTATGGCGATAGCCCAGTTGTTGAACAATCAACTACTCCTGAAGATGTTATTCAACCTAAACCTGGTGATATTTTTGACTCTAATCTCATGGATTCTCTCTTTCCTAAAAGAATTCATGATGAGTACATTGCAAATACTTCTCATGACTTCAGAGATTCTGATAGAGGTGCTTCAGGCTCAGACAGAGTTGAGAATACAACGAATCTTCCGGTCTCAACTGCTTCGCTCCAATATGTTGTTCCTTCAAGAATTCAACGGGACCATCCAATTGATAACGTTATTGGCCCTCTGGATGATGGTGTTTTATCCAGAAGCCAAAGTTGTCAAGTCAACGAGTGTCTCTATTCGTGCTTTATCTCTTAAATTGAGCCGAAGAACCTAGAGATGGCACTCAATGAACCAAGTTTAGTGGATGCCATGCATGAAGAGCTGAACCAGTTTGAGAAGTTGAACGTATGGCAACTGGTGGAACTACGTGAAGGAAAAAAGGCTTTGGATACAAGATGGGTGTTTCGTAACAAGCAAGATGATTCTGGAGTAATTGTGCGTAATAAGGCACACCTGGTGGTTCGAGGTTTTCGACAGACCGAAGGACTTGATTACACGGAAGTTTATGCTCCAGTGGCACGACTTGATGCGATTCGGATCTTCCTTGCATATGCTTCTTACATGACCTTTACCGTTTACCAAATGGACGTTAAGACGACTTTCCTGTACGGTGAGGTGAAAGAGGAAATTTATGTTGATCAACCTCCTGGTTTTGTCAACTCCAAGTTTCCCAATCACGTCTACAAGCATGATAAAGAACCTCTATGGTCTGCATCAAGCTCCTCGTGCTTGGTATGCTACTTTGACGGAACATTTGTTACAGCACGGTTATACTCGTGGAAGAATTGATCAGACACTGTTTATCAAACGCCAAGATGATGATCAAATTTTTGTCCAGATTTATGTGGATGGCATCGTCTTTGGTTCAACAAGCGAAGTTCTTTTTGGAATACGATAGCATAAAAACAACGCAGCGGAAACAAGAAATCAAAATCGTATTCAACCAGGATCACAGAATCATGCACACTTTTGTAACTGTAAAAACAAGAGGGTTCAAGAAATACCTTTTAGATCTCAGATCTGATCTTGTTAGGATGACGAGAGCCCAAAGTAGAACTCCTCTAATGTAATCGCACCCAAGACAACGATCCAGCACCCGTTGATGTAGTATATACCTTTGTTTGAAGTTTTAGCACGTAATACTTAGGGTTTTGAAAGAAATCGGCCGTATACCGAGGGGTGGGAGGAGAGTGACGAAAATTAGGGTTTTGACAGCGCCTAGAACTCAGATCTAGGGTTGTATTTATAGTGCTCCTCATCATTATCCCCTCCCTTGTGGATATTTCACTTTGGTCCTTTATCCTTATTAAGTTTCTAATTAATATACCTTTACTTTGGTATATTAATAAACTTAACCATTAAGTTTCTAATTAATATACCTTTACTTTGATATATTAATAAACTTAACCCCTCAAGTTTATTTTCGATCTCTTTTAGCTAAATCGTCTCTTGCGTGTAACCCAAAAGGACCCTACTATTTATAATAATATTACCAACTTGGTATAACGATGGGCATATAACCAACAGTCTCCCACTTGCACTTGTTATAACAACTGTATGGTCTAATATTCATTAACCTGGTAAGGTGTATGTCATCCTAGACAAGTGCCGTGTTCATCTAATGAAACAGCCCTTAGGTAAGTGATCAAATATTCCTTTGTTCTAAAAGATATCCTTATGAACGTCTGACATGGAATCATGTCAGTCTCAGACATTCAATACTATGTTTCCCGATAGAGATTTGTGATGACCACAACAAACTGCACTATTGATTCTATATCAATTCAGTCTCGGTACGGCCGTACACTTGCTGTCAGCACCAAATCATCGAGGGGCCCATGGATATCGCTTCTCTTATTAGGGCAGAAGGAACAAATAAAATTTGACTACACGGATCTCGCCTACTCATCATGTCATACCTGGACATTCCCTGTATGGCTGCCAGTTACGGACAACGTTGGAGAAAACCAAGGTATAACAGACTGCAGGACAAGAATCAATGCATCTCCGCTTGAAGAATATAAGATATTACCATCTTAGAATTACTCGTGACAGATTCCATGAAGTAATCTCTAAGTGCAGGTTACTCCAATACTTAATCCCTATTAAGTACACATGAGAATTAGTGCATCTCCATGCTATGTCCATCTCTATGGACAATTTACCAATTCCTCATGTCAGTCTTGAATCAATACTTACTCCCAAAAGTATGAACGACTGTGGACAGTTTGAATAATAATTAAATTATTCAGGAAGTCAATAAAACACGCAAAATCGGAACACAATGATAAACTAATGAAATGACTGCCTTTATGCATATATTATGTTCTCCACATAATAATCTTCATATCAGATAGAGTTTTTCATTGCTTAATTTCCCAATACAAATCAAACTATACTAACTTCACTCAAAGTCAATTCATTTGCATATCTAATGCATATGGACTTAGCATGATCGATCTTGCTTCGTCCGAGACATTGACTTAGTGATCAGATCAGCTATCTTGCCTCATCCGATATAGCTCTATTAACTGAGATGTCTCTTTTGGTAAGAACCCGGATCCTGACTGCGTACAAGAACTGTTTCTATTAGTTTTGGAAGCTAGTATCAGTGTGCTTCTTTACACTGAGTTCTTCCATACTATAATGGATCAAGAATATCTTAAACATTTAAGATACTTCGTGACTTCCATCCATTTAACTTTTGCCAATATTAGCCTAATGTCAAATCATCATGCACAAGGCATATGATAAATTAGGTCTCGTACATTATGCGATTGATCCATATGCAAGTGCATACGAGACTCAACTCATTTCATCCAGGATCTTAATGGAACTAGGACTCTGAGTTTCACTCAGTCGTAAACCCTGATACAGAAACTTGAATCCCTTATAGGAGTCTTGTATCTCTAGATCCAACTGCTCATGTACTCTAGCTTATCCTTATGAACCACTTAGTTCTATCTCCATAGATCATGATGCTTCATATGCAAAGGTCACTCCTATGTCATTGTAGCACAGCAATTCTCATTTATTTATGATTTCTTGATATAGGGACGTTTACATGAGAACTTTGCTATCTTCATACAACATAGGTTGGACTTCAGTGCTCCTACTAGCACTGACATTTACATAGTTCACTTTTGTTTCCAAAATCCCTGTGAAGCACTTAATTCTATCTCCAAAGATCAAAATGCTTCATGCGCATTAAGTCTCTCCTGTGTCATTTATAGCATAGCAATTCTCATTTATTTCATATTTCTCGAGATAGGGACATTTACATGAGAACTTTGCTATCTGTGTACGACATAGGGTAGACTTCAATGCTCCCACTAGCTCTGACATATACACATGACTCATCTTTACTTCTCGAAAATCCAAACTCTTTGATTTTCTCATCGAAGCAGAGATTCCAGCTACGAGATGCTTGTTTGAGTCCATAAATCGACTTCACAAGTTTAGACACTCTATTAAGATATTTGGACTGTACAAAACCCTCTGGTTGTGTCATATACACATCCTCTGAAAGTTTTCCGTTAAGGAAAGCGGTTTTTACATCCATTTGCCATATTTCGTAGTCATAAAATGCTGCGATGACAAACAATATCCTAATATATTTAATCACCACCGGTGAAAAAGTTTCCTCATAATCAATCCCTTGGGTTTGAGTATAACCCTTTGCCACCAGTCTGGCTTTGTTTATGTGTACCTTTCCATCCACGTCTGTCTTCTTCTTGAGGACCCATTTACACCCAACTATTTTAAGGCTAGGTGTTTGATCAACCAGGTTCCAAACTTGGTTATCATACATGGATTTCATCTCGCTCTCCATCATCTCTTTCCTTAAGGCAACCCAAGGGGCCTGCCATGACTTCCGATAATTGGTAGGGTCACAATGATCCACCAGACATTCATCACCTTCGTCAACATGTAATTCATGAAAACCAGGTGTATGACATCCTTTATCAGTTTCTCGAACAGCAGATGGAGTTATGTCAGATTCCTCAGCAAACTCTTACTGAGTCTCAACAGGTTTTACTACCTCTGGTTAAGTGCTAGTGCCAACATCAGGCTCTTTGATCCTTTGAGTCTCATCAAGATCAGTCAGGCTCCCACTAATTTCTTGAATACCAGCTTCCTATCATAGAAGACTGCCATTTATACAACATCATATTGTTGTCAAAATGCTTATTATATCCAAGTACTCTAATGGAATAACACTTCTGTTAATCGGCGTCCTCTGAGCTACACGGTAAACCGTAAGTCTCAAGACCCCAAATTTCTAAATATGCTAGTGAAGAAACATCTACACTCCATATTTTTCAGATAGTGTTTATAGAACCTTTTGTGTTGGTGCAAGGATTAGGACTCTGTTGTCTCTAAGGTTTAACCTCAGACATAGATTGGAAGCATAATACAATCCATCATAAGTCGAACCTTTATGTTCGATTACAACTAAGACACACCATACGATACTCGTAGCGTTCTAAGTCGAGTTGACTGTTGAAACAATTTTCACAGTCCATAAGATGATTGTATAATCTTTGACTAAGAAACTCTTTATCTGCACTTGGATTTAGAATTCTTATCCTTTGCTCATTTGATTCAATACTCTGTTCTTGAAGTACTGAACACCATATAGGTTTCAAACTCGATAGAGTATTTTAGACGGTTTAGTGGAAAAAAACTGAACGATCCAAATACATTAGATGTACAAGGTCCAACAGATTCTCAGCCTTTGCCCACAATAACTTATGAGCAGTGCATAGTTATCTCTCTATGTAGACAAGAATAGCAGTTATCATAAGACTTTCAGTCAAATGATTTCCAGAATCCTATCCATCTGGAGTTCTGGTAGCTTCTTTCAAGTTTACAAAACCAGAAAATTCCACTCATACCATTAATCCCAACATTTGGATTCTCTTGAATCAATCTTTTCGAACTATTGTTGTGAACCAGTTCTCATAGATGTAATGACCATAACTTTGTTCCAAAATAACTTTTAAAATAACTTTTATTTAAAACAACCTTTATTTAAACAAGTCAAAACCATCTGATGAAACAATGTTCACATCAACAATCTTCAAATTGAAAAACCATAAATTAAAACACTATAGAGGAGTTGGTTCCTAATCCTATGGATGAAAGCAAGCTGCTTGTAGTCCATGATTCGATCCAGCTCTCCATGGTTTGTGCCTCTGCTTTATTCCAGTCTCTGCCCATTAAAATGGCAATACTGGTCATAAGCAAAGCACTTATGGAATTACAAATATACCTGAAGTGCCATACTCTTTGGCTTATAACTACTTCTACTGCATCAGATATCTTGAGCATTTATGCCTTCCATGTCCCACGTCCTTTCAGTGGAAACAAAAAACTTCCTCAGGATTTCAGTATTGAGGTTTCTTTAGGAAAATCATTCCCTTGGTAGGGTTTGTCCATTTCCTTTTGACACCTCCTTTAGGAACTTGTGGTGTTGGATTCCCTAGCCATGTAAAGTTCTACTTTCCTAAACATGCTATGTAATCTCTCGAAGGGTCCTTTTAAGTTCTATATAATGAAGTCCAGAACGAACTAATCATAAGAACTAGTCAGCGAGTTAAGGATAATGTCTGTGACTAACTCCTGACTTGTTGGAAATCCCAACCTCCACATTTGGTCAACGTACCCTCTTATGCTAAACATATGGGTATTGACTCTCCATCCTAGTAACAGCCTACATCCAAATAATGCTTTCATGACTTCGAATCGTTCCCATTTAACCTGCTCTTGGATCATGTCCTTAAGCCGGTTAATCATGTCAAAGCACCTAGACCCCACAATCTTATTTGAAGTTCGGGAATCATACTGTCTAACATGAAACGAGCAACGTTATTCAAATCATTTAGACGTCTAAGATGATTGACCGTCTATTTCAGCACTAGTGGATCTGGCTGGATAATCCATAGGAACTTGTTCCTTAATCATATAAAATTCCCTCGACATTGAGTACTCTTCTCAAGTTCTGGAACCAACACGCATAATCTATGTCGTTGAACTTACTTTGATTGAGGAAGCCACGCAGTAAAAAAACTTGTAACTTTCAAACTTTCTTTAGTTGACATCTAAAATAGAGTTTTGTTTAGTTTGATTATCCCTTAATAAATTAATTATCCATAAAATTATTTTATTTAAGGCTAGAATCCATGTTTCGCTTTTGGTGGTGAAGAGGTATGCCGTAGTCACCCCCGAAGTTATTTAGGTAGGCAATACTCTTTTGCCAACTTCAATCTCTATGAAGCTTCTAGATCTTTTGGGATTCATTGAATCTGATCAATGGCATGTTTAATCCCATCATGCTCATCCTGTCTCTCATGACGGGTATGCCGCGGATCACGAGTTTAGATGGTAAATCGACCACGAAGACCCACGTGACACCCGACCCATGATTCATGAGTTATCGCGAGTATCACATCATTTTGGCCGAGTCCAATCTGACACGTTGGCTATGGCACTTCCCACGCCGGAAGGGCCCAGTTAAATGTGTGGTTCTTTGCGGGTAGCATGAGATTCACATTTTCATAAAACGGTATTTCGTTTCGTTAAGTTAAAACATTTTAACTTTCTTTTGGCAAAATGGTCTTCTAAACCTTTAAAAAACTAGTTTTGCATATATCATTCTTGTTAAAGCACTTTAACCTTTTAATTTGCAAAAAAATGGTCAATTTAAACATTTAAAACCAGTTTGAAATGCCAATTTACTTTTGAAAAATTCTATTAACTTTTAACAATTTTTACTTCTGTATTTTCAGTAATACTTTTATCTTGAAACATTGTCCTATCAAACCCTTTCGGTAACTCCACTCAATAAAATGCGGCAGGCGGTGAGGGTGGTAAGCAATGAATGCTATTTAAAAACCGACCTCATTAGGAATCGAAGAGACCTCCTTAACCCTTCTACACATTTAGAGTAGGTGAGCCTAGTCACGGTCTGACCAATGTTTTTATTTTAAGTTATACATATAGATACAATTCTAATATATATATATCATTTAAAATTTTAAGTATTCTTTGAAAATTATGTTTAACTATTAATTCTATTAAGCACGCAAGGATGCAGTGTTAATAATTAATTTAAACAATCATCCATTAAATTTTGAAGCATTTTAAACTTTGTGTTTAGCTATTAATCTTATTGAGCATGCAAGCATTTTATGTCAATGATTAATCTAAACAATCATACAATACTAAAATCACAATTTTAGAACATGAAATCTGATTTCAAAAAACGTCACGACCGTCGCGACGCGAAACACTAGAAAACGAGACGTGGCAATCAACAGAACACGATCATGACAAAAACGACGCGGCGCGGAACACTAGGAAACGCGATGCGGCAAAACCCTAATGATCGTAACTTTAGAAAAACCCGCGACGCGATATTTCAAGTACCGCGGCGTGGACGTCGAACAAATTCGATAAATCAGAAAAAAAAACGATTTTTTAACAATTTTAATCGAATCAAAACAGTACAAAATCATGATAAAGCTGCTCTGATACCACTGTTGGAATACGATAGCATAAAAACAACGCAGCGGAAACAGAAATCAAAATCGTATTCAACCAGGATCACAGAATCATGCACACTTTTGTAACTGTAAAAACAAGAGGGTTCAAGAAATACCTTTTAGATCTCAGATCTGATCTTGTTAGGATGACGAGAGCCCAAAGTAGAACTCCTCTAATGTAATCGCACCCAAGACAACGATCCAGCACCCGTTGATATAGTATATACATTTGCTTGAAGTTTTAGCACGTAATACTTAGGGTTTTGAAAGAAATCGGCCGTATACCGAGGGGTGGGAGGAGAGTGACGAAAATTAGGGTTTTGGCAGTGCCTACAACTCAGATCTAGGGTTGTATTTATAGTGCTCCTCATCCTTATCCCCTCCCTTGGGGATATTTCACTTTGGTCCTTTATCCTTATTAAGTTTCTAATTAATATACCTTTACTTTGGTATATTAATAAACTTAACCATTAAGTTTCTAATTAATATACCTTTACTTTGATATATTAATAAACTTAACCCCTCAAGTTTATTTTCGATCTCTTTTAGCTAAATCGTCTCTTGCGTGTAACCCAAAAGGACCCTACTATTTATAATAATATTACCAACTTGTTATAACGATGGGCATATAACCAACAGTCTCCCACTTGCACTTGTTATAAGAACTGTATGGTCTAATATTCATTAACCTAGTAAGGTGTATGTCATCCTAGACAAGTGCCGTGTTCATCTAATGAAACAGCCCTTAGGCAAGTGATCAAATATTCCTTTGTTCTAAAAGATATCCTTATGAACGTCTGACATGGAATCATGTCAGTCTCAGACATTCAATACTATGTTTCCCGATAGAGATTTGTGATGACCACAACAAACTGCACTATTGATTCTATATCTTTCGATCAAACGTATTATTGTTCTGTGCAAAGAGTTTGAGTTGGTGATAAAGAAAAGGTTCGAGATGTGTTCTCGGGTTGCAAGTTAAGCAAAGTTCCACGGGTATCCTGCTTCATCAAGCGAAGTATGTGGAGGATATTGTTGGAAATTTCGGTTTCAAGGATGCGAAAGAGGCTAATACTTTAATGGCTGAGCGACATTTGCTATCTTCAGATTCAGATGACCAATCTTTCGATCAAACGTATTATTGTTCGATGATCGGTTCGTTGATGTATCTTACTGCTAGCAGACCGGATATCGTTTTTGCTGTTTGGTAATGTGATCGATATCAGGCTAATCCTAAACCTTCTCATCTTGATGCTGTCAAATGGATCTTTAGATACCTTAAAGGGAGACCAAAATTTGGTCTCTAGTATCCAAAGAACTGTGAATTTGATCTTTACGCTTTTTCAGATAGCAACTATAGAGGGTGTGAAATTGACAGAAAGTCCACCAGTGCTGGATGTCTGTTTCTAGGAGACAGACTGATCTCATGGTAATGCAAAAAACAACATACAATATCAACGTCTATAGCTGGAGTTGAGTATGTTGCTGCCTCGGCTTGTTGTTCTCAGGTCATTTGGATGCAGCATCAACTCCTTGATTTTGGTATGAACTTTCTTGATACTCCTATCTTCTGTGACAATGAGGCTGCTATCCAAATTGTGAAGAACTCAGTCCAACATTCTAAGACTAAGAACATTGATATTAAAATTTATTTTATCAGAGATTGCTCTGAGCGAAAATTAATTCATTTGGATAAAGTTCACACATATAATAATGTGGCAGACTTGTTCACAAAACCTGTTGCAAAAAGCTCGATTCAATGTGCTGGTCGAAATGCTGAAAATGATACGTTTCACTGAATGTTAAAAAGTTCTGTAAATATTTTCCTTTATCTTTGTTTCATTAAATTTCTTCATGTTTTAATTCCGCAATTCTTTCCCATGCACAAATTTAGGGGAGGAAGAAAAACAAAATTTTGACTCATACCTTTCGAAAACAAAAAATTACAAAACTTTAAAAATTACAAAAATATTTTTTATAATTTTCATATCTTTGCTTTCAGAATTATATAACAAGCGGTATCATAAATTTATATATCTACAATTGGTATCAAGAAAAACAAAACAAAAATTAAAAAACTTAAAAATACAAAAGCTTTTAGATTTTTTTATAATTTTCATATATTTCCTTAACGTTTAGAAAATCCAAAAACATTTTAACCTACCGACGACGCACCGAGTTATACCACTCACTACTAAGGTAAATTTTAAGTGTTAGTGATCCTCATTGGTACACCTTAATGAGTGTGAAGCACTGATAACGTTTCTTGACCCAATATAAGATTTTTCTTGAGTAACACCAACTTCTAGACGCTTTGAGAGAAACCACTCAAAGTCGAGAGTTAAAAAGCCTGTGCCGATGGTTAGACTGTGTACCGTAATCTATCACACGCACCAATCTATTCTTAACCACCTTAGTATTTCTGATATAAGAAATAGATGATTGATTACCTTAAACCAAGTAGTGATGATATTTCGACATTCTATTCAGTGATCTCTGCTACACACAAGTAGTAGATGTGAGGCATCAACAACTATTCTTACATACAAAGCTTCAAAATTCAAGAGTTGGATGATTCAGTGTAATAAACCATACACTGATGACAATTCGAAAGTCTAGCCGATGGGTATGTCTAATAACAAAGACATATTACACGCTCATACCACTCTTGACCTAAACTTCTTCTAAATAAGATGTTCGTGACTCAATGTGACATTACCTTGCATTGATGAAACATCGAAACTCTGGGTCAGTGATTGTTGTTGTTTACCACAATAGCTGTAAGACCGCAACAACTTCACCTGATTCAAAACTGACACTAAGATGGTACACTCCGCAGAGTTTGGATACCATTGAACATCTCACCAAGAGCCAAGTCAACTTGTTGACTTGTCAACTGCATTGAGATCTTTGATCAAGGATATGTAGGGGCCTAAATCAACACAGCCACGAGTAGTTCATCGATACTCAAACAATCGCAGTGCATTCCTCCGGGTTGACACAGATACTGCGAGAAGTCTCATTCTGAGCCAAGGATGAATCCTTAAACAACAGTGGTGAGTGTTTCTAACTCCATGACCCACAGGATTTACAGTCAATGAATCGTATCGAGAAGCGCCAGTCAAAAGCAACGTTTAAAAGTATCAACACGAAGTTTGTTCCAGAAGAAGGTGAAGCTGAATTCTATGTGAGAAGTTGTTTGAATTCCTCCTAAGTTAACTTGTTACTACATCAACACCTGAATTGATCAAGTGAAGAGATGAACAGTCAGACTCCGGTCAAAGTCAAAGTAAAATCAAAAGCTGGATGTGCTGATTCAAGACACTTACTGTAGCCTAAGGAACTTACCAAGCCAAATCTGAAGACAACCAGCATCGAAGACAAAGTTTTCACTACAATTGTGGTGAATTTTTATCAACATCTATACCTGTCACCAGCTAAGAGGAAGGTTTTCCTGCTAAGGAGGAGATTGTCAATTTGAGGGGGGAGATTGTTGAAAATTCTCTGCAGTGTTCAACTGAAGCCTACGAGAAACCTGTTGATATAAAATGAAAGCATTAAACCAAAGGGGAGATTGTTAGGAATTATTTTAGTTGGTTTATTATTTGCATTTTATAGGGACTAAATATGTTAAAAATCAAAGATATGGGATTATTTGGGTTTTTCAGTATGGACCGAACAACCCATTGGTTGTTCAGTCTGGTCCTTTGATCAGCAACCCATGTGGGTTTGTTGTTCGGTTCATGGGCTTATGGTTGCTAGGGTTTTAGGCGTAGGGTATTTAAGGCTCTATGAGCCGTCATTTTGGGGGTGGGTTGTCTCGAAGTGTGTGCTAATTAGAGAGAGAATATTGATTGTTCTAGCAACCAAAGAACTTATGTACTAAAACTTTTTGTTTAATCAAAGGTGTGCATTGAAGTTTAATCTCCTTGTTCTTATTTTGTTCTTGTGATTTGATTGATACCAAGTAGATCTAGGATTATTGTGGACCTACACGTTTGCTTACAACACTCTCCATTGGGGTACGCCATGATTGCAAATCCACAAGTTCCAAAGATATGGGTGGATCGTGCTCATCATTCTGCCCGTCTGAATGTGGACAGTCAATCTATCACTTTCGAGATACTCACTACAAATAAAACCAAGAAGACGATAACGGTGGGCAAAGAGCAATTCGCAAGGGTTCTCTGATTACCAGCCACCGGAACGTTTTAGATGGCCTCTCAATCGGAAATACTCAACATGCTGAACGAAATGGGTCATACGCCTGTCACGCGATCTATGAGCCTTTTCAAGAAGAAACACTTGCCTTCGGTTTGGGCAAAATTCTTTTAGTATAATACTGAGGAGCCTCTCCGGAAGGACCTCTGACTTGGATTCCGCTTCGTACACCTTTCTCTAACTTCATTACGGTATCTACTACAATTGTCATGTTGATTATGCTGGTATTTTATGGTCCGATTGTCTTGCGTATTTGAATCACGCGAAGCGTGCCACTAACATCACATCCGCACTGTTCTGGGCTCTAATAGTCCAAGCTGCATATGCTCATGAGAAGGTCCTAGTGCCTAAGGATCTTCCTGTATATGACTTCGAATTAGTTCAAGTTCCGATGGGTTCCCCTTCGGATGAACACATGGACTTTGTGGCACAAATCCCTGAAGCGATGTTTTGCAAAGTTTCTTCTAACAATCTTACACTAATCGCTTATCGTCAAATACTCACCATCCCACACCCTCTTCGAGTCTTTCAAAGGGTGGTGGAATCGGAACTGCCTAAGGCCAAGGGTGGTAAGCAAAAAGGTACAACTGAACCATCCGAACCTCAAGCTAAGAAAACCAGGGCAAGAAAGAAGACACAAGCCAGTAAACCATCAAGAAAGAAACCAGCTCAGTCCTCAAGACCATCAACACCCAGATCCAAAGATGATGATGAAGAAGAAGAATATTCTCATCCAAAGGATACAATGATCCCTCCATCAGCACCAAAAGATACTACTTCCACGGTACCACCTTCTGATCCCATTGTTTCCTTAATCTATAATCTGGTGGTCCGCACATATGACCTCTGTCGAAACATCTTATGTGGAGAAAATTCATATTGAGACCCCTCTGAACACATCTAATGTGGACACAAGTCTCACATCAAATGATCAAACTGCCAAAGATCCACCATTCCCACCACCAAAATACACAACACCCTTTGTCACTTCCATAACCGAAGTTCCTCCTCTTACACGTTCCTTCTTCATGGATGAGATGGCCGATTCTCCATCCTCCCATGAAACTAATAAAAGTGACAAAGATTACTTTGAAACTGCTCCTGTCCAAATTCAAGACAAAGATGATGATGAACCAGACACAAGCCTAGTGTCAATGAAACAATTCCGCCAACTAAATACAAAGTTGAATCTTCTGATTCAAGCCCAGACAACGTATACTTCGGATAAAGGATCTGGGGTTACTGCTGAACTGATGTCTGAGTCACTTACATCATTTGAAGGGTCAATCACCAAAAAAGTGAACAAGAATATTGATGCTGCAGTGAAGCTGATAGAAAGTGATGTTAAGAAAATGACTCGAGATGTCTTGGAGAAAGTTGAGTTGCGCTGTAAGGTAGTTGAAAAGATGATAGAAGAGAAAACCCAGCACATTCAGGAACAACACACTGAAAAACTCAACGAAGTGGTCACGAAGCTCAATACTGCCCACACTGAAGTTCAAGCAAAGCTTACTTCATTGACCACTTCGGTTGAAAATTTATCTAAACGAAGTGCTAAGGATTTTGATGTCCAACTCACAAGCTTGCGGATGGATCTGGATACTATGAATAAGAAAATTGCTGAATATGAACCGAAGGTGCACGAATTGCATGCGTATCAGGAGGCACAAAAGATATCTGACCAGCAAATGAAAATCTTGGTATCTCAAACAACTGAGTCAATCTGGAAGAATATCGCTTCCATTCTTGTGTTGGTCAGTCGGTTACCAGGTGCTCCAAAGACCGTCCATGCTTCATCACAAGGGGAGAGGGGTCTCGACCAACTAGAAGGTCAACGCAACAAAAGCAAACCATCTTCATACCAACCGAAACCATAACAACCTTTGCACCGCTCACTCAAACAACAATTACCACCACAGGTACTCAAACAGCTAAACCTTTCTTTGGATTTACTTCAGCACCTTCCTCCACAACAATTTCTGCTACATTACCATCAACCACAATTCCTCTCGCTTAGGGACGTCCTTTATCCACTCCAATTTCCACCGAATCCACCACGAGTATCATAAAAAGATTTTCGAGTGGAATTAAAAAAAGAGCTAGTTCTGCACCATCATCCACTTCAACAAAAAACAACCACCTCCCAAGTTCAACCAGAATCAGGACCTTCTGTAGATAAAGGAAAGAAAATAGCATAAGATTTGTCCAAGACTGAACATAATAAGTAGAAGGCTGATGAGTATGAGAAGCTGAGGCACTTGTATATGATTTCAAGAGATCGTATGGGAAAGAAAGAAGTCTTGGGTCCAGTGAACAAAATATGGACATATGAGACAATCATGTCATTAGCTTTTACCAGCGTGGAGATGTTTAACCAAGTGCCATTAGTATCGTACAGTATTGAAAATACTACAGAGCAGCAACTTGATGTTCCATTCAATCTGACGCTCTTTGCAGCAAATGTTTACGACATTGAGTTTGATTCTATTGAGAAAAGAAAGTTTCAAGAACAAAAAGCCAGGTTTCATGCGAACCTTGGTGTTGATCAAACTCATGTCTGATCATGCTTAAAGATTTTTGGGATAGACAGAATCGAGACGGGAAACTATTTGAAGAATTATATCAAAATTACACTTATTATGTACGAAGAGGAGAACAAAAGATAGAGAGTTCATTAACTGTTGCTGACTTTCCTATGATGAATCCAAACGACTTTATTGTCCTTGTTGAAAGATTTTACAGCTTAACTCAGACGACGATATCCAAGCAAGTGAGTCTTACAAAACGTCAAAGGCTTATAGGAAGGTTTATGGGTTCGTATCTTCGAAACTTCTCTCTATATGATTATGAGGTTGCGAAATTGTTCAAGGAATCTGTTCCGGCTGCGGATAAGGAGGTTACAGGTATATCCAAAATCAGTGATGCAAAGATTTTGCAAAAGCCTTGGGGAGTTGTCTATAGGGGAAAACTCACAATAAAAGGGGCGATGTAGAAGTTGTTCTTTGATATGAATGAGAAGGAGAAATTTCCAACAACTTTCTTGGAAGGAATGGTGACAAGGGTAACGATGAACAATGAAAACACAGACGATGCGAAGAAGGAGTTGTGTGATAATTTGATCTGGTGGATTGCTGTTTGGAAGGAACTCATCAAAGCCTTTTACATGTTATAGACTTCAGATACCTTGCATCTTCACCACAAAGGGGGAGAATGTTAGGATTCTGATTGTGATGAGATTTGACATCCGAAGTGTACATGTTCCTATCCGAAGTTAGAGGTTCATCCGAAGTTGGTGTTCTGATACGAAGTTGTGAAGTTTATCAGAAGTGGTTAAATGACAGTTATATTTTGTACTTATCTGTTAATTAGAGATAATGTCTAGGGTCTGTACTTATTTGTAACTAATAGGATTACATGTTTATCCTATTAGATCTTAGCATTTAAACTCGTTCAACCCTAGATGATAGTACATTCTTTTTGCATTGCTGTATTCACTGTAACGTTAACTCTTTCATAGAATTCCAATAATTTTTCCCGCTCCTCAAAACACATGAATGGAGTTTATGCTCCCACATCAATAGCATGAGCAGAATTAGTGGCTATGTCTTATTCTTGGGTTACGTGACATATAGAATATATATTTTCTTCATTTGATCGATTGAAAAATCCTTGTCTTATTCCATGAAATTTGTAATTTAGACAAGACGAATTTCTTGTGAGTCTTGCGTTTTGAATAAAATCATTATTTGGTTGTTTTAGGAAAAAATGGTTGCGGATATAACTATTTTTTTATAATGGGAGGTAATTTGTATACTTATTAAAAAAATAATGAGTTGATTTGATATTGAAATATGTCATATTAAAGATTGTAAATTCAAGCACCGAAAACTTATTACCTATAATGATTACATTATATAATGATTACATTATAATAATAAATAAACTTAGATTAAAATATACACATGGAACGTAATTTGTCTTTATTCAAAATATCCCAAAACTGGCATATTTTTTATTTGAAACAAAAGAAATATTTGTCAATCCATGATGTGGACTAACGATACTTTATTTACTTCATTACATATTTATCGATATAAGAGCAGTTACATGTTTGTACGACAACATTTTGTAATTTTGTTACATGTTGTCTTACATTCAGGAACAGAAGAAAAAGCACATGTGGAATGGGGGTTGTTACAACAGCACCATAGACCATCTTCATCTTGTGTTGTGCACGTCTTGGGGTTGGGACATCGAAGCTGCATAACAGTTTTTATATTGCTGATCGTAATTTTGCTACCTAAGAAACCAAAACGACACTATTAGCTATGAAATCAATTGAAATTAAAAAGATGCAATATGTGAAAAATAAAACACTAATAGGAACTATACATTGGTGAGAACCAAGCAACATAAGGAAACATAAACAAAAGACGATCACATGTGATTCGAAGTGTCTTGTCATTATCTTGATTGCTCTCTTTGACTACTTTTACTTATTTCTCATTTAGCAAGCATTCAATGAACCAGAATTCTAAAAAAACCTTATATTTATATGTGGGTTTTAGGAATGAGAAGTAATTTTTTCTTTTCCAATCTTAATTTATAAAAAATTAATTTAATGAAAACTGACAAATAATATGTTTGACGTATGTCTCATCTAAGTGTATGTATATACTCAACTTCACGATGGAAATGCATTGTAGTATTTATGTGCATATTGTGTTGTATTTGTGACAATTAACTTTTTTGTATAAACGGAAAGTAAATCCAAGGGAAAAATGGTAAAAGATTGTAAAATATAGAGATCAATGCATTTACTGGTAAAGACATACCGACCAAATGAAAAATTCTGGACAAAAATGAAGTAATTATTGACCAATCTCTAAAAATTATTATCTAAATATCTAAAAGGACTTGGTAAAAGTCAACAAGGTGACTATTGTAATACATGAAATAACTAATATATAGGAAAAAGAATGAAGTTGTTTGAGGTATAACGAGGAAGTTATATAGGTTAAAAATAGACAAAAAGTAACAAAATTGCTAAACGCTCATGTTTGAGGGTCTATAACGAAAATTTATATAATTTCAGACATAAGGAAGTAACAGAAGTTGTAAAGCTTATTCTCACCGTTCTAAAGATATAAATCTTGCAAAAATGGCGTTTAATATTTAGGAGTTACGATTGTTCAAAAATAAGGAAGAATCTGGGTGTAAAAGCGCAAATATATCTAAGGCATAATTGAGTAAGGGTATTTTAGACATTTTCAAATTTTGACTAGTCAAAATTGTTGGGATACGTCAATAAGGCATCTCAGATTCTACAATAAATTTAAAATGTTTTAAGACAATAGGTTTCATTTGAAAAATCACGGTAATTAAGTTCGCAATAACTTAAGGAAAGTCCAAAAATTCAAAACAAATAAATGTCATCATACGTAAATATCAGCGGAACTTCAACAATCCAACCATAAACTCC
Source organism: Cichorium intybus (assembly GCA_023525715.1). Classification (NCBI taxonomy): domain Eukaryota; kingdom Viridiplantae; phylum Streptophyta; class Magnoliopsida; order Asterales; family Asteraceae; genus Cichorium; species Cichorium intybus. Next base: position 59,891,550 of record CM042016.1, on the reverse strand, counting down.
AAAGAAGCAGGACAGTTTATACACGTCATGGCTTGCCATCCTTCGTACCCGAAGTACCTAAAATAGTGACTGAATAAGGAAAGGGTAAGCATAAATCTTAGTGAGTTCCAACACATACAAAGTACTTTGAAGAGAAAGAATAAAACATCATATCACAGTAAACCCTAGTCAAATCCCCTTGTATGTTTAGCCATGTCATCTTGGTCAGCACCTCGAGCCATGCATACAATCTTGCTAGTGCATCTTACTAGCTAGTCAGCACTCTCAACGTGCATACAATCTCGCTTTGTGTATCTTGCCAGGCAATCTTGCTCTGTACACAACTACCTCCATAACACTAGACATTTAACCTCCTATTACCACATACATACACATTCACACACACACACACACACTAGGATTCCAAACAACCTGCCACTACCCACAAATATCCTATAAGCATACACGAGCTATAGTAAAGCGTGCACAACATCAGTACAATGTAGTGAAAAACTCACCTGATATATAGTAGCAAATGACCATAAGGGCAAAGTAGTAATCAAGGTCCCTCCTACTTAAAACGACCTACATTCCCATATGTACCACTACTAATTTATGTATCATTATATAATTAATTATCATTAGTTTTATTTATTCATTATTGTCTTGCACCATGTCTCATCCATGAATCCCTTAATGTATGGCCAACATTTACCGAAAATTATAGTTAGTAGATGCATTTATTCATATTTTATATCTATTAGGTACTCATTCCCTTCACTCGAGATCGTCAAGATGGAAATGCCAATTTCACATGATGTAGGGTCTGAATCAGCTAAGACCCTTTTTAAGAAACAAACTAGCCTCAATCTTGCTCCGTGTATCGTGTCCGACAATCTTGCTGTGTACACAACTACCTCCACATACACTAGATATTTAACTCTTAGTACGACATGCATACACATTCATAGACACACTAGCATTCCAAACAACCCAGCACTACCTACAAATATCCCATAAACACACACAAACTATTATAATGGAATCACAACATTAGTACAATGTAGTGAGAAACTCACCTGATATAGAGCAGTAGATTACCACAAGGGCAAAGTAGTAATCAATGTTTCTCCTCCTTAAAATAAGCTACATTCCCATATGTACAACTACTTAGAATTGAATTTATATATCATTATATAATTACTTATCCTTGTTGTATTTCTTCATTATTGTCTTGCACCATGTCTCACCCATGAACCCTTAATGTATGACCATCATTTACCAACAATTATTGTTAGTATATGCATTTATTCATATTTTATAAGTGTTATGTACTGATTCCCTTCACTCAAGCTCACCACCAAGATGGAAATGCCAATTTGACATGACTTAGGGTCCGAATAAGCTAGGACCCTTTTTAAGGAACAAACTAGTCTCAATATTGCTCTGTGTATCTTGATGTGAAATATTGCTCTTTACACAACTATCTCTACATACACTAGACATCTAACCTCCTCGTAGCACATGTATACACATTCATACACACAGTAGGATTCGAAACAACCTAGCACTACCCACAAATATCCCTTAAACACACAAGAGCTATACTAAAGGATACACAACATAACCACAATGTAGTGGAAAACTCAATTGATATACAACAGTAGAATACCACAAAGGAAAAATAGTAATCAAGGTCCCTCCTCCTTAATACGACCTACATTCCCATATCTTTCACTACTTAGAACGGAATTTATGTATCATTATATAATTACTTATCATTGTTTTATTTCTTCATAATTATCTTGCACCATGTCTCGCCCATGAACACTTAATGTATTACCATCATTTTAATAAAAATAATAGTTAGTAGATGCATTTATTCATATTTTAAAAGTGTTAGGTACTCATTCCCTTCACTCAAGATCACCATCAAGATGGAAATGCTAATTTGACATGACTTAGGGTCCGAATCAACTAACACCCTTTTTAAGGAACAAACTAGTGTCAATCTTCCTCCGTGTATCTATTCGGGTAATATTGGTCTGTACACAACTATCCCCACATAAATTAGACATTTACCCTCTTAGTGACACATGGATACACATTCACACACACACTAGGATTCCAAACAACCTAGCACTAGACACAATAAGAACACACGAGCTATAGTAAAGGATGAACAACATCCATACAATGTTGTAAGAAACAAACCTGATATACAGGAGTAGATTACCACAAGGGAAAAGCAATAATCAAGGTCCCTCCTCCTTAAACAAGCTACATTCCTATATGTACCAATACTTAGAACGGAATTTATGTATCATTATATAATTACTTATCAATGTTTTATTTCTTCATTATTGTCTTGGACCATGCCTCATCCCTGAACCCCTTAATGTATGACCATCATTTTTCCAACAATTATAGTTAGTAAATGCATTTATTTATATTTTATAAGTGTTAGGTACTCATTACATTCACTCAAGATCACCACCAAGATGGAAATGACAATTTAATATGACTTAGGGTCCGAATCAGCTAAGATCCTTTTTAAGGAATAAACTAGTCTCAATCTTGCCCTATGTATCTTGCTGGGCAATCTTGCTCTATACACAACTACCTCCACATACACTAGACATTTAACCTCCTATTACAACATACATACACATGCACACACACACGCTAGGATTCGAAACAAACTAGCACTACCCACAAAAATCCCTTAAAAACATACGAGCTATAGTAAAGGATGCATAACATCAGTATAATGTAGTGAGAATCTCAACTGATATACAACAGTAGATTACCACAAAGGCAAAGTAGTAATCAAGGTCCTTCCTCTTTAATACGACCTACATTCCCTTAAATTTGACTATATAGAATGGAATTTATGTATCATTATATAATTACTTAACATTGCTTTATTTCTTCATTATTGTCTTGCACCATGCCTTATCCATGAGCTCCTTAATGTTGACCATCATTTTACCAACAATTATAGTTAGTAGATGCATTTATTCATATTTTATAAGTGTTAGGTACTCATTCCCTTCACTCAAGATCACCACCAACATGGACATGCAAATTTCACATGACTTAGGGTCCGAATCAGCTAAGACCCTTTATAAGGAACAAACTAGTCTCAATATTGCTTTGTTTATCTTGTGGCACAATATTGCTCTGTACATAACTATCTCTACATACACTAGACATTTAACCTCCTAGTACCACATGTATACACATTCACACACACACACATACACGCACACACTCGGATTCGAAACAACCTAGCAAAACCCACAAATATCCCATAAACACACACGAGCTATAGTAAAGGATGCACATCATCAGTAGAATGTAGTGAGAAAATCAACTGATATACAACATTATATTACCACAAAGGCAAAGTAGTAATCAAGGTCACTCCTACTTAATATAGCCTACATTCCCATATGTATCACTACTTGGAATGGAATTTATGTATCATTATATAATTATTTAGCATTGTTTCATTTCTTCATTATTGTGTTGCACCATGTCTCACCCATGAACCCCTTAATGTATTACCATCAATTTACCAACAATTATAGTTAGTAGATGCATTTATTCATATTTTATAAGTGTTAGGTACTCATTCCCTTCACTCATGATATCCACCAAGATGGAATTGCCAATTACACATGACTTTGGGTCCAAATCAGATAACACATTTTTTAAGGAACAAACTAGTCTTAATCTTCCTCTGCGTATCTATTCGGGTAATATTGGTCTGTACACAACTATCCCCACATACACTACACATTTAACCTCCTAGTGACACATGTATACACATTCACACATACACTAGGATTCCAAACAACCTAGCACTAGACAAAAATATCCTATAAGCACACACGAGCTATAGTAAAGCATGCACAACATCCGTACAATGTTGTGAAAAATAAACCTGATATACAGTAGTAGATTACCACAAGGGAAAAGCAACAATCAAGGTCCCTTCTCCTTAGAACGGCCTCCATTCTCATATATACCATTACTTAGAAAAAAATTTATGTATCATTATATAATTACTTATCAATGTTTTATTTCTTCATTATTGTCTTGCACCATGCCTCATCCCTGAACCCCCTAATGTATGACCATCATTTTACCAACAATTATAGTTAGTAGATTCATTTATTCATATTTTATAAGTGTTATGTACTTATTCCATTCACTCAAGATCATCACCAAGATGGAAATGCCAATTTCATAAGACTTGGGTCCGAATCCGTTGAGAATAATTTTGTGCTGAAGTGTTTTCCCCATCTAAAGATCTCATCCACTGCGAAACCTGAGTCCAAGACCCGAAGGTCCGAAGGATTTACTCTGGATGATTCGAAGGTATTCCAATAACAAACCTTATCCAACATCCCGCACTTTTGGCAGACTACACGTTGCTGCATTCCTATTGGATAGTACTAGTATATAATATTCAGTATATCTTTTTGTACTATTGGTATCACTGATCACGTATAAATATCAGTGATACCATATGTGTCGAGTGTGCATAATATTTACCCTATTGTAAAACCCTAATTGCAATACTAAAGCATTCGACACTTGTTCTACTCAATTCTTGTGTTCACAATTGTTCTTAGTTATCTTTGTCTGTGTATTGATTATATTGTTGAATGAATCCTTCGGATTACTTGTTCATACTTAGTCATTGGTTGAATTTCGTATCCAAAACATGGTATCAGAGAAGGTCAGCACGAAAACCTGTTAATACAAATTTGAATCTCATTCTTACAGGTCCAGATCTAGGTCGGTTCCTAGATCTAGGTTTCTGTAATTGTATTAGAAATCAATTTCTTGTTTTTCTGAAAAGATCCATGTTGGGACCCCTCTTGGTGGTTTATGCTTTGGTTCCTGGTCTTATAGGTATTTTGGGCTTTTTGGGTTATTTGTGTATTTGGGCTTACAATGTAATAGGCTTGTTTAGTAGTCTAGTATATAAGGTGTATGTGAGGCATGTTTGTGGGGTTGGTTGGCGGATCACAAGTAGAGGGGGAGCAAGGGTAGAGCACGTTTAGTGTTTTTTTCTAATCATTGTGTACCGGTCGTTCCAATCAATATAACGAGTGGATTTGATCATTTAACTTTAGTTGTTCATCTTATTTCTTGTTTTTCTTGATTATTGTTCAATTGGATTTCCGCACCAACTGAACATTGTGTGATTGATACCTTTTTAGATCGAATTTGGGACTTACAATTGGTATCAAAGCTTCAAAACAATTTTTATTGTTTTGGTATCAATTTCTCTTCAAGAAAATTTGAAGTTTTGGTGTGGTGTTCGTGTTTTACTGTTGATCGAGGAGCTTCATATCCTAATCGTGTTCATCGGTTTTAAAAAATTGGAAACAACCAATCAAATCTCAAAAATAAAGGAAATCATCAACATTTCCTTGTATTCGATGGTGGCATTGAGGATTTCGGAGGCTAAAGGAGGTTTTCGATCAACTTTTAGGTCAAAGTGAGGGTTTTCGGTGATCATCTGGTCAGATTTGAAGGTTATCAGTCAGAATCTGGTCAACATTTGGTGTTTTCGGTCAAGATTGGTCAAACCTTCAAGGTTCTCAATGAAATATTGGGGTTTTCGTTCATAAACCTCGTCAAACCTGAGTTTTCGGTCAACTATTGAAACTTTTTGTCAAACATCTGGAACTATCGGTTGATTTTGTTAACCTTCAAAAGTGTATCGGTTTGTTTTGATTTAAATAATTTTAAATGGCTTCCATGACAATGGACCCGTGTGAAAATTCATGCTGCTCAGACTGTGAAATAAAAATCAATAAATACTGTGAATTAAATGATAAACTTTTCAGAGAAATATTTTATCTTGAAAATCTTGTTTACAATATTAAAAAGAAACTGAAACCTCTTTAAGAAAAACTGGAAGCCAAGTCATCAGATTTTGATAAATAACAAGAAGAATACAACATTAAAAGTTGTCATCTTAGATTTTCTAATGAGGATATTGTCAAATTGATTGCGGAGCTTGACTCTTTGAAAGCTAAAGTTCAAGATACTGATTTTATTTTTAAAAAGTTCGAAGGATCAAGTGCGATAGTCGAATCGATGATCGAACATCAGCTTAAATGGGATGACAACAAAGGTATGGGTATAAAAGTGTGCCACCTCCTTTCAATAACAATTTCACCCCACCCCTTGATTTGAATGAAATATTTGTAGCTGAAAAATCCACCCAGGCTGAGAAGGCTGAGATAAACAATACTAATGCTTTTGTTCAGTGTGCAGATAAAAATGAGGAAGGTAATAACAAGTCTGATTCTGAAAAGAGTTCCTTTAAAATTTCATCTGCAAACACTTCTGATACATGTGTGCACCAAAGCACTGAAGCTGCCAGTTGCTCAAAGAAATATGATGACATTGCTCCAAGATCAACTGATCGGGCCTCTGGAAAATTCAAGTCAAGGAAATCTTTACGACAAGCAGCTACTTGTGTTTGCAATTGTGGACGTTCTCTGAAGCCAACTACTTTTGAACCAGGACCATATTCCAGTCATGCTGTTCTGAAAAGAGAGACATGCTACAATTGTGGAATTCCTTGACACATAGCCATAAACTGTCCACACCATGCTTACACTCCCTATCGTACTCAAAGCCAGAAAAATGTGCCAAGAGGGGGAACCTTTAAAAGAAACATTTCAAGATCTCACTCAAGGGACGGTGACTGGAACGTTGCCAAAGCAAAACAGGCACAAAGGGAATGAAGGATTAATCCAAGAGATGTTTCTGCAAGATCAAATTCAGTAAAATCGACGTCATCTCAAGGATCGTCATCCAGCTCCCACTAGCAGTATAGACCTAAGTCAAAAGGCAGTTTTACTTCCAAGTCTGACAATGGAGCACCCATTCGGTCAACCAAGAAAAAATCCAGACCAAATTACCAATGGGTTCCCAAGGGAGTAATTCAAAATCATCAAACTGTTCTGTTAACTCTTCATATTCTTTTCTTGATAAATAGGACATGGCGTGGGAACAAGTCAAATGCACATACAGCTGTGGTAAACCCAATTACAAAATGGACTAGGTCCCGAAAAGGAACTAATCCTGCATTGTGTGCAGGAGTGGCCATGGAGGAATATCATCAAACATTGGTTTGTTGGTAATGGATGCTCTTTGCACATGATGGGAAACATATCTCTACTGTAATCAACTGAAATCTTCATAGAGAGTATGTGTCCGCTACGGGAAAAGGAAAAGAAATGATGTTCACTCAAATGGCTAATTTTACAAGGTTCTTCGGTTGCAGAAATACGGTTTCGTCTCTCTAATCTTTTCTATCTAGTTTTGGTATGATGTGTTGGTAGAATGTTTCTTAATTTTTGTTTTGTGACTGTCTTTAGGGGGAGAGTTAAACTTATGAAAATCAAACAAAAATTCGAAAAAATTTCAAAAAGCAAAATAAAAAATTATAAAATTAAAAATTATAAAATTGTCTTTGCATGTTTTAAGGAAAATGAAAATCAAACAAAAATTAGAAAATCAAAATTTCAAAATATTGTGTTGCACATCGTCCAATCGTGCTTTAGTTATAGGTTTGTTCTTGTTTGGAAAATGATATTCATGAAGATAAATATAGCTGTTTTTCAAGTCAAATGTGAGTTACATATGTTGCAAAATAAAATAACTGGAATTGAAATGATACATAGAAGGTCTAGTGTTTGTTTAAGGATATTAATGGTTATTGTGGTCGCCTATCTGGTTTGTGTACAAACACCATGAGCTTAAAAGTTCATTATACTTCAAGTTGTTGTGAAAATGATTTTCTATGAGAATCCGTGTCTACTTAATTTCCTTTACATACATGGTTTATCAAACTTGACTTTCCCAAAGGTTTGGGTCTGAGAGAAACTTTTAGTATACTATCTTGGTCTGCTGAGTGTGTCCAATTGTCACTAAAAGAGTGCGTGGTTTAGGATAAAAGAGGTCAATGTGCACACATGTCAAAAAGGTCATTAGGTTCAAATGAAAAGAGTCACAAAATTAGCCCAATTAGAGACCTTAAAAGAGGCCAATGCACTCGCATGTTTAACGCCTAAGGAGCAGCAATGCAAATTGTATAAGAACTCCTCCAAAGATGCCAATGATGCACAAAAGGAGCACCAATGAAAATTGTGTAAAAATTCCTTAAAAGATGCCAAAGTTGCACAAGTCAAAAGAGTGAGGAAAACATGTAAGAGCGTGGACTAAAAAGGAACATAAGCTTAAGGAAAAGAGTTAGTTAACCAAAGAGTTTCTCGATTAGAAAGGGGAGATAACCTGTGTATGTTATAGAAATTTTGTTCAGAGATAGATTCTCGAGATAAAGCTTTTCATCCAAAGTGAAGAAATTGAAAAGTCGTTTCGAAATGAAACAATTTTAAGATAATTATCCGGGTTGGCGATTCTCTCGACACAATAAATGTTCATATCCTTCTATAAATTATAAGTTGTATATGTGCTATTTTAAGAAAATTTGTTTTGTAATGTGACTGTGTGAGTCTTGTTTGCGATGAAAAAACGTAAGTCTATCCTGAAAATGTCAACCAAACGTGGGACGACCTTGAAAATTTCGGTAGGATTAATTTGATTGTGGTTTGTACATTTGTTACAAATTAAATCGTTATTTAATTAATTTTTTATTTAATGTTTTTATTTTTAGAAAATCAAACATTTTGGTAAATCATTGATTTAGGGGGAGAAATAGAAAAAAATAAAAAAATGTTCCAAAAATTTAAAAGAAAAATCAAACAAATTTTAATTTTCGTGTGTAATTATCTTTTATGTGTTCTATTTTAATTTAATTTTGTTTTATTTTCCATTTTGTCACGAAATTAAAAATTCAGATTTTTTATTGCATCATCCGGACCGAAATCGTTGTAGGCTGGACTAGGTTATCGGTGGACCATGGGCCGAAAACCAATGGGGCCCACCTGGTTCTTGGTGTATATAACCCTCCTTACGCCTCATTCTTCCGTTTTACAAACCCTAACCAGCCACCGTCAACTTCTCTTCTCTCTCTCTAAACTCTTGCAAAACTGACGACAATCACTCGATTCTCTCTCGATTTTCAACTTTCCATCCATAGAAAAGGTCCAAAATTTGTTTAAATGATGCTAATAAACTCGATTTTTTGTTTGCTCGGTTCGCTTTTGGTGTTTGTGCTGGTTTTTCATAGATTTCGGGGTGTGCGGTACCGAAATTGCGAAGGATTTCTCCTGTCACGTCATCAGGATTGATTGGGTTGTCGGTTGGGTCTGGGTCGGACTGAAATCACCATCGAATCGATCCATTTTAACCGAAAATGACCTGATCCGACCCGTTTGGACCGAAAACGATTGGAACCCGACCCGCTTAGACCAAAATCGGCATCAGTGGACCGAAATATTCCATTTGGGCCAAAATCAGCCCACTGGACCGATATCTCGATCATCTTGGACAGAAATCAACTTAAAATGGACCGAAATCTGCACCACTGGACCGAAATCGCTTCTTATTGGGCCAAAAAATCATTTTTCAGGGAGTATTTTCTCAACTAATTTGAAAATTAAGCTTAAAAATTTAAGAAAATTAATTCCTTGGTCAAAAATAATTTCTAAATGGATCGGAAAATTTTAATTAAAATGAAAAATGTGAGTTAGTTTAATTTTACATGAAATATTTTCTTACTTAGCAAGTTTGGTGCAGATAATGGCTGCTGAGACTAACTATCTGAAGCACATGGATTCCCACAACATCGTAGGATACCTGCTGGATCCACCTGTCACTGACAAAGACTTCCAATCGATGATCAATGGACTCAATCAGTGCCGCATTTCTCATGCCTTACGCTTAAATCCGGTCATATGCTTGGATCTCATTAACGAATTCTGGAAAGATGATGCAGCTGACAAGAAGGGAGAAAATGATGACATCATTGAATCAACTGTGCGAGGTGTGCAAGTTGTTGTTTCTGAGGAAACTATTTGGGAGGTACTACAATTTGGTGATGCACCCGGGTTCCCAACTGAGTATCCTGCTGAAAAGGTGAAGGCAGGCCTTGCTGAATTGTGCTACGAGGGAACATACCCTCCCACTTTTGAAGAAGATGCTTCCACTATTCTGGAAATTCCTTGCACACACGTTTGTAAGCTGTATGTCTGGAAGAAAAGCGGGATCAAATGAGATCAGCCAAATCACAACTTCTGCCATCATTTCATTGCCTCTGGATTGGGCCTACAACTACTCAAAGTACGTATTTGAGGAGATGCAGAGCAACCTACAGCAAAAGAAGAAGAACATGTTCCTTATGTATCCAAGGTTCCATCAAATGATCTTCAATCAGAAATATCCTCAGATGGAGAGGACTGCAAACACATTGGATCTCAAGGCTCTAGGTCCCAATACCTTTAGCCTTATGAAGCAAATCAGGAAAGGAAAAGCCTCCTACCAGGGACTGAAGAAGTTAGTAATGTTTGGGAGGTTTGTAGATTCTGAAGAAACTCCAAAAGCCACAGTGGCAGATATAGAAGTGCAACGGGCTAAAGCAAAGCTTGTGTTTTTTTGAGACTATAGACATTGCTGATGACGATGATGATGCAACTGAAGAGAACCAATAAAAAGAAGTGACCGAGCTCACCGTAAAAGAGCTTGAGGACCTCATGGAAAGTGTTTTTGGCCAATTGCAGGATGAAACTGAGATTGGAATTGAAATTCAATAGCCAACTGTGTTGATTCCTCCTCGACCAGTTGTTGCTGCTACTGCTGAGCCTGCTGCTGCTGAAAGTAAATAGGAACAACCCGCTCCCACCCTTATTCAAAGAAAAAGAAGAAAACTTTATCCAAGGCTAGGTGTGTACTTTCCTAAAACACCAAAAGATACTCTAACTGAAGCTAAAGAAAATCATATTGAAGCTGAAGCTGAACAAAATCATATTGTCTAAGATGATCCAAGCCCGATTATCCCTGAGGTTCATAGCCCAATTTTTTTGTCCAACCCAATGGACCTCGACACTGAAAGCCGTATCATTAAAAGAACCGAGCCTACTATTGAAGAAGAAGTGGTGCCAACCACTGAATTTCAAGATAGTGGAAGTTCTTCCATCCCAATTCAAACTAATATCTCCAAGAGCAAAGGCAAAATAGCCGAATCTGACTTTGTTTATGTGGTCTTACTGCAAAATCGAGTATTCGAGCTTGAACAGAACTCTACAGAGAAAGACCTGTTGATCAGCAATCTTGATGTTAGAGTTGTAGAGCTAGAGAAAGAGAATGTTGTTAAAGAGAAGAAGATTTTTGAGCTCCAAGCAAACCTAGGTGGTTTGTCAGCATTATATTTTGACTTGAAAGAACGTTTGGCTAACATGTTTGGTGATGATTTATTCTCTCAAAATGCTGATGGAACCAGAGGTGCTGCTGCTGCTACTGGCTCTAGACCAATCACTCCTGCTCCTGATGAAACTCTTACACAGTACACTTCTTCTGACTCTCTTACTGCTGAAGAAAGGAGAGAAATACAAAGAAAGAGGGACCTCCAGAAGCCTAAAAAGGGCGACACTCTAATCAGAATAAACTCCGATCAGCACTCTGTTTCAATGAATGAACCAAAGGTGTTTATTTCTAATGTGCAGGAGCGATTTTCTGACAAATACTGAGGTCGTTCTGGTATTAAAGTGTGGGGTTTTGATGGTGAAAATAAATTGTGGTATATGAAAAGAAAAAGTGATCGCATTGAATACTATGATAATTCAAACAAGTTCACATCCTGCACGAGAGTTGATCTGACTGAACTGTCTCAAGCCCCCTTCAAAAGGTTATTGGAAGAACAAGTAAAGAGAAAGTTCAATGACTTGAAAACTGCCAAGTCATTCACAAAGAGAGTCAAAGGTGTTAGAGATGGTTATACGGGCAAGCGATTGAAGAATGTCTACTGGCCAGCCACTGATAATCTCAAGACAATTCTTATTTCTAAACCACTTCCAAATGGCACTCTTAACAACATGGAGTTTTGGGCATTAGATCCTTCATATCATACTGCTGTTATTAAGATGAAGGACTATCAGATTCCTCTGGTTGATCATAGAGACTTGCTGAAGTTCGGTGAACGAGATATCAAGAAGCTTGCCAGTACACAGATTGTGTTTGAAAATGCTTTATTTGAAGTTGCAGCTAAACCGTTCACCGGAACAGCCGCCAGGATCGTTGAGAAGGGCTATTGGGCTGGAGCTTTGGGAAATGCAGAAATTCATCTCCTTGATCTAGATCTATGATAATGAACACAAAGCAATAAACCAAGGGGGAGATTGTTGGGCCCTATCTTGGTGGTTTATGCTTTGGTTCTTGGTCTTATATGTATTTGGGCTTTTTAGGTTGTTTGTGTATTTGGGCTTACAATATAATGAGCTTGTTTAGTAGTCTAGTATATAAGGTGTATGTGAGGCGTGTTTGTGGGGTTGGTTTGCCGATCACGAGTAGAGGGGAGCAAGGGTAGAGCACATTTTGTGTGTTTGTGTGATCATTGTGTACCGGTCGTTCCAATAAATATAACAAGTGCATTTTATCATTTAACTTTAGTTGTTCACCTTATTTCTTGTGTTTCTTGATTATTGTTTCAATTGGATTTCCGCACCAACTGAACATTGTGTGATTGATACCATTTTAGATTTATTCGGGACTTACAATCCATATGAAAAACTCTATCACAATGGCGGATTCAACAAAAACCTACGCTAATATGCTGAACTACGCAAATCTCATTGCTTCATTCACCAAGGCCCCTGTTCTCGTTCCAACCTACTATGATTATTGGGCAGACGATATGTAAGATTATTTGGATGGATTGGATGAAGATCTGTGGAGATCAGTATCAGAAGGACCTCATACAGACATTGAAGGTCGTTTTGTTGTAGCAGATGGAGATGAAGGTGAAGTTCTTACTACTGTAGATCTGGAGAAAATCAAAAATGATGAAAGAGACATGAGAGAACTACACAGTGGACTTGGTCCTGATGTTAGACACCACATCTCTGGTTCTAAATCAGCAAAGGAAATTTGGGAACGCTTAGCCATAAGATTCGCTGGTGATAACACTCTCCAATCAAGTATTGGTGCAAGGATTAGGACTCTATTGTCTCTAAGGTTTAACCTCAGACATAGATTGGAAGCATAATACAATCCATCATAAGTCGAACCTTTATGTTCGATTACAACTAAGACGCACCATACGATACTCGTAGCGTTCTAAGTCGAGTTGACTGTTGAAACAATTTTCACAGTCCATAAGATGATTGTATAATCTTTGACTAAGAAACTCTTTATCTGCACTTGGATTTAGAATTCTTATCCTTTGCTCATTTGATTCAATACTCTGTTCTTGAAGTACTGAACACCATATAGGTTTCAAACTCAATAGAGTATTTTAGACGGTTTAGTGGAAAAAAACTGAACGGTCCAAATACATTAGATGTACAAGGTCCAACAGATTCTCAGCCTTTGCCCACAATAACTTATGAGCAGTGCATAGTTATCTCTCTATGTAGACAAGAATAGCAGTTATCATAAGACTTTCAGTCAAATGATTTCCAGAATCCTATCCATCTGGAGTTCTGGTAGCTTCTTTCAAGTTTACAAAACCAGAAAATTCCACTCATACCATTAATCCCAACATTTGGATTCTCTTGAATCAATCTTTTCGAACTATTGTTGTGAACCAGTTCTCATAGATGTAATGACCATAACTTTGTTCCAAAATAACTTTTAAAATAACTTTTATTTAAAACAACCTTTATTTAAACAAGTCAAAACCATCTGATGAAACAATGTTCACATCAACAATCTTCAAATTGAAAAACCATAAATTAAAACACTATAGAGAAGTTGGTTCCTAATCCTATGGATGAAAGCAAGCTGCTTGTAGTCCATGATTCGATCCAGCTCTCCATGGTTTGTGCCTCTGCTTGATTCCAGTCTCTGCCCATTAAAATGGCAATACTAGTCATAAGCAAAGCACTTATGGAATTACAAATATACCTGAAGTGCCATACTCTTTGGCTTGTAACTACTTCTACTGCACCAGATATCTTGAGCATTTATGCCTTCCATGTCCCACGTCCTTTCAGTGGAAACAAAAAACTTCCTCAGGATTTCAGTATTGAGGTTTCTTTAGGAAAATCATTCCCTTGGTAGGGTTTGTCCTTTTCCTTTTGACACCTCCTTTAGGAACTTGTGGTGTTGGATTCCCTAGCCATGTAAAGTTCTACTTTCCTAAACATGTTATGTAATCTCTCGAAGGGTCCTTTTAAGTTCTATATAATGAAGTCCAGAATGAACTAATCATAAGAACTAGTCAGCGAGTTAAGTATAATGTCTGTGACTAACTCCTGACTTGTTGGAAATCCCAACCTCCACATTTGGTCAACGTACCCTCTTATGCTAAACATATGGGTATTGACTCTCCATCCTAGTAACAGCCTACATCCAAATAATGCTTTCATGACTTTGAATCGTTCCCATTTAACCTGCTCTTGGATCATGTCCTTAAGCCGGTTAATCATGTCAAAGCACCTAGACCCCACAATCTTATTTGAAGTTCGAGAATCATAGTGTCTAACATGAAACGAGCAACCTTATTCAAATCATTTAGACGTCTAAGATGATTGACCGTCTATTTCAGCACTAGTGGATCTGGCTGGATAATCCATAGGAACTTGTTCCTTAATCATATAAAATTCCGTCGACATTGAGTACTCTTCTCAAGATCTGGAACCAACACGCATAATCTATGTCGTTGAACTTACTTTGATCGAGGAAGCCACGCAATAAAAAAACATGTAACTTTCAAACTTTCTTTAGTTGACATCTAAAATAGAGTTTTGTTTAGTTTGATTATCCCTTAATAAATTAATTACCCATAAAATTATTTTATTTAAGGCTAGAATCCATGTTTCGCTTTTGGTGGTGAAGAGGTATGCCGTAGTCACCCCCAGAAGTTATTTAGGTAGGCAATACTCTTTTGCCAACTTCAATCTCTATGAAGCTTCTAGATCTTTTGGGATTCATTGAATCTGATCAATGGCATGTTTAATCCCATCATGCTTATCCTGTCTCTCGTGACGGGTATGCCGCGGATCACGAGTTTAGATGGTAAATCGACCACGAAGACACACGTGACACCCGGCCCATGATTCATGAGTTATCGCGAGTATCACATCATTTGGCCTGAGTCCAATCCGACGCGTTGGCTATGGCACTTCCCACGCCGGAAGGGCCCGGTTAAATGTGTGGTTCTTTACGGGTAGCATGAGATTCACATTTTCATAAAACGGGATTTTGTTTCGTTAAGTTAAAACATTTTAACTTTCTTTTGGCAAAATGGTCTTCTAAACCTTTAAAAAACTAGTTTTGCATATATCATTCTTGTTAAAGCACTTTAACCTTTTAATTGGCAAAAAAATGGTCAATTTAAACATTTAAAACCAGTTTGAAATGCCAATTTACTTTTGAAAAATTCTATTAACTTTTAACAATTTTTACTTCTGTATTTTCAGTAATACTTTTATCTTGAAACATTGTCCTATCAAACCCTTTCGGTAACTTCACTCAATAAAATGCGGCAGGCGGTGAGGGTGGTAAGCAATGAATGCTATTTAAAAACCGACCTCATTAGGAATCGAAGAGACCTCCTTAAACCTTCTACACATTTAGAGTAGGTGAGCCTAGTCACGGTCTGACCAATGTTTTTATTTTAAGTTATACATATAGATACAATTCTAATATATATATCATTTAAAATTTTAAGTATTCTTTGAAAATTATGTTTAACTATTAATTCTATTAAGCACGCAAGGATGCAATGTTAATAATTAATTTAAACAATCATCCATTAAATTTTGAAGCATTTTAAACTTTGTGTTTAGCTATTAATCCTATTGAGCATGCAAGCATTCTATGTCAATGATTAATCTAAACAATCATACAATACTAAGATCACAATTTTATAACATGAAATCTGATTTCAAAAAACGTCACGACCGTCGCGAAGCGAAACACTAGAAAACGCGACGCGGCAATCAACAGAACACGATCATGACAAAAACAACGCGGCGCGGAACACTAGGAAACGCGACGCGGCAAAACCCTAATGATCGTAACTTTAGAAAAACCCGCGATGCGATATTTCAAGTACCGCGGCGCGGACGTTGAACAGATTCGATAAATCATGATAAAGCTGCTCTGATACCATTGTTGGAATACGATAGCATAAAAACAACGCAGCGGAAACAGAAATCAAAATCATATTCAACCAGGATCACAGAATCATGCACACTTTTGTAACTGTAAAAACAAGAGGGTTCAAGAAATACCTTTTAGATCTCAGATATGATCTTGTTAGGATGACGAGAGCCCAAAGTAGAACTCCTCTAATGTAATCGCACCCAAGACAACGATCCAGCACCCGTTGATGTAGTATATACATTTGCTTGAAGTTTTAGCACGTAATACTTAGGGTTTTGAAAGAAATCGGCCGTATACCGAGGGGTGGGAGGAGTGTGACGAAAATTAGGGTTTTGGCAGTGCCTACAACTCAGATCTAGGGTTGTATTTATAGTGCTCCTCATCCTTATCCCCTCCCTTGTGGATATTTCACTTGGTCCTTTATCCTTATTAAGTTTCTAATTAATATACCTTTACTTTGGTATATTAATAAACTTAACCATTAATTTTCTAATTAATATACCTTTACTTTGATATATTAATAAACTTAACCCCTCAAGTTTATTTTCGATCTCTTTTAGCTAAATCGTCTCTTGCGTGTAACCCAAAAGGACCCTACTATTTATAATAATATTACCAACTTGTTATAACGATGGGCATATAACCAACAGTTCTGTGCAAAGAGTTTGAGTTGGTGATAAAGAAAAGGTTTGAGATGAGTTCTCGGGTTCCAAGTTAAGCAAAGTTCCACGGGTATCCTGCTTCATCAAGCGAAGTATGTGGAGGATATTCTTGGAAATTTCGGTTTCAAGGATGCGAAAGAGGCTAATACTCCAATGGGTGAGCGACATTTGCTATCTTCAGATTCAGATGACCAATCTTTCGATCAAACGTATTATCGTTCGATGATCGGTTCGTTGATGTATCTTACTACTAGCAGACCGGATATCGTTTTTGCTGTTTGCTAATGTGATCTATATCAGGCTAGTCCTAAACCTTCTCATCTTGATGCTGTCAAATGGATCTTTAGATACCTTAAAGGGAGACCAAAATTTGGTCTCTAGTATCCAAAGAACTGTGAATTTGATCTTTATGCTTTTTCAGATAGCAACTATAGAGGGTGTGAAATTGACAGAAAGTCCACCAGTGCTGGATGTCAGTTTCTAGGAGACAGACTGATCTCATGGTAATGCAAAAAACAACAGACAGTATCAACGTCTATAGCTGGAGTTGAGTATGTTGCTGCCTCGGCTTGTTGTTCTCAGGTCATTTGAATGCAGCATCAACTCCTTGATTTTGGTATGAACTTTCTTGATACTCCTATCTTCTGTGACAATGAGGCTGCTATCCAAATTGTGAAGAACTCAGTCCAACATTCTAAGACTAAGCACATTGATATTAAAATTTATTTTATCAGAGATTGCTCTGAGCGAAAATTAATTCATTTGGATAAAGTTCTCACATATAATAATGTGGCAGACTTGTTCACAAAACCTGTTGCAAAAGCTCAATTCAATGTGTTGGTCGAAATGCTGAAAATGATACGTTTCACTGAATGTTAAAAAGTTCTGTAAATATTTTCCTTTATCTTTGTTTCATTAAATTTCTTCATGTTTTAATTCCGCAATTCTTTCCCATGCACAAATTTAGGGGAGGAAGAAAAACAAAATTTTGACTCATACCTTTCGAAAACAAAAAATTACAAAAATATTTTTTATAATTTTCATATCTTTGCTTTCAGAATTATATAACAAGCGGTATCATAAATTTATATATCTACAATTGATATCAAGAAAAACAAAACAAAAATTAAAAAACTTAAAAATACAAAAGCTTTTAGATTTTTTTTATAATTTTCATATATTTCCTTAACGTTTAGAAAATCCAAAAACATTTTTACCTACCGACGACGCACCGAGTTATACCACTCACTGCTAAGGTAAATTTTAAGTGTTAGTGATCCTCATTGGTACACCTTAATGAGTGTGAAGCACTAATAACTTTTCTTGACCCAATATAAGATTTTTCTTGAGTAACACCAACTTCTAGACGCTTTGAGAGAAACCACTCAAAGTCGAGAGTTAAAAAGTCTGTGCCGATGGTTAGACTGTGTACCGTAGTCTATCACACGCACCAATCTATTCTTAACCACCTTAATATTTCTGATATAAAAAATAGATGATTCATTACCTTAAACCAAGTAGTGATGATATTTCGACATTCTATTCCAGTGATCTCTGCTACACACAAGTAGTAGATGTGAGGCATCAACAACTATTCTTACATACAAAGCTTCAAAATTCAAGAGTTGGATGATTCAGTGTAATAAACCATACACTGATGACAGTTCGAAAGTCTAGCCGATGGGTATGTCTAATAACAAAGACATATTACACGCTCATACCACTCTTGACCTAAACTTCTTCTAAATAAGATGTTCGTGACTCAATGTGACATTACCTTGCATTGATGAAACATCGAAACTCTGGGTCAGTGATTGTTGTTGTTTACCACAATAGCTGTAAGACCGCAACAACTTCACCTGATTCAAAACTGACACTAGGATGGTACACTCCGTAGAGTTTGGATACCATTGAACATCTCACCAAAAGCCAAGTCAACTTGTTGACTTGTCAACTGCATTGAGATCTTTGATCAAGGATATGTAGGGGCCTAAATCAACACAGCCACGAGTAGTTCATCGATACTCAAACAATCGCAGTGCATTCCTCCGGGTTGACACAGATACTGCGAGAAGTCTCATTCTGATCAAGGATGAATCCTTAAACAACAGTGGTGAGTGTTTCTAACTCCATGACCCACAGGATTTACAGTCAATGAATCGTATCGAGAAGCGCCAGTCAAAAGCAACGTTTAAAAGTATCAACACGAAGTTTGTTCCAGAAGAAGGTGAAGCTGAATTCTATGTGAGAAGTTGTTTGAATTCCTCCTAAGTTAACTTGTTACTACATCAACACCTGAATTGATCAAGTGAAGAGATGAACAGTCAGACTCCGGTCAAAGTCAAAGTAAAATCAAAAGCTGGATGTGCTGATTCAAGACACTTACTGTAGCCTAAGGAACTTACAAAGCCAAATCTGAAGACAACCAGCATCGAAGACAAAGTTTTCACTACAATTGTGGTGAATTTCTATCAACATCTATACCTGTCACCAGCTAAGAGGAAGGTTTTCCTGCTAAGGAGGAGATTGTCAATTTGAGGGGGGAGATTGTTGAAAATTCTCTGCAGTGTTCAACTGAAGCCTACGAGAAACCTGTTGATATAAAATGAAAGCATTAAACCAAGGGGGAGATTGTTAGGAATTATTTTAGTTGGTTTATTATTTGCATTTTATAGGGACTAAATATGTTAAAAATCAAAGATATGGGATTATTTGGGTTTTTCAGTATGGACCGAACAACCCATTGGTTGTTCGGTCTGGTCCTTTGATCGGCAACCCATGTGGGTTTGTTGTTCAGTTCATGGGCTTAGGGTTGCTAGGGTTTTAGGCGTAGGGTATTTAAGGCTCTATGAGCCGTCATTTTGGGGGTGGGTTGTCTCGAAGTGTGTGCTAATTAGAGAGAGAATATTGATTGTTCTAGCAACCAAAGAACTTATGTACTAAACCTTTTTGTTTAATCAAAGGTGTGCATTGAAGTTTAATCTCCTTGTTCTTATTTTGTTCTTGTGATTTGATTGATACCAAGTAGATCTAGGATTATTGTGGACCTACATGTTTGCTTACAACACTCTCCATTGGGGTACGCCATGATTGCAAATCCACAAGTTCCAAAGATATGGGTGGATCGTGCTCATCATTCTGCCCGTCTGAATGTGGACAGTCAATCTATCACTTTCGAGATACTCACTACAAATAAAACCAAGAAGACGATAACGGTGGGCAAAGAGCAATTCGCAAGGGTTCTCTGATTACCAGCCACTGGAACGTTTTAGATGGCCTCTCAATCGGAAATACTCAACATGCTGAACGAAATGGGTCATACGCCTGTCACGCGATCTATGAGCCTTTTCAAGAAGAAACACTTGCCTTCGGTTTGGGCAAAATTCTTTCAGTATAGTACTGAGGAGCCTCTCCGGAAGGACCTCTGACTTGGATTCCGCTTCGTACACCTTTCTCTAACTTCATTATGGTATCTACTACAATTGTCATGTTGATTATGCTGGTATTTTATGGTCCGATTGTCTTGCGTATTTGAATCATGCGAAGCGTGCCACTGACACCACATCTGCACGGTTCTGGGCTCTAATAGTCCAAGCTGCATATGCTCATGAGAAGGTCCTAGTGCCTAAGGATCTTCCTGTATATGACTTCGAATTAGTTCAAGTTCCGATGGGTTCCCCTTCGGATGAACACATGGACTTTGTGGCACAAATCCCTGAAGCGATGTTTTGCAAAGTTTCTTCTAACAATCTTACACAAATCGCTTATCTTCAAATACTCACCATCCCACACCCTCTTCGATTCTTTCAAATGGTGGTGGAATCGGAACTGCCTAAGGCCAAGGGTGGTAAGCAAAAAGGTACAACTGAACCACCCGAACCTCAAGCTAAGAAAACCAAGGCAAGAAAGAAGACACAAGCCAGTAAACCATCAAGAAAGAAACCAGCTCAGTCCTCAAGACCATCAACACCCAGATCCGAAGATGATGATGAAGAAGAAGAATATTCTCATCCAAAGGATACAATGATCCCTCCATCAGCACCAAAAGATACTACTTCCACGGTACCACCTTCTGATCCCATTGTTTCCTTAATCTATAATCTGGTGGTCCGCACATATGACCTCTGTCGAAACATCTTATGTGGAGAAAAGCCATATTGAGACCCCTCTGAACACATCTAATGTGGACACAAGTCTCACATCAAATGATCAAACTGCCAAAGATCCACCATTCCCACCACCAAAATACACAAGACCCTTTGTCACTTCCACAACCGAAGTTCCTCCTCTTACACGTTCCTTCTTCATGGATGATATGGCCGATTCTCCATCCTCCCATGAAACTAATAAAAGTGACAAAGATTACTTTGAAACTGCTCCTGTCCAAATTCAAGACAAAGATGATGATGAACCAGACACAAGCCTAGTGTCAATGAAACAATTCCGCCAACTAAATACAAAGTTGAATCTTCTGATTCAAGCCCAGACAACGTATACTTCGGATAAAGGGTCTGGGGTTACTGCTGAACTGATGTCTGAGTCACTTATATCGTTTGAAGGGTCAATCACCAAAAAAGTGAATAAGAATATTGATGCTGCAGTGAAGCTGATAGAAAGTGATGTTAAGAAAATGACTCGAGATGTCTTGGAGAAAGTTCAGTTGCGCTGTAAGGTAGTTGACAAGATGTTAGAAGAGAAAACCCAGCACATTCAGGAACAACACACTGAAAAACTCAATGAAGTGGTCACGAAGCTCAATACTGCCCACACTGAAGTTCAAGCAAAGCTTACTTCATTGACCACTTCGGTTGAAAATTTATCTAAACGAAGTGCTAAGGATTTTGATGTCCAACTCACAAGCTTGCGGACGGATCTGGATACTATGAATAAGAAAATTGCTGAATATGAACCGAAGGTGCACGAATTGCATGCGTATCAGGAGGCACAGAAGATATCTGACCAGCAAATGAAAATCTTGGTATCTCAAACAACTGAGTCAATCTGAAAGAATATCGCTCCCCTTCTTGCGTTGGTCAGTCGGTTACCAGGTGCTCCAAAGCCCGTCCATGCTTCATCACAAGGGGGAGAGGGTTCTCGACCAACTAGAAGGTCAACACAACAAAAGCAAACCATCTTCATACCAACCGAAACCATAACAACCTTTGCACCGCTCACTCAAACAACAATTACCACCATAGGTACTCAAACAGCTAAACCTTTCTTTGGATTTACTTCAGCACCTTCCTCCACAACAATTTCTGCTACATTACCATCAACCACAATTCCTCTCGCTTAGGGACGTCCTTTATCCACTCCAATTTCCACCGAATCCACCACAAGTATCATAAAAAGATTTTCGAGTGGAATTAAAAACAGAGCTAGTTCTGCACCATCATCCACTTCAACAAAAAACAACCACCGCCCAAGTTCAACCAGAATCAGGACCTTCTGTAGATAAAGGAAAGAAAATAGCATACGATTTGTCCAAGACTGAACATAATAAGCAGAAGGCTGATGAGTATGAGAAGCTGAGGCACTTGTATATGATTTCAAGAGATCGTATGGGAAAGAAAGAAGTCTTGGGTCCAGTGAACAAAATATGGACATATGAGACAATCATGTCATTAGCTTTTACCAGCGTGGAGATGTTTAACCAAGTGCCATTAGTATCGTACAGTATTGAAAATACTACAGAGCAGCAACTTGATGTTCCATTCAATCTGACGCTCTTTGCAGCAAATGTTTACGACATTGAGTTTGATTCTATTGAGAAAAGAAAGTTTCAAGAACAAAAAGCCAGGTTTCATGCGAACCTTGGTGTTGATCAAACTCATGTCTGATCATGCTTAAAGATTGTTGGGATAGACAGAATCGAGACGGGAGAACTATTTGAAGAATTATATCAAAATTACACTTATTATGTACGAATAGGAGAACAAAAGATAGAGAGTTCATTAACAGTTGCTGACTTTCCTCTGATGAATCCAAACGACTTTATTGTCCTTGTTGAAAGATTTTACAGCTTAACTCAGACGACGATATCCAAGCAAGTGAGTCTTACAAAACGTCAAAGGCTTATAGGAAGGTTTATGGGTTCGTATCTTCGAAACTTCTCTCTATATGATTATGAGGTTGCGAAATTGTTCAAGGAATCTGTTCCGGCTGCGGATAAGGAGGTTACAGGTATATCCAAAATCAGTGATGCAAAGATTTTGCAAAAGCCTTGGGGAGTTGTCTATAGGGGAAAACTCACAATAAAAGGGGCGATGTAGAAGTTGTTCTTTGATATGAATGAGAAGGAGAAATTTCCAACAACTTTCTTGGAAGGAATGGTGACAAGGGTAACGATGAACAATGAAAACACAGACGATGCGAAGAAGGAGTTGTGTGATAATTTGATCTGGTGGATTGCTGTTTGGAAGGAACTCATCAAAGCCTTTTACATGTTATAGACTTCAGATACCTTGCATCTTCACCACAAAGGGGGAGAATGTTAGGATTCTGATTGTGATGAGATTTGACATCCGAAGTGTACATGTTCCTATCCGAAGTTAGAGGTTCATCCGAAGTTGGTGTTCTGATACGAAGTTGTGAAGTTTATCAGAAGTGGTTAAATGACAGTTATATTTTGTACTTATCTGTTAATTAGAGATAATGTCTAGGGTCTGTACATATTTGTAACTAATAGGATTACATATTTATCCTATTAGATCTTAGCATTTAAACTCGTTCAACCCTAGATGATAGTACATTCTTTTTGCATTGCTGTATTCACTGTAACGTTAACTCTTTCATAGAATTCCAATAATTTTTCCCGCTCCTCAAAACACATGAATGGAGTTTATGCTCCCACATCAATAGCATGAGCAGAATTAGTGGCTATGTCTTATTCTTGGGTTACGTGACATATAGAATATATATTTTCTTCATTTGATCGATTGAAAAATCCTTGTCTTATTCCATGAAATTTGTAATTTAGACAAGAGGAATTTCTTGTGAGTCTTGCGTTTTGAATAAAATCATTATTTGGTTGTTTTAGGAAAAAATGGTTGCGGATATAACTATTTTTTTATAATGGGAGGTAATTTGTATACTTATTAAAAAAATAATGAGTTGATTTGATATTGAAATATGTCATATTAAAGATTGTAAATTCAAGCACCGAAAACTTATTACCTATAATGATTACATTATAATAATAAATAAACTTAGATTAAAATATACACATGGAACGTAATTTGTCTTTATTCAAAATATCCCAAAACTGGCATATTTTGTATTTGAAACAAAAGAAATATTTGTCAATCCATGATGTGGACTAACGATACTTTATTTACTTCATTACATATTTATCGATATAAGAGCAGTTACATGTTTGTACGACAACATTTTGTAATTTTGTTACATGTTGTCTTACATTCAGGAACAGAAGAAAAAGCACATGTGGAATGGGGGTTGTTACAACAGCACCATAGACCATCTTCATCTTGTGTTGTGCACGTCTTGGGGTTGGGACATCGAAGCTGCATAACAGTTTTTATATTGCTGATCGTAATTTTGCTACCTAAGAAACCAAAACGACACTATTAGCTATGAAATCAATTGAAATTAAAAAGATGCAATATGTGAAAAATAAAACACTAATAGGAACTATACATTGGTGAGAACCAAGCAACATAAGGAAACATAAACAAAAGACGATCACATGTGATTCGAAGTGTCTTGTCATTATCTTGATTGCTCTCTTTGACTACTTTTACTTATTTCTCATTTAGCAAGCATTCAATGAACCACAATTCTAAAAAAACCTTATATTTATATGTGGGTTTTAGGAATGAGAAGTAATTTTTTCTTTTCCAATCTTAATTTATAAAAAATTAATTTAATGAAAACTGACAAATAATATGTTTGACGTATGTCTCATCTAAGTGTATGTATATACTCAACTTCACGATGGAAATGCATTGTAGTATTTATGTGCATATTGTGTTGTATTTGTGACAATTAAATTTTTTGTATAAACGGAAAGTAAATCCAAGGGAAAAATGGTAAAAGATTGTAAAATATAGAGATCAATGCATTTACTGTTAAAGACATACCGACCAACTGAAAAATTCTGGACAAAAATGAAGTAATTATTGACCAATCTCTAAAAATTATTATCTAAATATCTAAAAGGACTTGGTAAAAGTCAACAAGGTGACTATTGTAATACATGAAATAACTAATATATAGGAAAAAGAATGAAGTTGTTTGAGGTATAACGAGGAAGTTATATAGGTTAAAAATAGACAAAAAGTAACAAAATTGCTAAACGCTCATGTTTGAGGGTCTATAACGAAAATTTATATAATTTCAGACATAAGGAAGTAACAGAAGTTGTAAAGCTTATTCTCACAGTTCTAAAGATATAAATCTTGCAAAAATGGAGTTTAATATTTAGGAGTTACGATTGTTCAAAAATAAGGAAGAATCTGGGTGTAAAAGCGTAAATATATCTAAGGCATAATTGAGTAAGGGTATTTTAGACATTTTCAAATTTTGACTAGTCAAAATTGTTGGGATACGTCAATAAGGCATCTCAGATTCTACAATAAATTTAAAATGTTTTAAGACAATAGGTTTCATTTGAAAAATCACGGTAATTAAGTTCGCAATAACTTAAGGAAAGTCCAAAAATTCAAAACAAATAAATGTCATCATACGTAAATATCAGCGGAACTTCAACAATCCAACCATAAACTCCAAAGAAGCAGGACAGTTTATACACGTCATGGCTTGCCATCCTTCGTACCCGAAGTACCTAAAATAGTGACTGAATAAGGAAAGGGTAAGCACAAATCTTAGTGAGTTCCAACACATACAAAGTACTTTGAAGAGAAAGAACACAACATCATATCACAGTAAACCCTTGTCAAATCCCCTTGTATGTTTAGCCATGTCATCTTGGTCAGCACCTCGAGCCATGCATACAATCTTGCTAGTGCATCATACTAGCTAGTCAGCACTCTCAACGTGCATACAATCTCGCTTTGTGTATCTTGCCAGGCAATCTTGCTCTATACACAACTACCTCCACAACACTAGAGATTTAACCTCCTATTACCACATACATACACATTCACACACACACACACACACACACACTAGGATTCCAAACAACCTGCCACTACCCACAAATATCCTATAAGCATACACGAGCTATAGTAAAGCGTGCACAACATCAGTACAATGTAGTGAAAAACTCACCTGATATATAGTAGCAGATGACCATAAAGGCAAAGTAGTAATCAAGGTCCCTCCTACTTAAAACGACCTACATTCCCATATGTACCACTACTAATTTATGTATCATTATATAATTAATTATCATTAGTTTTATTTATTCATTATTGTCTTGCACCGTGTCTCATCCATGAATCCCTTAATGTATGGCCAACATTTACCGAATATTATAGTTAGTAGATGCATTTATTCATATTTTATAACAATTAGGTACTCATTCCCTTCACTCGAGATCGTCAAGATGGAAATGCCAATTTCACATGGTGTAGGGTCTGAATCAGCTAAGACCCTTTTTAAGAAACAAACTAGCCTCAATCTTGCTCCGTGTATCGTGTCCGACAATCTTGCTGTGTACACAACTACCTCCACATACACTAGATATTTAACTCTTAGTACGACATGCATACACATTCATAGACACACTAGCATTCCAAACAACCCAGCACTACCTACAAATATCCCATAAACACACACAAACTATTATAACAGAATCACAACATTAGTACAATGTAGTGAGAAACTCACCTGATATAGAGCAGTAGATTACCACAAGGGCAAAGTAGTAATCAAGGTTTCTCCTCCTTAAAATAAGCTACATTCCCATATGTACAACTACATAGAATTGAATTTATATATCATTATATAATTACTTATCCTTGTTGTATTTCTTCATTATTGTCTTGCACCATGTCTCACCCATGAACCCTTAATGTATGACCATCATTTACCAACAATTATTGTTAGTATATGCATTTATTCATATTTTATAAGTGTTATGTACTGATTCCCTTCACTCAAGCTCACCACCAAGATGGAAATGCCAATTTGACATGACTTAGGGTCCGAATAAGCTAGGACCCTTTTTAAGGAACAAACTAGTCTCAATATTGCTCTGTGTATCTTGATGGGAAATATTGCTCTTTACACAACTATCTCAACATACACTAGACATCTAACCTCCTCGTAGCACATGTATACACATTCATACACACACTAGGATTCGAAACAACCTAGCACTACCCACAAATATCCCTTAAACACACAAGAGCTATACTAAAGGATACACAACATCAACACAATGTAGTGAAAAACTCAATTGATATACAACAGTAGATTACCACAAAGGAAAAATAGTAATCAAGGTCCCTCCTCCTTAATACGACCTACATTCCCATATCTTTCACTACTTAGAACGGAATTTATGTATCATTATATAATTACTTATCATTGTTTTATTTCTTAATAATTATCTTGCACCATGTCTCGTCCATGAACACTTAATGTATTACCATCATTTTAATAACAATAATAGTTAGTAGATGCATTTATTCATATTTTAAAAGTGTTAGGTACTCATTCCCTTCACTCAAGATCACCATCAAGATGGAAATGCTAATTTGACATGACTTAGGGTCCGAATCAGCTAACACCCTTTTTAAGGAACAAACTAGTGTCAATCTTCCTCCTTGTATCTGTTCGGGTAATATTGGTTTGTACACAACTATCCCCACATAAATTAGACATTTACCCTCTTAGTGACACATGGATACACATTCACACACACACTAGGATTCCAAACAACCTAGCACTAGACACAATAAGCACACACGAGCTATAGTAAAGGATGAACAACATCCATACAATGTTGTAAGAAACAAACATGATATACAGGAGTAGATTACCACAAGGGAAAAGCAATAATCAAGGTCCCTCCTCCTTAAACAAGCTACATTCCTATATGTACCATTACTTAGAACGGAATTTATGTATCATTATATAATTACTTATCAATGTTTTATTTCTTCATTATTGTCTTGGACCATGCCTCATCCCTGAACCCCTTAATGTATGACCATCATTTTACCAACAATTATAGTTAGTAAATGCATTTATTTATATTTTATAAGTGTTAGGTACTCATTACATTCACTCAAGATCACCACCAAGATGGAAATGACAATTTAATATGACTTAGGGTCCGAATCAGCTAAGATCCTTTTTAAGGAATAAACTAGTCTCAATCTTGCCCTATGTATCTTGCTGGGCAATCTTGCTCTGTACACAACTACCTCCACATACACTAGACATTTAACCTCCTATTACAACATACATACACATGCACACACACACACGCTAGGATTCGAAACAAACTAGCACTACCCACAAAAATCCCTTAAAAACATACGAGCTATAGTAAAGGATGCGTAACATTAGTATAATGTAGTGAGAAGCTCAACTGATATACAACAGTAGATTACCACAAAGGCAAAGTAGTAATCAAGGTCCTTCCTCTTTAATACCACCTACATTCCCTTAAATTTCACTACATAGAATGGAATTTATGTATCATTATATAATTACTTATCATTGCTTTATTTCTTCATTATTGTCTTGCACCATGCCTCATCCATGAGCTCCTTAATGTTGACCATTATTTTACCAACAATTATAGTTAGTAGATGCATTTATTCATATTTTATAAGTGTTAGGTACTCATTCCCTTCACTCAAGATCACCACCAAGATAGACATGCAAATTTCACATGACTTAGGGTCCGAATCAGCTAAGACCCTTTATAAGGAACAAACTAGTCTCAATATTGCTTTGTTTATCTTGTGGCACAATATTGCTCTGTACATAACTATCTCTACATACACTAGACATTTAACCTCCTAGTACCACATGTATACACATTCACACACACACACATACACGCACACACTCGGATTCGAAACAACCTAGCAAAACCCACAAATATCCCATAAACACACACGAGCTATAGTAAAGGATGCACATCATCAGTAGAATGTAGTGAGAAAATCAACTGATATACAACATTATATTACCACAAAGGCAAAGTAGTAATCAAGGTCACTCCTACTTAAAATAGCCTACATTCCCATATGTATCTCTACTTGGAATGGAATTTATGTATCATTATATAATTATTTAGCATTGTTTCATTTCTTCATTATTGTGTTGCACCATGTCTCACCCATGAACCCCTTAATGTATTACCATCAATTTACCAACAATTATAGTTAGTAGATGCATTTATTCATATTTTATAAGTGTTAGGTACTTATTCCCTTCACTCATGATATCCACCAAGATGGAATTGCCAATTACACATGACTTTGGGTCCGAATTAGCTAACACCTTTTTTAAGGAACAAACTAGTCTTAATCTTCCTCTGTGTATCTATTCGGGTAATATTGGTCTGTACACAACTATCCCCACATACACTACACATTTAACCTCCTAGTGACACATGTATACACATTCACACATACACTAGGATTCCAAACAACCTAGCACTAGACAAAAATATCCTATAAGCACACACGAGCTATAGTAAAGCATGCACAACATCCGTACAATGTTGTGAAAAATAAACCTGATATACAGCAGTAGATTACCACAAGGGAAAAGCAACAATCAAGGTCCCTTCTCCTTAGAACGGCCTCCATTCTCATATATACCATTACTTAGAAAAAAATTTATGTATCATTATATAATTACTTATCAATATTTTATTTCTTCATTATTGTCTTGCACCATGCCTCATCCCTGAACCCCTTAATGCATGACCATCATTTTACCAACAATTATAGTTAGTAGATTCATTTATTCATATTTTATAAGTGTTAGGTACTTATTCCATTCACTCAAGATCATCACCAAGATGGAAATGCCAATTTCATATGACTTGGGTCCGAATCCGTTGAGAATAATTTTGTGCTGAAGTGTTTTCCCCATCTAAAGATCTCATCCACTGTGAAACCTGAGTCCAAGACCCGAAGGTCCGAAGGATTTACTCTGGATGATTCGAAGGTATTCCAATAACAAACCTTATCCAACTTCCCGCACTTTTGGCAGACTACACGTTGCTGCATTCCTATTGGATAGTACTAGTATATAATATTCAGTATATCTTTTTGTACTATTGGTATCACTGATCACGTATAAATATCAGTGATACCATATGTGTCGAGTGTGCATAATATTTACCCTATTGTAAAACCCTAATTGCAATACTAAAGCATTCGACACTTGTTCTACTCAATTATTGTGTTCACAATTGTTCTTAGTTATCTTTGTCTGTGTGTTGATTATATTGTTGAATGAATCCTTCGTATTACTTGTTCATACTTAGTCATTGGTTGAATTTCGTATCCAAAACATGGTATCAGAGAAGGTCAGCACGAAAACCTGTTAATACAAATTTGAATCTCATTCTTATAGGTCCAGATATAGGTCGGTTCCTAGATCTAGGTTTCCGTAATTGTATTAGAAATCAATTTCTTGTTTTTCTGAAATGATCCATGTTGGGACCCCTCTTGGTGGTTTATGCTTTGGTTCCTGGTCTTATAGGTATTTTGGGCTTTTTGGGTTATTTGTGTATTTGGGTTTACAATGTAATAGGCTTGTTTAGTAGTCTAGTATATAAGGTGTATGTGAGGCATGTTTGTGGGGTTGGTTGGCGGATCACAAGTAGAGGGGAGCAAGGGTAGAGCACGTTTAGTGTTTTTTTCTGATCATTGTGTACCGGTCGTTCCAATCAATATAACGAGTGGATTTGATCATTTAACTTTAGTTGTTCATCTTATTTATTGTTTTTCTTGATTATTGTTCAATTGGATTTCCGCACCAACTGAACATTGTGTGATTGATACCTTTTTAGATCGAATTTGGGACTTACAATTGGTATCAAAGCTTCAAAACAATTTTTATTGTTTTGGTATCAATTTCTCTTCAAGAAAATTTGAAGTTTTGGTGTGGTGTTCGTGTTTTACTGTTGATCGAGGAGCTTCATATCCTAATCGTGTTCATCGGTTTTAAAAAATTGGAAACAACCAATCAAATCTCAAAAATTAAGGAAATCATCAACATTTCCTTGTATTCGATGGTGGCATTGAGGATTTCGGAGGCTAAAGGAGGTTTTCGATCAACTTTTAGGTCAAAGTGAGGGTTTTCGGTGATCATCTGGTCAGATTTGAAGGTTATCAGTCAGAATCTGGTCAACATTTGGTGTTTTCGGTCAAGATTGGTCAAACCTTCAAGGTTCTCAATGAAATATTGGGGTTTTCGTTCATAAACCTGGTCAAACCTGAGTTTTCGGTCAACTATTGAAACTTTTTGTCAAACTTCTGGAACTATCGGTTGATTTCGTTAACCTTCAAAAGTATATCGGTTTGTTTTGATTTAAATAATTTGAAATGGCTTCCATGACAATGGACCCGTGTGAAAATTCATGCTGCTCAGACTGTGAAATTAAAATCAATAAATACTGTGAATTAAATGATAAACTTGTCAGAGAAATATTTTATCTTGAAAATCTTGTTTACAATATTAAAAAGAAACTGAAACCTGTACAAGAAAAACTGGAAGCCAAGTCATCAAATTTTGATAAATAACAAGAAGAATACAACATTAAAAGTTGTCATCTTAGATTTGCTAATGAGGATATTGTCAAATTGACTGCCGAGCTTGACTCTTTGAAAGCTAAAGTTCAAGATACTGATTTTATTTTTAAGAAGTTCGAAGGGTCAAGCGCGATAGTCGAATCGATGATCGAACATCAGCTTAAATGGGATGACAACAAAGGTCTGGGTATAAAAGTGTGCCACCTCCTTTCAATAACAATTTCACCCCACCCCTTGATTTGAATGAAATATTTGTAGCTGAAAAATCCACCCAGGCTGAGAAGGCTGAGATAAACAATACTTAGAACGGAAAAGCAATAATCAAGGTCCCACCTCCTTAAACAAGCTACATTCCTATATGTACCATTACTTAGAACGGAATTTATGTATCATTATATTATTACTTATCAATGTTTTATTTCTTCAATATTGTCTTGGACCATGCCTCATCCCTGAACCCCTTAATGTATGACCATCATTTTACCAACAATTATAGTTAGTAAATGCATTTATTTATATTTTATAAGTGTTAGGTACTCATTACATTCACTCAAGATCACCACCAAGATGGAAATGACAATTTAATATGACTTAGGGTCCGAATCAGCTAAGATCCTTTTTAAGGAATAAACTAGTCTCAATCTTGCCCTATGTATCTTGCTGGGCAATCTTGCTCTGTACACAACTACCTCCACATACACTAGACATTTAACCTCCTATTACAACATACATACACATGCACACACACACACACGCTAGGATTCGAAACAAA
Source organism: Cichorium intybus (assembly GCA_023525715.1). Lineage (NCBI taxonomy): Eukaryota > Viridiplantae > Streptophyta > Magnoliopsida > Asterales > Asteraceae > Cichorium > Cichorium intybus. The sequence goes on along the minus strand of CM042016.1, from coordinate 59,859,163 downwards.
CTAGCACTACCCACAAAAATCCCTTAAAAACATACGAGCTATAGTAAAGGATGCATAACATTAGTATAATGTAGTGAGAAGCTCAACTGATATACAACAGTAGATTACCACAAAGGCAAAGTAGTAATCAAGGTCCTTCCTCTTTAATACCACCTACATTCCCTTAAATTTCACTACATAGAATGGAATTTATGTATCATTATATAATTACTTATCATTGCTTTATTTCTTCATTATTGTCTTGCACCATGCCTCATCTATGAGCTCCTTAATGTTGACCATTATTTTACCAACAATTATAGTTAGTAGATGTATTTATTCATATTTTATAAGTGTTAGGTACTCATTCCCTTCACTCAAGATCACCACCAAGATAGACATGCAAATTTCACATGACTTAGGGTCCGAATCAGCTAAGACCCTTTATAAGGAACAAACTAGTCTCAATATTGCTTTGTTTATCTTGTGGCACAATATTGCTCTGTACATAACTATCTCTACATACACTAGACATTTAACCTCCTAGTACCACATGTATACACATTCACACACACACACATACACGCACACACTCGGATTCGAAACAACCTAGCAAAACCCACAAATATCCCATAAACACACACGAGCTATAGTAAAGGATGCACATCATCAGTAGAATGTAGTGAGAAAATCAACTGATATACAACATTATATTACCACAAAGGCAAAGTAGTAATCAAGGTCACTCCTACTTAAAATAGCCTACATTCCCATATGTATCTCTACTTGGAATGGAATTTATGTATCATTATATAATTATTTAGCATTGTTTCATTTCTTCATTATTGTGTTGCACCATGTCTCACCCATGAACCCCTTAATGTATTACCATCAATTTACCAACAATTATAGTTAGTAGATGCATTTATTCATATTTTATAAGTGTTAGGTACTTATTCCCTTCACTCATGATATCCACCAAGATGGAATTGCCAATTACACATGACTTTGGGTCCGAATTAGCTAACACCTTTTTTAAGGAACAAACTAGTCTTAATCTTCCTCTGTGTATCTATTCGGGTAATATTGGTCTGTACACAACTATCCCCACATACACTACACATTTAACCTCCTAGTGACACATGTATACACATTCACACATACACTAGGATTCCAAACAACCTAGCACTAGACAAAAATATCCTATAAGCACACACGAGCTATAGTAAAGCATGCACAACATCCGTACAATGTTGTGAAAAATAAACCTGATATACAGCAGTAGATTACCACAAGGGAAAAGCAACAATCAAGGTCCCTTCTCCTTAGAACGGCCTCCATTCTCATATATACCATTACTTACAAAAAAATTTATGTATCATTATATAATTACTTATCAATGTTTTATTTCTTCATTATTGTCTTGCACCATGCCTCATCCCTGAACCCCTTAATGCATGACCATCATTTTACCAACAATTATAGTTAGTAGATTCATTTATTCATATTTTATAAGTGTTAGGTACTTATTCCATTCACTCAAGATCATCACCAAGATGGAAATGCCAATTTCATATGACTTGGGTCCGAATCCGTTGAGAATAATTTTGTGCTGAAGTGTTTTCCCCATCTAAAGACCTCATCCACTGCGAAACCTGAGTCCAAGACCCGAAGGTCCGAAGGATTTACTTTGGATGATTCGAAGGTATTCCAATAACAAACCTTATCCAACTTCCCGCACTTTTGGCAGACTACACGTTGCTGCATTCCTATTGGATAGTACTATTATATAATATTCAATATATCTTTTTGTACTATCGGTATCACTGATCACGTATAAATATCAGTGATACCATATGTGTCGAGTGTGCATAATATTTACCCTATTGTAAAACCCTAATTGCAATACTAAAGCATTCGACACTTGTTCTACTCAATTCTTGTGTTCACAATTGTTCTTAGTTATCTTTGTCTGTGTGTTGATTATATTGTTGAATGAATCCTTCGGATTACTTGTTCATACTTAGTCATTGGTTGAATTTCGTATCCAAAACATGGTATCAGAGAAGGTCAGCACGAAAACATGTTAATACAAATTTGGATCTCATTCTTACAGGTCCAGATCTAGGTCGGTTCCTAGATCTAGGTTTCCGTAATTGTATTAGAAATCATTTTCTTGTTTTTCTGAAAAGATCCATGTTGGGACCCCTCTTGGTGGTTTTTGCTTTGGTTCCTGGTCTTATAGGTATTTTGGGCTTTTTGGGTTATTTGTGTATTTGGGCTTACAATGTAATAGGCTTGTTTAGTAGTCTAGTATATAAGGTGTATGTGAGGCATGTTTGTGGGGTTGGTTGGCGGATCACAAGTAGAGGGGAGCAAGGGTAGAGCACGTTTAGTGTTTTGTTCTGATCATTGTGTACCGGTCGTTCCAATCAATATAACGAGTGGATTTGATCATTTAACTTTAGTTGTTCATCTTATTTATTGTTTTTCTTGATTATTGTTCAATTGGATTTCCGCACCAACTGAACATTGTGTGATTGATACCTTTTTAGATCGAATTTGGGACTTAAAATTGGTATCAAAGCTTCAAAACAATTTTTATTGTTTTGGTATCAATTTCTCTTCAAGAAAATTTGAAGTTTTGGTGTGTTGTTCGTGTTTTACTGTTGATCGAGGAGCTTCATATCCTAATCGTGTTCATCGGTTTTAAAAATTTGGAAACAACCAATCAAATCTCAAAAATTAAGGAAATCATCAACATTTCCTTGTATTCGATGGTGGCATTGAGGATTTCGGAGGCTAAAGGAGGTTTTCGATCAACTTTTAGGTCAAAGTGAGGGTTTTCGGTGATCATCTGGTCAGATTTGAAGGTTATCAGTCAGAATCTGGTCAACATTTGGTGTTTTCGGTCAAGATTGGTCAAACCTTCAAGGTTCTCAATGAAATAATGGGGTTTTCGTTCATAAACCTGGTCAAACCTGAGTTTTCGGTCAACTATTGAAACTTTTTGTCAAACTTCTGGAACTATCGGTTGATTTCGTTAACCTTCAAAAGTGTATCGGTTTGTTTTGATTTAAATAATTTTAAATGGCTTCAATGACAATGGACCCGTGTGAAAATTCATGCTGCTCAGACTGTGAAATTAAAATCAATAAATACTGTGAATTAAATGATAAACTTGTCAGAGAAATATTTTATCTTGAAAATCTTGTTTACAATATTAAAAAGAAACTGAAACCTGTACAAGAAAAACTGGAAGCCAAGTCATCAGATTTTGATAAATAACAAGAAGAATACAACATTAAAAGTTGTCATCTTAGATTTGCTAATGAGGATATTGTCAAATTGACTGCCGAGCTTGACTCTTTGAAAGCTAAAGTTCAAGATACTGATTTTATTTTTAAGAAGTTCGAAGGGTCAAGCGCGATAGTCGAATCGATGATCGAACATCAGCTTAAATGGGATGACAACAAAGGTCTGGGTATAAAAGTGTGCCACCTCCTTTCAATAACAATTTCACCCCACCCCTTGATTTGAATGAAATATTTGTAGCTGAAAAATCCACCCAGGCTGAGAAGGCTGAGATAAACAATACTAATGCTTTTGTTCAGTGTGTAGATAAAAATGAGGAAGGTAATAACAAGTCTGATTCTGAAAAGAGTTCCTCTAAAATTTCATCTGCAAACACTTCTGATACATGTGTGCACCAAAGCACTGAAGCTGCCAGTTGCTCAAAGAAATATGATGACATTGCTCCAAGATTAACTGATCGGGCCTCTGGAAAATTCAAGTCTAGGAAATCTGTACGATAAGCAGCTACTTGTGTTTGCAATTGTAGACGTTCTCTGAAGCCAACTACTTTTGAACTAGGACCATATTCCAGTCATGCTGTTCTAAAAAGAGAGACATGCTACAATTGTGGAATTCCTTGACACATAGCCATAAACTGTCCACACCATGCTTACACTCCCTATCGTACTCAAAGCCAGAAAAATGTGCCAAGAGGGGGAACCATTAAAAGAAACATTTCAAGATCTCACTCAAGGGACGGAGACTGGAACGTCGCCAAAGCGAAACAGGCACAAAGGGAATGAAGGATTAATCCAAGAGATGTTTCTGCAAGATCAAATTCAGTAAAATCGACGTCATCTCAAGGATCGTCATCCAGCTCCCACTGGCAGTATAGACCTAAGTCAAAAGGCAGTTTTACTTCCAAGTCTGACAATGGAGCACCATTCGGTCAACCAAGAAGAAATCCAGACCAAATTACCAATGGGTTCCCAAAGGGAGTAATTCAAAATCATCAAACTATTCTGTTAACTCTTCATATTCTTTTCTTGATAAATAGGACATGGTGTGGGAACAAGTCAAATGCACATACAGCTGTGGTAAACCCAATTACAAAATGGACTGGGTCCCGAAAAGGAATTAATCCTGCATTGTGTGTAGGAGTGGCCATGGAGGAATATCATCAAACCTTGGTTTGTTTGTAATGGATGCTCTTTGCACATGATGGGAAACATATCTCTACTGTAATCAACTGAAATCTTCATAGAGAGTATGTGTCCGCTACGGGAAAAGGAAAAGAAATGATGTTCACTCAAATGGCTAATTTTACGAGGTTCTTCAGTTGCAGAAATACGGTTTCGTCTCTCTAATCTTTTCTATCTGGTTTTGGTCTGATGTGCTGGTAGAATTTTTCTTAATTTTTGTTTCGTGACTGTCTTTGTTTTCACTTATGTGTTCATTAAATTTCCTCTATGCACAATTTTAGGGGGAGAGTTAAACTTATGAAAATCAAACAAAAATTCGAAAAAATTTCAAAAAGCAAAATAAAAAATTATAAAATTAAAAATTAAAAAATTGTCTTTGCATGTTTTAAGGAAAATGAAAATCAAACAAAAATTAGAAAATCAAAATTTCTAATTTTTGTGTTGCACATCGTCCAATCGTGCTTTAGTTATAGGTTTGTTCTTGTTTGGAAAATGATATTCATGAAGATAAATATAGCTGTTTTTCAAGTCAAATGTGAGTTACATATGTTGCAAAATAAAATAACTGGAATTGAAATGATACATAGAAGGTCTAGTGTTTGTTTAAGGATATGAATGGTTATTGTGGTCGCCTATCTGGTTTGTGTACAAACACGATGAGCTTAAAAGTTCATTATACTTCAAGTTGTTGTGAAAATGATTTTCTATGAGAATCGGTGTCTACTTAATTTCCTTTACATACATGGTTTATCAAACTTGACTTTCCCAAAGGTGTGGGTCTGAGAGAAACTTTTAGTATACTATCTTGGTCTGCTGAGTGTGTCCAATTGTCACTAAAAGAGTGCGTGGTTTAGGATAAAAGAGGTCAATGTGCACACATGTCAAAAAGGTCATTAGGTTCAAATGAAAAGAGGCACAAAATTAGCCCAATTAGAGACCTTAAAAGAGGCCAATGCACTCGCATGTTTAACGCCTAAGGAGCAGCAATGCAAATTGTATACGAACTCCTCCAAAGATGCCAATGAAGCACAAAAGGAGCACCAATGAAAATTGTGTAAAAATTCCTTAAAAGATGCCAAAGTTGCACAAGTCAAAAGAGTGAGGAAAACATGTAAGAGCGTGGACTAAAAAGGAACATAAGCTTAAGGAAAAGAGTTAGTTAACCAAAGAGTTTCTCGATTAGAAAGGGGAGATAACCTGTGTATGTTATAGAAATTTTGTTAAGAGATAGATTCTCGAGATAAAGCTTTTCATTCAAAGTGAAGAAATTGAAAAGTCGTTTCGAAATGAAACAATTTTAAGATAATTATCCGAGTTGGCGATTCTCTCGACACAATAAATGTTCATATTCTTCTATAAATTATAAGTTGTATATGTGCTATTTTAAAAAAATTTGTTTTGTAATGTGACTGTGTGAGTCTTGTTTGCGATGAAAAAACGTAAGTCTATCATGAAAATGTCAACCAAACGTGGGACGACCTTGAAAATTTCGGTAGGATTAATTTGATTGTGGTTTGTACATTTGTTACAAATTAAATCGTTATTTAATTAATTTTTTATTTAATGTTTTTATTTTTAGAAAATCAAACATTTTGGTAAATCATTGATTTAGGGGGAGAAATAGACAAAAATAAAAAAATGTTCAAAAAAATTAAAAGAAAAATCAAAAAAATTTTAATTTTCATGTGTAATTATCTTTTATGTGTTCTATTTTAATTTAGTTTTGTTTTATTTTCCATTTTATCACGAAATTAAAAATTCAGATTTTTTATTGCATCATCCGGACCGAAATCGTTGTAGGCTGGACTAGGTTATCGGTGGACCATGGGCCGAAAACCAATGGGGCCCACCTGGTTCTTGGTGTATATAACCCTCCTTACGCCTCATTCTTCCGTTTTACAAACCCTAACCAGCCACCGTCAACTTCTCTTCTCTCTCTCTAAACTCTTGGAAAACTGACGACAATCACTCGATTCTCTCTCGATTTTCAACTTTCCATCCATAGAAAAGGTCCAAAATTTGTTTAAATGATGCTAATAAACTCGATTTTGTGTTTGCTCGGTTCGCTTTTGGTGTTTGTGCAGGTTTTTCATAGATTTCGGGGTGTGCGGTACCTAAATTACGAAGGATTTCTCCTGTCACGTCATCAGGATTGATTGGGTTGTCGGTTGGGTCTGGGTCGGACTGAAATCACCATCGAATCGATCCATTTTAACCGAAAATGACCTGATCCTACCCGCTTGGACCGAAAACGATTGGAACCCGACCCGCTTAGACCAAAATCGGCATCAGTGGACCGAAATATTCCATTTGGGCCAAAATCAGCCCACTGGACCGATATCTCGATCATCTTGGACGGAAGTCAACTTAAAATGGACCGAAATCTGCACCACTGGACCGAAATCGCTTCTTATTGCGCCAAAAAATCATTTTTCAGGGAATATTTTCTGAACTAATTTGAAAATTAAGCTTAAAAATTTAAGAAAATTAATTCCTTGGTCAAAAATAATTTCTAAATGGATCGGAAAATTTTAATTAAAATGAAAAATGTGAGTTAATTTAATTTTACATGAAATATTTTCTCACTTAGCAAGTTTGGTGCAGATAATGACTGCTGAGACTAACTATCTGAAGCACATGGATTCCCACAACATCGTAGGATACCTGCTGGATCCACCTGTCACTGACAAAGACTTCCAATCGATGATCAATGGACTCAATCAGTGCCGCATTTCTCATGCCTTACGCTCAAATCCGGTCATATGCATGGATCTCATTAACGAATTCTGGAAAGATGATGCAGTTGACAAGAAGGGAGAAAATGATGTCATCATTGAATCAACTGTGCGAGGTGTGCAAGTTGTTGTTTCTGAGGAAACTATTTGGGAGGTACTACAATTTGGTGATGCACCCGGGTTCCCAACTGAGTATCCTGTTGAAAAGGTGAAGGCAGGCCTTGCTGAATTGTGCTACGAGGGAACATACCCTCCCACTTTTGAAGAAGATGCTTCCACTATTCTGGAAATTCCTTGCACACACGTTTGTAAGCTGTATGTCTGGAAGAAAAGGGGGATCAAATGAGATCAGCCAAATCACAACTTCTGCCATCATTTCATTGCCTCTGGATTGGGACTACAACTACTCAAAGTACGTATTTGAGGAGATGCAGAGCAACCTGCAGCAAAAGAAGAAGAACATGTTCCTTATGTATCCAAGGTTCCATCAAATGATCTTCAATAAGAAATATCCTCAAATGGAGAGGACTGCAAACACATTGGATCTCAAGGCTCTAGGTCCCAATACCTTTAGCCTCATGAAGCAAATCAGGAAAGGAAAAGCCTCCTACCAGGGACTGAAGAAGTTAGTAATGTTTGGGAGGTTTGTAGATTCTGAAGAAACTCCAAAAGCCACAGTGGCAGATATAGAAGTGCAACGGGCTAAAGCAAAGCTTGTGTTTTTTTGAGACTATAGACATTGCTGATGACGATGATGATGCAACTGAAGAGAACCAATAAAAAGAAGTGACCGAGCTCACCGTAAAAGAGCTTGAAGACATCATGGAAAGTGTTTTTGGCCAATTGCAGGATGAAACTGAGATTGGAATTGAAATTCAACAGCCAACTGTGTTGATTCCTCCTCGACCAGTTGTTGCTGCTACTGCTGAGCCTGCTGCTGCTGAAAGTGAACAGGAACAACCCGCTCCCACCCTTATTCAAAGAAAAAGAAGAAAACTTTATCCAAGGCTAGGTGTGTACTTTCCTAAAACACCAAAAGATACTCTAACTGAAGCTGAAGAAAATCATATTGAAGCTGAAGCTGAACAAAATCATATTGCCTAAGATGATCCAAGCCCGATTATCCCTGAGGTTCATAGCCCAATTTTTTTGTCCAACCCAATGGACCTCGACACTGAAAGCCGTATCATTAAAAGAACCGATCCTACTGCTGAAGAAGAAGTGGAGCCAACCACTGAACTTCAAGATAGTGGAAGTTCTTCCATCCCAATTCAAACTGATATCTCCAAGAGCAAAGGCAAAATAGCCGAATCTGACTTTGTTTATGTGGTCTTACTGCAAAATCGAGTATTCGAGCTTGAACAGAACTCTACATAGAAAGACCCGTTGATCAGCAATCTTGATGTTAGAGTTGCAGAGCTAGAGAAAGAGAATGTTGTTAAAGAGAAGAAGATTTTTGAGCTCCAAGCAAACCTAGGTGGTTTGTCAGCATTATATTTTGACTTGAAAGAACGTTTGGCTAACATGTTTAGTGATGATTTATTCTCTCAAAATGCTGAAGAAACCAGAGGTGCTGCTGCTGCTACTGGCTCTAGACCAATCACTCCGGCTCCTGATGAAACTCTTACACAGTACACTTCTTCTGACTCTCTTACTGCTAAAGAAAGGAGAGAAATACAAAGAAAGAGGGACCTCCAGAAGCCTAAAAAGGGCGACACTCTAATCAGAATAAACTCCGATCAGCACTCTGTTTCAATGAATGAACCAAAGGTGTTTATTTCTAATGTGCAGGAGCGATTTTCTGACAAATACTGAGGTCGTTCTGGTATTAAAGTGTGGGGTTTTGATGGTGAAAATAAATTGTGGTATATGAAAAGAAAAAGTGATGCATTGAATACTATGATAATTCAAACAAGTTCACATCCTGCACGAGAGTTGATCTGACTGAACTGTCTCAAGCCCCCTTCAAAAGGTTATTGGAAGAACAAGTAAAGAGAAAGTTCAATGACTTGAAAACTGCCAAGTCATTCATAAAGAGAGTCAAAGGTGTTAGAGATGGTTATACGGGCAAGCGATTGAAGAATGTCTACTGGCCAGCCACTGATAATCTCAAGACAATTCCTATTGCTAAACCACTTCCAAATGGCACTCTTAACAACATGGAGTTTTGGGCATTAGATCCTTCATATCATACTGCTGCTATTAAGATGAAGGACTATCAGATTCCTCTGGTTGATCATAGAGACTTGCTGAAGTTCGGTGAACGAGATATCAAGAAGCTTGCCAGTACACAGATTGTGTGTGAAAATGCTTTATTTGAAGTTGCAGCTAAACCGTTCACCGTAACAGCCGCCAGGATCGTTGAGAAGGGCTATTGGGCTGGAGCTTTGGGAAATGCAGAAATTCATCTCCTTGATCTAGATCTATCATAATGAACACAAAGCAATAAACCAAGGGGGACATTGTTGGGCCCTATCTTGGTGGTTTATGCTTTGGTTCTTGGTCTTATATGTATTTGGGCTTTTTAGGTTGTTTGTGTATTTGGGCTTACAATATAATGAGCTTGTTTAGTAGTCTAGTATATAAGGTGTATGTGAGGCGTGTTTGTGGGGTTGGTTTGCCGATCACGAGTAGAGGGGAGCAAGGGTAGAGCACGTTTTGTGTGTTTGTGTGATCATTGTGTACCGGTCGTTCCAATAAATATAACGAGTGCATTTGATCATTTAACTTTAGTTGTTCACCTTATTTCTTGTGTTTCTTGATTATTGTTCAATTGGATTTCCGCACCAACTGAACATTGTGTGATTGATACCATTTTAGATTTATTAGGGACTTACAATCCATATGAAAAACTCAATCACAATGGCAGATTCAACAAAAACCTACGCTAATATGCTGAACTACGCAAATCTCATTGCTTCATCCACCAAGGCCCCTGTTCTCGTTCCAACCTACTATGATTATTGGGCAGACGGTATGTAAGATTATTTGGATAGATTGGATGAAGATCTGTGGAGATCAGTATCAGAAGGTCCTCATACAGACATTGAAGGTCGTTTTGTTGTAGCAGATGGAGATGAAGGTGAAGTTCTTACTACTGTAGATCTGGAGAAAATCAAAAATGATGAAAGAGACATGAGAGAACTACACAGTGGACTTGGTCCTGATGTTAGACACCACATCTCTGGTTCTAAATCAGCAAAGGAAATTTGGGAACGCTTAGCCATAAGATTCGCTGGTGATATCACTCTCCAATCAAGTATTATTCAAGAAGTTCTTGCTGATTTTGGTAACTTTCAACAACAAGATAACGAATCTCTGGAACAAGCTTATGAACGCTACAGCAGTATGATCCACACTCTGGAAACATATGGCAAAGTTCGGAGTCAGCAAGAGATCAACATCAAATTTTTGTACAGTCTGTAGAAGGAATGGAGACCAATCATGCTGATGGTCAAATCCCACAAAAATATCACAGCATATCAGCTTGCTGCACTATACAAGTTGATCAAGTCACATGAGCCTGACATCGTTGGAAGAAGACGTGAAAATGTTGGAACCTTAGCTTTTGTTTCTATGGTTGAAGAAGAAGAGACAGAAGATGAGCCTGATGGCTACATGATGAATGATAGTGGAGAGACGGTTTCTTTGTATGCTGCAAATAACTGAAGGTTCAAAAAACTATTTCTGAACAAAAACAATTCTTGAAAACCATATGTGAAACCCTTCAACAAAACTTCCTATGCGTCAAAACCCAAACCTGAGATCTACACCCCAAAAGAAGAAAGCACCAAACCTTCTGCTCCGGAGTTTTCGGACTCGAAAACTTCGGAAGTTCAAAAAGAGAAATCTGAAAAGAAGAAGGTTTATGAAGACTCAACCTATTACTGTAATTACTGCGAGGGGAAGAATCATATTGCGAAGGACTGCATGCTTTGCAAAAAGAACGAAAAGAAATCCCAAGTAAAGGATGAAGCCTACTATGCGATGAAGTTAAATGAGGTAAGGGAGAAGACGAAGGATCTTGCTCTTATGGCTTTGGAGGGAAACATGGGAACGTATCAGGTGTGGTCTTCAGACTCAGATGATGATGAAGTGCGGAAGCCAACTCACAGCGCCTTTGTAGCTGTTGATACCGGTAAGAGTTTTCGGAAAGGTGCTTCCGATGAGCTTGAAGATGGAGATGATTTTGGAGGCGAAGGTTTGCAGGTGAAAGATGCGAAGGATTGGGATGACTCTTCGAATGATGAAGATTTTTGCTTGATGGCCAAGGATACCCGCCTAACAATTCTGAAACAGGTATTAAAACTTCTTTCCTCTTTTAAAATTCCTGCATCCAAATACTCGTATGATATTGTTGAAATTACGCGTGATTGTTCTGTGATGAATAAAATGTTAATTGATGCTAAAACTGGGGCGAATGTCGGTGAGGAGGAGATTCTTCAGTTGAGGGGAGAGTAGAAAGTTTGAATATGTCCCTAGAAAAGGCCAACTTAAGAATCTCAGTGTTAGAGGAGAATAGAAAGAAATATTTAGATAATGGTGATGTAATTCTTAAACAGCAAAACATATTTTGTGAAACTGCGAAGAGATTGTAGTCACACATTACACGTATCTAGCATTCTGGTGACATCTGTTCTTATCATCACAAGAAGCTTTTACTCTTTATCGAGTTTGATTTGAAGAATGTAGACAATATTTTCTTATGAATGTGAATCAATTATTTCTAGATCCGAAGTACCTAGTACTTCGTACAAGCATTGGTTAATTTTAGTAAAACAATTCTTGAATGCTAATGATCTGTTGAAATTACTGCCAAATAAAGTGTCAATTCTTACGAAATTTGTTCCTCAAATTGAAAAACAACCAGATGTTAATGTTGAAACTGAATATTTATAGTGAATCGGATATGGAGGAAATTGATTGTTCTTCAATTGCATTAAAAACTTCCTCTGTATACGCCTCATCTTCCGAAACTTCACAATTATCTTCGGTTGACAAAGGCAAAGCAAATATTGATTGTGAAATTGAAGCACCTGAAATTTTAATCAAAACCAATGAAATGGTAAAAACCAAATTACAAATTTCTGATGAATGTGCCTCCTTCGAAGATTATTCCAAGAACAATTTAAAAATACTAGTACATGTTGTGTGTATCTACCCAAAGGTTTCTTATTTCGAAAACTCAATTTTTGTACGACGTAGTGCTTCACTTTTGGTTGACAATGATTTAGTTAAAATTGTTGAAAAGGATAATTCCACAGTTACTGAGGAAGGACTTTTCTCATCCTAAAAAATCATTGAAAACAATTTAAACGAACACTTGGAAGTAAAAATTAATGTCTAAAAACTTGATTTGTATGGTCATAACATTTACAATCGTTTGTGCTATGAAAAAGACAAAATTCCAAAACAATTGAATCATCTTCTGAATGATAAAACTGAGAAATGGCCAAAATATCAATTCAATCATACAATAAAATTTTTCTATTTTGATAAACTGGTGATATTCAGAGTGTTATTATTTTTCTTCGCAAAACCTTTTTACATCCGAACAAAATTCTAGCATCCTCCGAACATTCGTAGTGCTTCTCAAAAATCATTAGAAGAATGTCGAACAACTATCTTTAGTGATCCGAAGATAGTTAATGCTTAATGATTTGGACATTTATGATAACTCAAAAGACAAACATTCCTTTTGAATTAATTGACCAATCAGAAGAAATACATGTGACTCAGCAAATCTCGAAAAATCATAACAAGAAGATATTCTCTAAATGGCAGTTGAATTTAAACTTTTTTAAAATCATGATGACTGACACAGTGCCATTTTCGCTGTTACATAGGTAGTGGAATGTTACGGTGGTGATGTGGCTTAATATTAGTAGACCATTCCACACGCATTTAATTCCCTTGGGACCACAAACACTATATAAACCACAACATCACACCGTTCAATTCTTTACGCAAACACAACCATCAAACTTCGCCTACTAAATTTCACTCAAGCTTCCACTGTTCATCGTCTTCTCCGATCAACAATCATCAATGGCAAACCCTGCTGCAGAAGGTTCCTCTCAAAGTCCCGAAACCATGTCTATTCTTGTTCTTAAAAACCAATCCACAAACTTCCTGCTTCGCCCTTACATCAAACTCTATCCCAAACCGATCCTTGGTCGTGCCTCACTGCTAGCCCGGCTGTGTAGGCTATTCTTGTTCATAGGGCTTAGTATACCTCAATCGCTGTCATCAAGGCTGAGAATGTTGTAGAATCAGTTACCTATGAGGTGCTGAATGCAGATAACACCACCAAACGCATTCAGTTGTCCAAATCTCGATTTGCAAAAGCTCTTCAACTCTCAATCATCGAAAAGCCTTTTGTACCAACCCCTGCACAGATTGTAGATATGTTCAATGCCATGGGATACGATCCTGAACTATCCAATATTGGCAGCTTCAAGAAGAAGAATCTTCCCGATTTGTGGAAATTCTCCTTTGGGATATTTCTGAGGTGTTTGTCTGGAAGAACATTAGGTTTGGACACTGCAAGTCAAACCTTCATGGGCCTTCTCTATGGAATCTACTACGATGTTCAGGTAGATTTTGCTTCCATCCTTTGGACTGATTTCTACTCCCACATCAATCATTCCATGAAGGGAATTGAAATTTTAAACGCCAGATTCTGGGTGATAATTGTTGATGACTATTTTCAAAGAGCTGGATATGCCTATGACCCATCTCTTTCTCTCATGAGATATGGACACATCACAATACCATCTGTAGATGAGAAACTTCAGGGTTTAGTGCTCAAATTACCCATAAGATGGTTGGAAAAGTACCTCTACAGGATGATGTGGTAGATGCCTATCGATCCACTCTGATCATGCCCTATCCCATTCGTCCATCTACTGAAGAAGCTTAACCAGAAATCCCTGTAAAACATAACGAAAATAAGAAAGTAACAGGAGGACCAAGTGGTCCGAAGCCTATCACTTCTTTACATTACTTCTAGTCGACCTGACATTATGTTTGCTATATGTTATTGTGCTAGATATCAGGCTAACCCCAGAGAGCCACATCTCACTGCTAGTAAAAACATATTCTGATACCTGAAGAGGACAACTTCACTTGGACTATGGTATCCTTCAGGATCTGGATTTTTCGTACAAGCATTTTCAGATGCAGATCTTGGTGGATGTGGACTAGATCGGAAAAGCACCTCAGGAGGATGTCAACTTTTAGATGGCAATCTTGTGAGCTGGCAATCTAGAAAACAGACATGTGTTTCACTCTCCACAGCTGAAGAATAATACATTGTTGCTACGTCCTGTACCTCTCAGATTATTTGGATTCAAAACGAACTGAGGGATTATGGGATCAGCATGAAACGCATTCCATTTTACTGTGATTCTGAAAGTGCGATTTGGATCTGCCACAATCCAATGCAACACTCCAAGACCAAGCACATTGCATTCAGATACCATTTCATAAAGGATCATGTTGAAGATGGCAACATTGAAATCCATTTTGTACGCTCAGCAGATCAACTGGCAGAAATTTTTAACAAGGCCTTACCTGAACTCACTTTCAATCGAATATTGCAAGGACTTGGAATGATGGAAGCTGAATATGCTCCGAAATCTACATAAAATTCCGACTGATTCCGAATTTCGGAATGCCTCGGAATTGAACCTAAGAATCAATGGATTCAGAATGGAAGTATCCTTTTTGTATATATTTCCTTATATTTTCTTTTATTATCTTTTTAATTTTATTTTTATTTTCACTTATCAAAAACAACAAAAATGTTTCTCTTATTTTCTTTTTAATATCGTTTGTTTGTTTTATCTGTGTTTTTGTTTTGGCTGTGTTTTGTTTGCAGAAAAAGAATCATAAAGGCAAAAGAAGTTAACATTTTATTATTTAAGGAAGGAAGTACATGACATTAAAAGAAGAAATTACATCATCTTCCTACAGATTATAGTAGTGCCACATGGGAGGATCACCCAAATGGAAAGCCTGGTGGATTCGCACCTCGCTCTCATCCACAAAGAGCCGGGTCCCGTCAGCCAGTCCCACATGGAACTGATTGTGGGGAGTTGTGCGAGTGATCACCGCCAGCCACCATCCCCGCCTGTGCCAGACCTCTACAAGGTCGAACTGTTTGTACTCTACCAAGATTCTTGGTGGGACAGGCTGCAGGTAGGGATAACTGGTGTGAACCATCAGGGGACCACCATTCTCGCCATCATTGAGGGTGGTCATCTTCACCTCGTAGCGATGATTCCACACTCCAATGATCACACCTCCGTAAATGCCACCGGAGTACTCTCCCTCCTGCATTTTTACTTCCACCTTGTCGAAGCGATTGTAGGGACGAAGAGCCATTTGTCTATCCTTCTGATGGTATTTTTCTCGGGTGTGTGTTTCTGCTACTAACAAATGACTTCTTTTTATAGGCAAGAAACATACCGGTTCATCTTCCCCATTATAGATATTAAATTACTTTTTGGAGTAATGATGAATTCTGCAGCCATTATTGCACGTCATTAAGGCAGAGACGGCTGATTGGAAACCTGATTGGACGTGTCCCTATTTTTCGCCTGAGAAATTAATGTGTTTCTCATGATGACTGATTCCTACGTCAACATTATACAACATTTTTTATAAAAATCAAAATTATTTTTTTTTGGCTCCGACTAAAACTTTTGAATTGACGGAATTCCTCTTACCAAATCATCTAAGTGCCAAATATGAAATTCGATGATTATTGAAATAGAAACCAATATCAATATATGATTTCAGAAATTCTAGTCAAAGATCGCAAATCATTCTTACCATGATGCGCTGTGAGACTCACCAACCTTTCTTGGCCACTCTATCAATTCTCCACATAACTTATTTTCATACAACTGTAACCCTTATGAAGGTTTTCAGCATTACCACTGAAAACTGATGGTTACACCAGATCTATGTTTATGATTTCGGAATTGTTTTCACCACCATTTCGAATGAAACCCAAAAATCCGATCACCTTATGGAATTAACTGACTCAGTTGCAAAATCTCAATTTTTTTCTTTTTGCGTGATCTTTATGAAATTTACCTTAACCATGTTGTTTTTACCCACAAGATCCAGTTTTTATTTTTCTTGAGATTTCCACATTTACCTTTGTCAGAAATTTTTTTTTCCGCCTTACTTGTTATTAATGGCTACACTGGTCAAACAAGTACTTTATTCTGATTTCAGACATTTCTCACGTTTCGGAATTCGAAAGGAAGCTAAACCAACCCAAAGAGAACCACAATCCTAAAAGATGCCTTTCAATGATTCTTAACAATCATATGATCGTAATTCAACGGGAAAATACACAAGCACTTCCGAATCTCTCTTGATTCTGAAGGAATAGATCGTTGCCCGGGATCCATCTACTTTCATCTCATTCTGACATCACAGATTTCCCAGATATATATTGATTTACTTCTTTTTATTTGGCACACTCTTGCACAAAAATCGCTATTGATTTTTCTAACTCTGGTTTCATTGTGCTAAGGTTCTATTTGGTGATTTGGACGATAAGATTTATCAGGCTCGAAATTTTGAATTTTGAATGATGTCACCAAGATGTGTGTTAGTGCTAAAACCGAATCATTGACCAACTCGGTGTTTAGTGTGTTTGTTTAAGTATTTCTAATGTCTTTATTTTGATGGAATGATAAACAAAGTATTTGTTATGAATGTTTAAGTAATAGTTATGTCTTGAATATGTTATTCATCTAATTATGTTTTTGAAAGAGTTGTACAAAATATTCTAACAAGGTCCGAAATCCAGACTGGGATTTCGGAACTCCGTTTAACTCAACGCCAAGATCAGAAGGTACGACTCTCATAGTTTTGAAGTCCATACTCCGAACTAACCCAGAAGATCAATCAAGACCAACAAGATCATGTTCCTAAGACGGTCTGATTCAGTAATGCCAGGACTCCGAAATCCTCTTTGGATTTCGGACTATCAATATGAACAACGTATAGGAACAAACATACTTAATCATTCTACAAAGAAGACTGAAGATCTGAAGATCATCTCGAAGATAAGACAAAGGATAAGCACTTCAACTTATAGGATATGATTAGACTAGATCAGGCGTGGCCTTTTAGAAGCATGTCGGTTGTACTTAATCTAATATTGTATTATAGCTATAGCCAGCCTAGTCTGACATTGTATTATTATAATAGAGTTATCCATGTTGTCTATGTGAAGAGAGACGTGTTTTCTGCTCTTCAGTCCATAGGTCTTTATCCGAAGGTCTTCCCTTAGTCTATAAAAGAGAGACCAAGTCCATCTTCAGTCCTCATGAGTTTGAGAGATCTTGTGTAAAGCTTTTACCATTATTAATATAATCTCTCATTTCATCAATTCTCTTGTTCTTATCTGCATTTCTTACTACCTTTACATCTCTAGTACCTTTATCTCTCCATCTTTATATTTCTTGTTCTCTAACTGTTAATTCACTCTATTTATTGTTGAGCTATTAAGATCTATTCTAAGTATTATTTCTTTACTATTATTCCGCATCCATCTCAAGTCTTCAGACTTGTCCAGCTTCGAAACCTTACAGTCTCGGAACTTTACTTTCCACAATCTTAATCTTTCCGCATCTTACTTAGATTATTTGGTAACAACAATTGGTATCAGAGCCTGAATAGCTGTCTATAAGGTTCTAAGTGACAAGTTTGCTCTAAGCCCTGCCTATAGCAACAACCTTAGAATCCTCTGTGGACCTTGCATGCTATTGTAGCTCAAAATCTTTAAAATTCTTTCTTGAGTAACAAACAATTCAAAACTCCTTCTAAAATGCACATGAATTATTCTATAAATGTTGCAAATAGTGTCGGAAGTTCCAACCGAGCTCCTATACTCATTCCTACTGAGTATAATGGTTGGGCATCTAGAATGCACAACTATCTCAAAACACAGGGAAAAGACATCTGTCGTTCTGTTGAGGAGGGACCTCATGTCCCTAACTACACCACTAGAGCTGACACTGCTGAAGAAGCTCTAGGTGGTGCTCCTCAGCCAAGATTAACTCCCCTTGATATTGAGAAAATGGACAACGATCAAATTGCATTTACTGAAATTCAATGTGGTATTCCTCTGGAACTATTTGATCTTAATTCAAAACTGCACAACAGCCCAACAAATTTGGGTTCTTCTGCAAAATACGTTCCTAGGAACGGAGGAAGGAAAAGATCAAAAACTGGTGTCAAGTCTTTCTGAGTACAACCACTTTACAACTTTTGTCGGAGAATCATTAAGACAAGCATTCACTCGCTTCTCCATAATTGTCAAAAGACTCCCAAGTTCAGGAGCAGAGAGGTCTAATCAGGAGATCAATCTCCGATTTCGTGAAGGACTAGGAAAAGACTGGAGGCTTATCAATATAATTCTTCAAGACTCAGGAAAATTAAAAACCTACAATATGTATCGACTTTACAATAATCTTGTAGGACAGGAACATGACATAAAGGAATATCAGCAACAACTACAACTAGGAGGACCCTTGGCATTGGTTGCAGAACAAAATCATCAGATGATAGGCAACACTCCTCAACAGCTCATACAGTACCAACAAACAAATCAGCAGCCTATCTACTTGACGACTGCAAACAATCAAAACGACTCGGTACCTCAAAATACACCAAGTCAATCAGCTCAGCAACCAACTCAAATCCCTTCTTATCATCCCTCACAACCACAAATTTCTTACCCATCATACTATCAGGCTCCGATGGTACAATATCAACCACCTCCAACTTCTCAAATTTCCATTCAATCTAAAACTCCAACCCCTGCTCTTCCTGCTCCAGTCTAAACCTCAGAATCACACTATTCTGAATATGACGAAGCTAAAGAAGCTGCTTACCAACACGAAATTGCCATGATTAGTTAGAAATTTAACCGAATTACATCTTACTCCAGTCCAAAGAAAAACTTTCGTTCTTCTAACCAAAATGCAGGACATCAATCAAGATACAACTATAGGAAAGGACACCATCAATCAGGACAAAATCGATACTATTTGAAACCTGAAGAGCAGCATCAGGAGAAACCAAAAGCACCGGTTGTCAACACCAACCAAGCTCAGACACCTGAAAAGAGCGAAGCTGAAGTGATCAAGTGTCACAACTGCGGAGTACTCTGGCACCATACCACAGACTGCCGAGCCCCAAGGAACTATTCAAAGGAGAAAGAAGAAGAAAAGGTTAAGGCGTTTGTTGCATCTAGAAATGTTGAAATATGGTCTTCGGGTGATGAAGACGAACACTTTGAGAATAAGCAAAAAAGAGGAAAAGGCTTTGGCGAATGCATGATGGTGCATGCAAATTCAAAAACTCCGATCCCAGGGTTAGAAAAGGACATTGCTGAATCCACTTCCTCCTCCATGCCAAAGAACTATGCTTATATGGTCAACCACAAAACTAGCAAAGGAATGAGTATCATCAAACAGGTACGTAACATGCTTCATACACATCATATTTACTCTAATAATCTAGAACCTACTCTAGAAAAAATATCTAACACCTGTGCAGATGCATTAGCTGCTTATCAGCGGGTTCTTGAGGAAAGGGATGACGGGTATGACGAAGTGATGAAGTTAAAAAGTAGGCTAGAGGATAAGAAACTATTTTATGATAAACTTACTATTGATTTGAAAATCGAACAGACTTCTAGGAATTTGTTAGAATATTCAAATCAGATTTTGACATCGTAAAGGGATATAGCCCGAAGCGATAACGTAAGACTCAACAAATTAGTGGATCAGTTGTACCATGCAACTGAAATTTTCAAATCTCTTGCAAATACTAATTCTTTTGAGAATACGTTCAATTGGGGATGGGCAAGAAAATCCACAAATAAAAAGTATCCCATCCATAACAAACAAAGTCCTTTCTTTCAATATCCAACGAATGAATATGATGAAAAACACGATGAGGACTTAACCAAAAACGTCTCAAAAACTCCCACAGAAAATGCCATTTCTGACTTAAAAGAAGGAGTCAGAATACCCTTCTCATATTTCTCGGAAGAGGCCACTGCCGAAAGCAGCAAATTGTCCATAACTTCGGTCCCATTCATGCCTAAACATCTGACCTCGGTCCCAAACAATCCATCATCGAATTCTCAACAACACTCATTCTTCGAAAATCTGCAAAGTAACTGTGTTACTGACGAATTTAATCCATGTCATATCGACTCGACTCGAAAAATTCTAAAGAAGAAAATGTTGATATGGAAATCGAAATTGGGAAACGTCCAAGTAATGTCATCATTAAAAACGATTTTAACAGAATCACAATTAAAAATCCCAATATTGTTAACACATCTAATATGACGTCTGAACCATCGTGTTCCGGCACTGAGTCATATATAGATGTATTACAACTTAATTTTTCAAACAATTCCAATCCGGACAAACCTTCGCTCGAAAAACTTAAAGTCAATCATGAAGAATCAGACTCTTTGAATGATTCTTTATCTGACTCCTCTCCAAGAGAGATTTTTCAAAAAGGAAAGGGACAAAATCTAACTAAAAATGGAGTAAAACCAATCTTAAACCGAAAAGATCTCCGATCAACTCGATCCCATGCAATAAATGATCAAACAAATTGCTTCTACACTCAGAGAAAACCAAAAGCCAAATCAACTCTCATCATTCCAAGTCATACTCAGAAATGTACTCCTTCGACATCACGCAAGTATATCCACAAGGGATTACTTCCGACTCCACATATCAAACCCATTCAGTATCATCAAAATATCAACAACTTAGATTACAACTCAAAATTTCCAAAAATAAGAAATACGAAAATAGCACGAAATGTCTCAGCAATAGCTAAGAGATCCGAGGCTGAGATTTTGAAACCAAAAATTTCATCTTCTGATATTATGAGAAGCAACAAGCAAAATCAGAACACTGTCGGAACCAAAAATCAAAACTCCGATCGCTTTCAAACAATTCCGAAAATATTGAAACGACAACAAACTAATACTTGCTGTCATTGTTGCAATCATACTACAAAAACATCTTTTGCTACCAAAAGAAAAACTTTCAATTATGAAACTAAAATTGCTTTTTAGAAACCTTCAAGAAGATTTGTTCAAAAATGGGTTGTCAAATCATCCATTTCGGAACCAAAATCAACCATCTATATCCCTGAAACTGAAACTTCTTCCATCCAAACAGTCAAAAACAATTCTTCCATGTCTAGAAAAACAAATGGGTCCAAACAATTTTGGGTGCCCAAACTAACTATCTGATTTTCAGGCATTTAGCACGGAAGAGCAGGATGACGAATGGCTTATTGACAGTGCCTGCTCCATGCATATGACCGGAAGATTAGAGTTTCTGAGAGATTATCGAGAAGTTAATTTTGGAGGATACGTTCATTCGGAAAAGATGCAAACGGCATCATCAAAGGATATGGTGTACTAACAAATGGGAACTTCACCATTCAGAAAGTTGCCTACGTTCATGGACTCAAACACAATCTTGTCAGCGTAGGACAATTAGTCAGTACCGGTCTCCGAGTAGAATTTGATAACGAATTTAGCTATATTATGACCGGTACCAGAGACAGATGCTTAGTAAAATCTCCAAAACAACTCAACATGTTTCCTTTAGATATCTCCATGTTCCTCGGAAAGCCTAGGCTATGCCTTCTATCAAAAGCCCATTCCAAAGTAAGCTGGCTCTGGCGTCGGAAACTAGCACATCTCAACTTCCGATACATGAATCAACTGGTAACTGGAGAAACGGAGAAATGGTAAGAGGTATGCCACTTCTGAAGTTTGACAATGAAAACTTATGTGCTGCATGTGCACTAGGCAAGCAGAAGAAGAAACCTCACAAGACAATCACAGATTCAAGCATCACTCACCCACTCGAACTTCATCACATTGATCTTTGTGGTCCATCAACTGTTGCAAGTCTAAATCATAAGAAATATATCTTGGTTATTGTGGACGATTACTCCCGATTCACCCGGGTATTCTTCTTAAGATTAAAATCAGACACCTTTTTAGAGCTCCGAAACTTCATCACATCAGTTGAGCTCAAGATACAACTACCTGTAAGAAGAATCCGAAGTGACAATGGAACTGAGTTCAACAATGGGCAAATCGAAGAATTTCTAGCCTTAAAAAGGATAGAGCACAACTTCTCAGCACGTTATACACCACAACAAAATGGCTGACAACGCCTAGTGATATTACATATTTTCGTCGTTGTTGAGCCCTATTCTTAGTGAAATTATATCATATATATCGTGGTCACTTTTCGTGCCAGTACTTGTTTGGAAGAAAATAATGAAAACAGGGACCAAAAGCGTGCAAAATGGAGAAAGTTGAAGAAGAAGATAAAAATCAGGAAAATACATACGCGTGCCGCGGAAATCAAGAAGGCGCGACGTGGATCTAAGGCGGTGGAACAAATTTAAATGCCGATAAAACGGGAGAAGATTAGTACGCGCGCCGCGGTTTTCTTAATTGCGCGGCGCGGCTGTGGGAAATTTGCAACTATAAATAGAGGCATTCTCAGCCGAAAACCCTAGCAAAGACCCGACGAAAAATCGACCTGAAGGCCCTTTGACTCCGTGATTAAGCTTCTGCAACTTCACATTTGGTATTTCTATGTTTTAGAATTTAATTTCTTTTTAGTATTAGTTAGCATTAGTGGCTACGGTCTTTAGGAGTGACAACCACTGACCTTGAGCATTTTAGTTTATTGTTTTTCAGTGTTGGTTACTGTATTGGATCATTGGAATTCGTTTTGGTTAATGAGAATCATTTGGTTACAAGTAATATTGATTTTTCGGTGTTTTTATGCTTAATATTGGATTGTGTTTGCTTGGATTGTGTTTGAATGTTGTTTTTACCTTGATTGGACTGACTTCCCTTGCTGATTTCAGTGCCCAACTAGGTTAGCATTTGTGGTTTGAACTTTAGCCAGTGACTGTTAAGTTGAACCTTAGTTATTGGTTTAGTTTATGCCTTGGTGTTTGATTGTTTGGATACCTTTGCTTGCTTCTGAATTAGAGATGTACTTCTGATTTCAGTAGTGACTAGGTTTGTTTGGAAGTTTAGTTTTAGTTTATGCGTGTTTGGATTTGCTTTGGTTCATGTTTTCTGGGTTTAGAAGTCAAAAGCTTAGAAACTAGGTCCTCTGACTATAGCGTGACACTATAGTTGGTAATTTGTCACCTGACTTGACCACGTAACTCCTGCGGATCAAGCCTGACTACCACTGTGCTAGTGTGTGTGTTAGGTTATTTTCTTATTTTTGAACGCACGACGACCTAGGCATGTCAAATTTTGGCGCCGTTGCCGGGGAGTTGTGAGCTTGAGATTAGGTGATCTGTAGGACTTAGCTTCTGATTTTTGATGTTTGATTTTAGTTCTTTGATTTCTGGTATGTGTACGTCTTCATAATGGGCGATTACATGTACCCGGATCAATATTTTGAGTATTATGAAAATCCGGCCGACACCTATTACGAGGATGATTGCTACAATGGATCATCCGATGACAATGGATGGCGGACTGAGGAGTCATCTCAGCCTGAAAATCCTGCAATTTGGGCCCGACTTTGGGTACTCATGTATTACGCCCACCAATAGCAGAAGGACGAGGCTGATGCTCTTGTAAGATTGCAAGCTTCTTTAGATCAGTTAGAGGAAAATTGGAAATGTTCATCACCCTCGCCAGAACCTGAGGCGAGTAATTTTTATACAAATGATATGGTGTGTGAACCTGCATCACGTGAATATGTGATGGAAGGGCATACACCTTGGGAAAGTCAAGAGACCATTCAGAGGGTCGAAAATGTTGTTGAGGAAGAGGTTGTCGGTGACAATGCTACCTCTGACTCAACAACTTTTGATGTTTTTGATGTTTTTGAAAGTATTAGTAATGTTGATCTGGTGTTGGGTGAATCCATACCATCACCAGACAATTTGGTTGATGAGGATGTTGTGGAGTGGACTCTAAGTGACACTACAGATCCCAGCCCAACAAGTCCTGAAATTGTTGAAGTTGCCAATGTCTTTGAGGAAGGGGGTGTAGATGACAATATTACCCCCGACCCTGTAATTTTTGAAAATTTTGAGAAATTTGAAAGTAAGGATCTGGTGATGGGTGACTTTGTACCACCATCAGATCAAACTAGTCGCTCACTCTTGGTTCCGATCCACCTGTTGGACGATGATCAAGAAGTTGATGCTGGCGAATTAATATTTGAAAATAATAAACATGATTT
Organism: Cichorium intybus; assembly: GCA_023525715.1. Lineage (NCBI taxonomy): Eukaryota > Viridiplantae > Streptophyta > Magnoliopsida > Asterales > Asteraceae > Cichorium > Cichorium intybus. The sequence goes on along the minus strand of CM042016.1, from coordinate 59,834,638 downwards.
TATTACCACTCATGATCCATTCATGAATGGAAAATTAGATGTGATCAATACCATCGATGAGGACATATGGAAGCATCCCGATATGTTGCCTTCCGATCCCTTTCGATTGGAAAATTTTTATTGGAACTGCAAGCCAAAATTGCAAACTGAAAGTAACACGCAATATGAGAGCAACAAACAAGGCACAACACAACTACTGGAAGCGGCACTGGCGCGCTTCATGTCAAGCCTTTGACTTTGAAGAGATGCAGAAGGAAGGACCGAGCTTGGAGGTTCAAAGCTACCTCCAAGCATTCACGGGAGCTAACCAGGAAGCAACAACCTGGCAGCACCAGGAGAACTAGCAAGCCATTTGACCCAGGAAAGTTTGAAGGGAAGTGGGTCAGCGAAGGGACGGTGGAAGCAGAAAAGCAGCAAGGAAAGAAGGCATATGATCCACCGTAGCTGTATAGGAGCAACACGTCGGGCTGAAGACGTTAAACTTAGCGCTTGTTGGGAGGCAACCCATCGTGTCATAGGTTAGGTTCTGTATTTCTTTGAAATAATTAGGAAAAATCTTATCATTAATTGCAGGTACCAGTGGTCCAAGGCAAGTGTGGGGTCGTGTGAAGAATTTGGAATTTTTAATGACCGCGCCGCAGTTTTCTCAATGGCGCGACGCGGGGTCGTAAACCAACCCGATGCGCAGGGGTTGATTTGGTGACACACGCGCCGCGATTTGTGCAATTGCGCGATGCGGGAATCGATCGGTCAGTTTTCCTCCATATTAAGGTAAGCCGCGACACTCTTCACACACACCACGACTCGGAGCTCTAATCAACAAAAATTTCTCGCGTTTTTTCTTGCTCATTTCCTTCCCGCTACTACGGTACGTCATTCTAACTAACTATTACTCGTTTAAACTAGTGATTAGGTAGTTAATTTGAGTGATTTATTCAAAAAGTTCAAAACTTAGAAATCTCCAATGCTAACTCATAGGGTGTTTATTTTGCCAAATAGAGACCCTAGATGAGTTAGTCGGCACTTAGGCTACCTTGTGGTGTGCTTGGATTGAATTTAAACAGGTTAAAACTCGATTTGAGTTTAGATTTTGGAAACAGCCGCTCGTCGCACCGCGTCCTTTCTCTTGGGCCGCGCTGCGGTGCGGTGGGGAAGAAAAGGACTTATTTTGCAAAAAAAAAATTGTTTGTACAGATCATGTTCAGAATAGACCATGCTTTTCTCCAGTTTCCAGAGGAGCATGCTAGCTCCGCTGAGTACCGATCGAGGAGAGACGCTTTGACGGGTCGCCGGGTTCTTGAGGCGACTATTATCGATAGGGACATCCTCAGGGATGTCGGGCTCTGGGGCGAGATAAAGCCATTTTTACACCGCACCTGGACCCATGGGGACGCTTCATTTACCTGCCGGGGCTGGGATAGGCTCATGGCCACCGAGGAGGGCGTTGTCTACACCAAGCTCCTACTAGAGTTCCTTTCCACTATTGAGTACACACCGAGGGTGACAGACCCGCGGGCGAGGTTGATACGATTCAGGTTGGGGGAGTACAGAGGGAGTGCAGCCTGCGGGAGTTTGGGAGGCGCGCCGGTATCTACACCGAGGAGGATAATCAGCACCGCCACTTTGCACAGTTCATGGAGGCGTGCATCCAGGGGCAGCCTGAGCGGGCTGCCAACATGGAGGTTTGGGCACCAATGTCCAACATTTTCTACGAGGTGGGGACCTCTCGGGAGAGCCACCTCCGTGACCCACTCCACCGCCTCATGCACCGCATCGTCTCCACCTCCATCATGCAGCAGGAGAGGGGCGAGAAGGTGTCTGGTGAGGACATGACACTCCTCTGGGTTCTCCTCGACCCTTCTAGGTTCATTCACCTCCCTTTTGCCTTAGCAGCTGCCCTATCTACCCGTTCGACGGGTGCCTCCGCCAGCAGTCCTCTGGCCCGCGGGTACTTCATCACCCGCCTGGCTCGATCATACTGGATCCTCACTGCCCGCAGTGTCGCCACCTTGACCGCTTTACCTCCATCTCGCACTACGGCACGAGCATTGGAGAGCATGGGGCTGATTCAGCAGCAGCACCCGGGACAGTTCGTGAAAGCAGAGACTGAGGCATCCCAGCACCCCCAGCCAGTGTACGCCCATCCTGGCAGGAGACGTAGGAGGCAGCCTCCACCAGCAGAGCCAGCTCCACAGCCTCAGCCACAGCAGCAGCAGGACCCGGCGGCCATCCACCGATTGGTAGCTAGGGTTGCCAGGATGGAGGACCAGCTCGAATGGATCGGGGAGGTACTTTTGGATCTAGCTACCCAGCAGGGTCAGTACCCCCGAGCATTCCCAGCCAGAGCCCATGATCATGAGGCTGGACCTTCCACGCCACCAGGTGGCAGTTGATGTATTTTCTTTTTCTTCTTTTATATTTTTGGGATATATGTACTTTATCTATGACACACATCTCTATCTTTTGATTGTTTATATTTTATATATCTATTTGCTTTTAATGTCTTATTGAGTTATGCATGTTATACCAAATTGGGAAGGAGTTGTCTCAGACAAGTGTGGTGTCACCGTGCCCCCTCCACTTGTCTTGACCACCGGCGTGTTCACTGTTGCGCCACAACTCCAGAATGCGAAATCAATGACTTTTTGTTCGAATTTGTACCTGTGATACCGAGTACCAACCAAGCAGTCTACCGTCCAAAGGGGTAACTCTTTCTCCCTTGTTCTAAATAAAATTTTTTTGTACAATGGGGACATTGTACGGTTTTAAGTGTGGGGTGTGGACGGTCGAAAGAGTAGTTTGTTGAAATTTTTGCAGAAATGACCAAATTTCAAACTTTTAGCAACTTTTTCAAAAAAATTTAATAAATTGTAATTTTGAAACGAATGGTTTGTGATTGTCATAGCACTGGTATCTTTCAAGAGGTACTATTTAATTGTGATCATGCTATTAGTTAGTCAAACAAGTTGAGTTTTAGGAGTTAGACGATTGGAGTGTTTTAGGATTGGAATTTAGGAAGGAAATGTCAATCTGTGGCCTTTGTTGTGCGAGCCGGTAGGTCCGAAAAGGGTGGCCTCGAAGAGGCATTCATGCACCTTACCATCTAAGATTGTCTGGTTTGGGATGGTATTTTCGAAAGCTCGTTACATGGACAACATCGAAAGTCATGGACAATTCCTTAATGGCCTTTAGAATCTGAATGAGTAAGTACACTTCATTGTGGACAGAAATTTTGTAATAAAGGGTTCTCTAGAAAGCCATGAATTCCAAAGAACATTCTAATTAGGTTTTCACAAACTTTTTCATCTAACTCTAAGAACAATAAGCTTTGAAACTGAACACAGTCAAAAATTGTTTGAGTCTTAGTTATAATTTATTAAAAACTCTCTTGCTTGGGGACAAGTAAAGCACAAGTGTGGGGTGTTTGACAACGCCTAGTGATATTACATATTTTAGTCGTTGTTGAGCCCTATTCTTAGTGAAATTATATCATATATATCGTGGTATTCTCGCTTCTCGTGCCAGTACTTGTTTGTAAGAAAATAATGAAAACAGGGACCAAAAGCGTGCAAATTGGAGAAAGTTGAAGAAGAAGATAAAAATCAGGAAAATATGTACGCGTGCTGCAGAAATCAAGAAGGCGCGACGCGGATCTAAGGCGGTGGAACAAATTCAAATGCCGATAAAACGGGAGAAGATTTGTACGCGCGCCACGGTTTTCTTAATTGCGCGGCCGCGGCTGCGAGATATTTGCAACTATAAATAGAGGCATTTCCAGCCGAAAACCCTAGCAAAGACCCGGTGAAAATCGACCTGAAGGCTCTTTGACTCCATGATTAAGCTTCTGCAACTTCACATCTGGTATTTCTATATTTTAGAATTTAATTTCTTTTTAGTATTAGTTAGCATTAGTGGCTAGGGTCTTTGGGAGTGACAACCACTGACCTTGAGCATTTTAGTTTACTGTTTTTCAGTGTTGGTTACTGTATTTGATCATTGGAATTCGTTTTGGTTAATGAGAATCATTTGGTTACAACTAATATTGGTTTTTCGGTGTTTTTATGCTTAATATTGGATTGTGTTTGTTTGGATTGTGTCTGAATGTTGTTTTGACCTTGATTGGACCGACTTCCCTTGCTGATTTTAGTGCCTAACTAGGTTAGCCTTTGTGGTTTGAACATTAGCCAGTGACTGTTCAGTTGAACCTTAGTTATTCGTTTAGTTTATGCCTTGGTGTTTGATTGTTTGGATACCTTTGCTTGCTTCTGAATTAGAGATGTACTTCTGATTTCAGTAGTGACTAGGTTTGTTTGGAACTTTAGTTTTAGTTTATGCGTGGTTGGATTTGCTTTGGTTCATGTTTTCTGGGTTTAGAAGTCAAAAGCTTAGAAACTAGGTCCTCTGACTATACGTGACACTATAGTTGGTAATTTGTCACTTGACTTGACCACGTAACTCCTGCGGATCTACCCTGACTACCACTGTGCTAGTGTGTGTGTTAGGTTATTTTCTTATTTTTGACCGCACGACGACCTAGGTGTGTCAATGGCGTAGTAGAAAGAAGAAACAGAACTTTAGTGGAAGCTGCTCGATGAATGCTGAACTTTGCAAATCTACCTCTAACCTTCTAGGGAGAAGCCATTGCAACAACATGTTTCGTTCATAATCGATCCATCATCAACAAAGGAATTCTGATGACACCTTATGAAATTTTAAATGGGAGAAAACCCAATGTTAAATTTTTCCATATTTTTGGTTGTAGATGCTTCATCAAAAATAATAAAGACTACTTGGGCAAATTCGTACCCAAAAGTGATGAAGCAATTTTCATGGGTTATTCATCTAAATCTGTTGCTTATCGTGCTCTCAACAGAAGAACTCGAGTCATTGAAAAAGCTTCGACATAGAATTTGATGATCAATATGACTGGAGAAAGAAAAATCAAGTCATTCTATACGTAGGTACAAAGGCAATGGGTATGTGGTATTCAGTCGGAGACAATTTTAAACTCCAAGCATTTACTGACTCGGACCATGCGGGATGTAAATTGGATCGAAAAAGCACATCCGGAGGGTGTCAGTTTCTGGGAGGGAGACTAGTAAGCTGGTCTTCAAAGAAACAAAACTGAGTTGCATTATCATCAGCAGAAGCTGAATATGTGGCTGCATCAACATGTTGCTCAAAAGTCCTTTGGATGAAGACTCAAATTCTGGATTATGGTTACAGATTTATTCAAGTTCCAATCTACTACGACTCCAAGAGTGCCATAGCCATCTCTAACAATCCTATTTAGCACGCCATGACGAAACACATCGACCTTAGGTATCACTTCATCAAAGATCAGATCTTACAAGGTAACATTGAACTTTATTTTATCCCAACTGAAGAACAGGTTGCTGATGTCTTCACTAAGGCTTTAGACTCTACAAAATTCAATTATTTTCTGGACAAATTAGGGATGCTGAATCCCGAATCAGATTTCTTCAGAGAATAATCCTTGATCCTACACCTCTCAATATCTCCTCCGAAAATTCTTGTCTCAGAACTCTGTCTCAGAATATCTTCCTAAATTTTCTGATGTATCAGAACATCTTCTTGTTACTCCGACAATATCCTCCGACATCTCAACTTCTGAACAACTTCTGAATGTTTTTCTAAAATCATTTACATTAACATTTTTTTTAATATGCATTATCACTTTAAGGCAAAAATTCAAATTCACGAAAAGTAACATGCAAACACATTTCATTAAAACGTTCATACATAACAACGGATCATTAAGCCATAGTCTTACATCAAACAGAAAACTCAAAAATTCTATGACTTAAGATTCTAAAAACATTAAAAACAACTAAGACGTCACCCTATCGTCCTAGTGCCTGCTATATTGCCACTTTGAAGGATTGCCATAAGTGAAGGTTTCCGTGATTTGCAAAATCACACACATGCACTGGCTTACCATCCGTCAACAGCGACACATCATACACATCATCTCCTATCACCTCTTCAAGAACACCACTCCACCAGCCTTGATGGTCCCAGATATCAACGTAATCCCCCACCTTGTACTCTATCCGAACCATGGGAGGAATGGGACGAAGAACACCATACTTTACCTTCACCACCACCATCTCACCAGTGGTGTTGTCTGGAAGACAACGTAGTCGAACTTCACACCTCTGCTTCCAGGTCTTGGTGATCACCCCTTCCTAAAATCCTCCTGCAAAATCACCTTGGGTGAGCTTCACTTCAACCTCATCCTGACACTTGAAGAAATAACGAGCCATGTTGTGTGAAAGTTTACTTTTGATAAAAATTCGTAACTTAAGTTACTTACCCCCTTTTATAAGCAAACCGCCTGCCCCTTGAGCTTCTCTAATCCCTTCTCATCAATAGAGGTCATAATGACCCTAGTGGACAGTTAATGCACTCATCACATCACCATCGTGTCCACTGCAGTTGATTAGACGGTTTTGCGCCTTGACAGCATACTCAATAACCGCTCTTAAATCAATGCAGAATTCCCATTCTTCTAAGAACTGACACATTCACACACTTAATTCTCTCTCTCTTACTTTCCCTATCCTATAAACGACAAATTCTTAGTCTAATTATTATTTTTATTTTTATTTCTGAATTTTTTTATCCGAAACATTCCTTCCGACTCAGATTTTTGATCTTTCTCTTCGGACTCCCCATCATCATTTTACTCACATTTCTAACTCATTCAAACAAAACGGCAATACTTGCTTTCATTAAAACATCATTCAAAATATTACAAAAATCATAATGAAAGCACCATCATTAAAAACTAAAAACGTAATATCACATACACCTAACACTACCAAAAACAGACACTTCTTTCCCCTACACTTCTCATCATTCATCAGACCTACATCTTGTAATATTGCCACATCGGAGTCTCTCCAAGGTGGTACCTCTGATGAATCCTTAACTCCGACTCATCAACAAACAATCGTGTTCCATCCACCAGTATCACATGGAACTGGTTAAACAGAATCTTCCTGGAAATTACAGCCGGCCACCACCCTCGGTGATACCAAACCTCCACGAAATTAAACTGCTTAAATTCTACCAAAACTTTTGGAGGAACAGGTTGAAGAAAAGGAAACTCGACATGAACATGCAACAGACCACCAGTTGTTCCATCAGTAAGCGTGGTCATTTTCACCTCATATCGGTGATTCCAAACCCCCTTAATCACCCCACCATACACTATACACTGCTCCTGCAAACTCCCCATCTTGCATCTTCACTTCCACCTTTTCATCGCGATTGAAGGGACGTCTAGCTACCATTGTTGTGCTTCAAATACCTCGTGTGGTTCTCTTATGAGTAACCCCCTCTTTTTATAAGCAAAAATGTCGATAATTACTCTTGTTCATATAACGACACATCATCATTTAGAAATTATCAACATAGAGATTTGATGCTTGATTTGATCGTTTAGCACAATCAGTCGGCGTCATTTATTGCGTCTGTAATGGTGTATGACACTAATCAGTTGAAATGACAACACTTGCAAGATTATCTAAAATTGCTTCTGACCCCCTCTCTTCTGAACTCTAATTATCAGAACGTCCTTATTTAAGAAAAACTGCTATTTTGGATACTTGAAATCACTGACTCACCTTCTGAGTTCATTTAGCACCTGCACTAGTCCTTGCAAATCTTTCTTTTCTGATTTCTAATACTCTCTGTACTCTGAATCAGATTCTCCGACTTTCACATCTCTGACTATTCTTACTTCTGACTATTCTCTCTCAGCACTCTTCTCACAACTTTTGAGTAACCTCGATTGAACTGGATGTTCTGAACTTCCTGACAACGCCTAGTGATATTACATATTTCAGTCGTTGTTGAGCCCTATTCTTAGTGAAATTATATCATATATCTCGTGGTATTCTCACTTTTCGTGCCAGTACTTGTTTGGAAGAAAATAATGAATACAGGGACAAAAAGCGTGCAAATTGGAGAAAGTTTGGAGAAGAAGATAAAATCAGGAAAACACGAACGCGCGCCGCGGAATCAAGAAGGCGCGACGCGGCTTTAATGCGGTGAACTAAATTCAAAGGCCGAGAAAACGGGAGAAGATAAGTACGTGCGCTGCGGTTCACTTAAATGCGCGGCACGGCTGCGGGAAATTTCAACTATAAATAGAGGCATTTCCAGCGGAAACCCTGAGCAAAACCCTCGTGGAAAATCGACCGTAGAGTCTCTTTGACTCCAAGAATTCGTTTTCAGCAACTACCTTTTGGCATTTCAGGTTTTTATGTTTAATTTCTTTTAGTTTAATAGTTAGCATTAGTGTCTTTGGGAGTGACAACCACAGACCTTTGTTGAGATCATTTGTGATGAAGTGCTGATATATCCGAAGTCCTACCCATAAGAAACCCCGAAGTGAATAAACAAGAGAAGACACCGAAGTCTAAAGACTCCGAAGTGCTATGCATAGAAGATCCGAAGACTTCACAGCCTGTCCTCTTGTCTTTTGTGTGCACGCGTATAGTACAATACGTGTTGCATGAATCTTCTATCCTATTGGCTAGTACACTGATAAGATATTCTCTGTAAAAGTTGTACTATTGGTATCTCTGATTTAGTATAAATATCAGTGATACCATACCATGTCAAATGTGAGATTACAAGCTTAGTTTACAAGAATTGTATATCTCTAAGATAGAAAACCCAATTGTAAAACCAAAGTTCTAATCGAATCATTCGGCACATGTTATTCATATATTATTGTTCAATTAGCTCTGTTGCATTATCATTATATTATTGATTGTGTTATTGATTGCATATCAATATTAGTTCATCTATTCTCTTATTTCAACACCCAACAAGTGGTATCAGAGCAAGTCAGCTCAAAAACCTGTTGATAGAGTTCGAATTCGTTTGCTTCAGCTCTAAATCTGAATCGATTCTCAGATTTAGTCTTCCGCAACTGTTGCAAATCTCTACCACCTGTTTTTACTGAAAATATCCTGTTGAAATACATCAAGATGACTGATTCCACAGCAACTTATGCCAATATGCTAATTATGCAAACCTCATCGGTTCAGCAACAAAGGCCCCTGTTCTAGTAACTTCTTACTATGATTACTGGGCTGGTCGAATGAAGAATTACCTTATAGGACTGGACAAAGATCTATGGAGGTCTGTGACTGAAGGTCCACACACAGACATTGCTGGTCGATTCGTTGTTCCTGACGGAGAAGAAGTCGTTCTTCTTAATGCTGCAGATATGAAGAAGATTGAAAACGACGAGAGGGCCATGCGCGAACTGAGAAGTGGCTTGGGTCCCGATGTCAACCACCACATTGCTGATGCAAAATCTGCAAAAGAGATGTGGGACAATCTCGAACTCCGTTTCGGAGGAGATAAAATCCTCCATACTAGCAGAGTTCAAGAAATCCTTGCAGACTTCGGGAACTTTAAGCAAGAAGAAAATGAGTCCTTAGAAGCCTGTTATGAACGTCTGAGCAACATGATTTACACACTCGATAAGTATGGGGAAACAAGAAGCCAACAAGAGATAAATATTAAATTTCTCTACAGTCTTTGCAAGGAGTGGAGACCAATCATGCTCATGGTCAAATCCTATGAGAATATTGAGAAATACAAGCTGGCTGCCCTATACAATCTATTAAAATCACATGAACCCGATGTGGTAGGTCGAATAAGTGAAATGGCTAGCTCTGGACCACTAGCTCTCGTGTCAAAAGAAGAGGAAGAATCAAGTGATGAAGACATTGCTGCCTACATGGTAGATGATAATAGAGATATTGTTGCTCTCTATGCCGCCAACAATCGAAGATTCAAGAAACCATTCTTCAAAAACAACTCTGGAAAGCCATTTGTGAAAAACTTTAACAAATCAAACTTCAACTCCAAGCCCAAACCTGAAATATTCACTCCAAAAGAAGATAACTTGAAACTGTCAACCCCGAACCTATCTGAAAAACCGGCTTTAGAGTTATCCAAAGAAAAGCCCAAAGAGAAGAAGATCTCAGGTGATTCTGGTTATGATTGCAATTATTGTCATGGCAAGAATCATTTTGCAAAAGACTGCATGCTTCGTAAGCAAAACGAAAAGAAACCACAAGTGAAGGACGAAGCCTATTACGCATGAAAAATAGAGGAATTTAGAGTAAGGACCAAAGACCTAGCCTTAATGGCTGCTGATGATCGTCAAGGATCATATCAAGTTTGGTCTTCGGATTCAGATGATGACGAAGTGAGAAAGCCATCTCATAGTGCTTTCATGACTTATGATGTCGATAAGTGCTTTCTACAAGACACTTCGGAGAAGTTAAATGAAGAGGAACTGATGAAGGTTGAAGCGACTGCGTGTCTTGGGTTTGTGACTTCGGAGAGACTGAAAATAACTGCTGCTGATACTCCAAAGACTTGGTTTGAAGACTCTTCTGATGATGATGAGGAAGTGTGCTTGATGGCAAATGACAATCGTTTGACAATCCCAGAACAGGTATCAAAACTTCTTTCATCTTTTAAAATTCCTACTTCTCAATCTGCTCCCATTATAAGTGAAATAACTCGTGATTGCTCTGTCATGCATAAATTACTCATTGATGCTAAAAATAGGGAAATACTCAGTGAGCAGGAGCTTCTAAGCTTGAGGGGGAGAGTAGAGAACCTGAAGCTAGCATTAGAGAAATCTAATCTTAGAATCTCCTTGTTAGAAGAAAATAGAGAAAAAATTTTAAACAATCATGATGTAATCTTAAGATAGAGAAACATATTTTGTGAAACAGCCAAACGATTATATGCGCATATTACAAGAATTTATCATTCAGCCGATGTTTGTAATGTCCAGCATAGACAACTATTGCCTTTTATTGAGTTTAAATTAAAGGAAGTCGATAGTATATCTTATGAATGCGAATCTATAGTATCAGGCTCCGAAGTTACTAATCCATCATATAGACATGGCCTGATATTTGTGGAAAAACATCTAACTGCTGATAAATTGTTGAAAATATTGCCTCAAGAAATTCCAATCCTGAATAAGGTTGTACCTCTAATTGAAACAAAAGAAAAAGAAATTGCCAATAACTTGTCTGAAAAGGATTCTGAAAGTGATTCGGACATGGAGGAGATTGATTGTTCCTCTTTGATTTTGTTAAAGTCATCCTCCATATCCGAATCGACCTCCGAAGACATCTCACAAATGTCTTCGGTGGACAAAGGAAAAACAAAAATGAATTGTGAATAAAAAATTCTTGAGACCAAATAAACTTCAAATTTTAAACTTCAAATCACAGATGAATCTGTCTCTTACGATCAATATCTCAAGGATAATTCAAAAAGGCTAGTCCATTTGGCATGTATCTATCCTAAGGTTTCTTACTTCAAAAACACATTTTTTGTAAAACCCGGTGGATTATCCTTAATTGATAATGAATTGCAAAAACTTCTTGAAAAGGATAACTCCACAGTTACAAATGAAGGGTTTTACTCATCATCCAAAATAGTCGAGAATGAATTGAATGAGAAAATGGAAGTGAAAATAAATATAAGGAAACAAGAACTATACGGCCACAACGTGTACAATCGTCTTTGTTTTGAAAAAGAGAAAGTACCCGAAAACATGTCACACTTACTAAATCTCAAGAACGACGATCACATTTACATTAATCGAAACTACAAACAAATTCAAGTTGTGGAAAACCCACAGTTCCGAAGATGGATGTATTGGAATTAATGGAATCTTGTGAATGTGTCCCTTTTTCACACAATCCTGAAAATGAAATTTCAAAATCAAAAGTTTCAACTAACAAAACTACACAACAAGTTCTACAAAAACCAAAATCAGCAGTGGTGATTTCAAAACCAACTCAAAAACCCACTGTTGAGAATTCAAAAACCAAGCAAACCCTAAATCTTGTGAAAAGAAAAACTCCTTTTAGAGATTCAAAACAAAATGAAGCAATAGCTTCCACTTCTGGTACAAAGCCTGTTTGCTCAAAAATCTCAGAAGTTAAAAATCGAAATGAAAAACCAACCTTTACACCAACGAAACCTAACTTTCCGAATCCTAAATTTCGAAAACCGACGAAGAAAGACGATTGTTCAAGGATAATGATCTCTCATTAAATGACTTTAAATTGGCATACGAAGAGTATCTTTGGACCTCTACGTTGTGTAGCTCAATTTCAACGAAGACAAAAATGGAAAAACCAAAACAAAATTGGAAAAGAAATGACCTTAAAGAAAACTTAACTGCAAAAATAAAAACTTCAAAATCTTCAAAATCCTCCAAATCAAAAAATTCCATTCAAAAATGGGTTCCGAAGTCTGTCACTTTTTCAGTCACTTCGGACTCATTAATTTTAACTACAAACTCTTCTGAATCCTGCTCAAACACTTCGGAATCAAGTTCATCACATGAAGCTTCGGAGAATTTGATTAATTTAAATGCAAATGAAATTTATGAAGAGGCCGTAGAAAAATGGATTCAAGAATCCTTTGCTTACCTTGAGGACCCAAGATTGATTGGGTACCAACTCCTTCTTGATTGATTGCAGGTTATGTCTGATGAGCGGTATGATTCAAAATGGTAAATGGACAGTGGCTGCTCAAGACATATGACTGGGAGGAAGGAATATCTCAGGGATTATAGGAATTTAGATGATGCTGGAAATGTACGCTTTGGCAATAATGAAACATGTCCAATTCGAGGATATGGAAAAATAACAAATGGCCAATTCACTATCAACCGAGTGGCATTTGTTGAAGGATTAAAACATAAACTTGTGAGTATATCTCAATTGGTGGTTGGAACAGGAAACGTTGTAACTTTCAACAACCAAGGGAGTGTAATCACCAAAGAAGCAACAAACGAAGTCTTACTGAAATCAGAAAGGAAGGGATCTATGTTTCCCTTAAATCTAAAGCTAGTGACCGGTGGGCAATCTCTATGTCTTCTCTCCAAAGCCAACTCCGATGTCAGCTGGTTATGGCACAGAAGACTTGCCCATCTGAACTTCAAAGATCTGAACAAATTGGTGGCCATGGACTTGGTTCGAGGTATGCCAGCTCTCAAATTTGACAATGATTCCCTTTGCTCTGCTTGCGAACATGGCAAGCAGACAAAACAAAGACATCCCACAGTGATCAACCCCAAAATCACCGAACCTCTTTCTGTTCTATACATAGATTTGTGTGGACCATCTGCAATAGAATCCATAGGAAAGAAGAAGTACATTCTGGTTATCATTGATGACTATTCAAGGTTTACTTTGGTGTTGTTCCTAAGAAACCAATCTGATGCAGCTGAAGAAATCATCAACTTTATAAAGAAAATGGAATTGATGCTCAACAAGAAAGTCCGAACTGTGCACAGTGACAACGGTTCGGAGTTCAAAAATCAGACCTTGGATGGATTCTTGAAGACAAAAGGAATTGGTCATAACTTCTCTGCACTCTATACTCCTCAACAAAATGGGGTTGTGGAAAGAAGAAATCGTTCTTTGTGTGAAGCAGCCAGAACAATGCTAAACTTCGCAAACTTACCCATGTACTTCTAGGCTGAAGCTATATCTACTGCATGCTTTACTCAAAACAGATCCTGCATTCACAAAAGATTTCATATTACACCTTACGAAGTACTCAACCGAAGAAAGCCAAATGTCAAATTCCTTCACATCTTTGGTTGTAGGTGTTTTATCTTAAACATGAAGGATCACTTGACCAAGTTTGATGACAAATCAGAAGAAGGCATCTTCCTTGGTTACTCTCAAGACTCAAAAGCCTACAGAGTCATGAACAAGAAGACCCGCAAAATCGAAGAAACCTTTAATCTAAGGTTTGATGACTACTACATCAAGAAGTCTCTGCACCCATTTCCTATGTCTTCAATCTTTCCAAAGCCTACTGTAGATGCTGCTCAAATCACAACATTCGACACAAACTTCTCACTTTTATTTGATCAACCTGTGAGAGCTGCGGACTCCGAAGTCAGAGCACCAGATAACCATGAGTCCGAACTCTCCAAGCTCACAGACGGACCCGATGACTCCTCTACAAGCAGCATACAAGGACCATCTTCTGTTGAGGAGGAGCCATCTAACCAGAGTATGGAAAATGCAAGTGTTGAGGGGGAGCCATCAAACCGAAGTACTGGCAGAACAAGTACTGATGGGGAATCAAAAAACAATCCAGAAGGAACCAACACTCTTATCTTTACACCCCAGTCAATCTCAAATATCATATCCATGTATCCAACAATCCAGGGGGAGCCAGAGATTGCCACTCCGAATTCTGTCACAACAATCGCTTCGGATAAAGCTACCACCTCCTCAACACCAACAAATGTCCAAGGGGGAAACATATCAAACTCTACTTCACAAATACACACAACACAAACCAACACAAATTCGAATAATCACTTGTTAATGGGTGATTTTCCTTCCACTTCGGGATATCCCTCAGACATTGAGGACATCGATGCTGAAGGACCTCCTGATTTTGATCCAAATTATCCTCCTTTGGACAAATGGACGAGAAATCATCCTCCATCACTTATCATCGGTGACGTTCGAGATAAAGTGCTGACTCGTGCACAACTTCACCAAAAGCAATTAGATCTTAACAAAAATTCTGAGTTTTGTATGTTCAATGTCTTTATCTCTAAGATAGAACCTAAGAACGTCAAAGATGCATTTGATCACTCAGACTGCATTGAAGCAATGCAGTTGGAATTAGAAGAATTTGAAAGAAACAAAGTCTGGAGGCTAATTCCAAAACCTGCAAATGCCTCAATTGTCGGTCTCAAATGGGTGTACCGTAACAAGCTAGACACCGAAGGCAACGTAGTTCAGAACAAAGCTAGGTTGGTTGTCAAGGGTTACTGTCAACAGGAGGGGATTGATTATGAAGAAACTTTTGCTCCTGTTGCCAGACTCGAATCAGTTCGGATATTTTTAGCTTATGCTGCACACAAAAATTTTGATGTCTATCAAATGGATGTTAAATGTGCCTTTCTGAATGGTGATCTCGAGGAAACCGTTTTTGTTGAACAACCACCTGGCTTTGAAAGTAAAACTCATCTGAATTATTGCTATGTCCTAGACAAAGCAGTCTATGGTTTAAAACAAGCCCCAAGCGCTTGGTATGAGACCTTGACTAAATTTTTAAAACAATCAAACTTCAAACAGGGATCAGTGGACCCAACACTTTTTAGAAAGAAAGTTGGATCTCACTTGATGTTAGTCCAAATTTATGTGGATGACATAATCTTTGGATCCACTGACCCCAATTTGTCAAAAGACCTTGAAAAACTGATGAAAAGCAAATTTCAAATGAGTATGATGGGAAAGATAAACTTCTTTCTTGGTTTACAAATCAAACAATCTAAGGAGGGGATATTCATCAATCAACAAAAATATACGAAGAGTCTGCTTGAACGCTTCGGAATGACTAACTGCTCCAAAGCAAAAGTTCCTTTACCTGCAGGTATAAGGTTAAATCCATCATTGGACAAACCAAAGACCGACATACAACAATACCGAAGCATGATTCGATCATTGCTCTATCTTACAGCCAGTCGTCCTGACATCATGTTTGCAGTCTGCAATTGTGCAAGGTATCAGGCTGATCCAAGGGAACCTCACTTGGCTGCTGTTAAGACAATATTCCGATATCTTCATGGAACTACTACTTATGGTCTATGGTATCCAGCAAACTCTGGTTTCTACATTCAAGCATACTCAGACTCTGATCTTGGTGGATGCTCTATTGATCGCAAGAGCACTTCAGGGGGTTGTCAATTCTTAGATGGAAAACTTATCAGCTGGCAATCCAAGAAACAAAATTGTGTCTCTATCTCCACCGCAGAGGCTGAATATGTATCAGCTGCAGCATGCACTTCGCAGATCATTTGGATTCAAAGTCAATTGAAAGACTATGTCATTAATATGAGAAAAATTCATTTGTTCTGTGACTCTCAAAGTGCAATTCGTATATGCCACAATCCAGTTCAACATTCCAAGACGAAGCATATAGCTCTTCGCTACCACTTCATCAAAAGTCATGTTGAGGAGGGGAATATTGAGGTGAACTTTGTTCACACTACAGAGCAATTGGCAGATATCTTCACAAAGGCTCTAAATGAAGAAGCATTCACAAGAATCGTTCGGGGACTTGGAATGATAGATGGATCAACTCTTCAATAAATTCCAGATATGTTCACTCTTACTCTGTTCAGAAAATTTACAAAAAGAATAAACTCCGCAGATCCCCGAAGTCAATTTTGACTTCGGAGCTCATCGGAGAACTTGCTACCTTGAAAAGTTACAAAAACAATAAACACAGCAGACCCCCGAAGTCAATTTTGGCTTCGGAGGTCATCGGAGAAAAACAAGCAAAAACACTTGCTACTTCACCGCAGTAGTACGAAGTAAAATTTCACTTCGGAGGTCTGCGGAACAAACTTTTCTTCAAAATAAACCCTTCAAATTTGAAAATCACTTGAACAAATGTTAACTTCATCCTTTAAGGATAAAAATAAAGAGTTGTTTAAGACTAAGGAAATTCAAAAACAAGAAAAATTTATACCAAACGAAAAGAAAATTCTGATGCACAATGACAAAGTTTAACTCTTCTCACATGAATTAACCAAGTAAAGGACAAAACTTTGATTTTAGATTCTGAAAATCATACCTTATTGCACTAAAAGGTATTTGGGAATCGACTTGAAACATTGGTAAGAAAACAGACTTCGAAATGAGGTCAAGGCTATTTTACACTTTGAAGCCTTGTTTGATTTCAATAACCTTAACATAATGTCTATTTCTAACCACCCTTCGAAACTTGACTCACTTCAACTTCAAACTAATTATGTAGCCTCAAAACTACAAAGGATAATTCAAAGTGCTCCGAAGTTTTCCTCAAAAATAGAACCAACATCGTTTGATAAGCAAATTTACATCTCTTTTCATTAAATGGTACAAAATTGTACTATATGAAGATTTTCACTCACAAGGACTGTTTAAAACAAAAACAAAATGCACCAAAGAGAAAAACATATGGTGATGTTCTATATCTTCGGATAAGGAAATTCAAAATAGAAAACAAGAAAGAAAAAGAAAAATAGAAAACAATTGTCAAAAGAAACAAAGACAAACAAAAATCAAAAGATAACCAAGGGAATGCAAAAGAAAAATCAGCATTCAAAAGCTTATTCTTCTGTTTTAAATAACGGTACAAGGAGCTTCTATAACATAGTCGAGTACCTTGTAGAGGAATATGAACATTTCAAGTAGTCTGTCTTAAATGATAAAGTAGGAGTGGTGTACGAAGCTCAAAGGCTTGTCATCTGAGCTTAGTATCCAAACACTTCAATTGATGAAAAGGAATAAATTTTTCAAATGAATCTTCAAAACAATCCAATCAAACCTTCTGAAACACTTCTGATGTTCAATTCATGAATGAAAACCTCTTTAAATTTCAAATGCAAAGGATGTTATCTTTATTATATTTGAAAAGTTTGAAGCACATAAGCACAACTCAAAACTTGTTTCCTAATGCGAAATCAAGTCAGTGATGGGGTGATTAGACTTATAAATTCATGACCGATATTGAATCAAACAAACTTCCAAATGAAAAATGGACTTCCAACATGATTCGAACGACTCTGAACATTAACTCGATTAAATCATCTTTTCATATTATTCATGAAAACTAAGGTTAAACGACATATTGCATCAGTCAAAAGAAAAATCAAAAACTTATAGAAAAACAAAGAGAAAAACATATGGACTTCGGTACAGTGATGAACACTTTCCAATCATTTGTTAATCACCGAAGTGACAGAACACTCTTCGGAGTCAATAGTAAACGCACCGAAGTGAGGAACTTTATGCTCCGAAGCGTACCCTCAACGGTCATAAGTTTTCATAACTGCGAAGTCATTTAAATGTTCAAATGATTTCCACATTTATGATAAATCACAGAGACAAACATTCCTTGAGTTATAACCGTTTGCTTACAGCTGTCAATGAGAATTAAATGAAAAACATTAACCATAATGACTTCTCAAAAGATAACAGTTCAAATTTTGAATCATTGTAACTGACAGCCGTATATTTCTCCTTTTTGCAGAGATAGTGGGACGAGCAGGTGCTGAGATGTCCACTTTCTACTGGACCATTTCAAACGTGCATGAAATGGCCTAGGGACCACGAATGCTATATAAACTTCCCACCTCTTCCATTGCACTCTTTACGCGAACACAACTCTCATCTCTCTCTGCAAACTTACTCTTAAAGAAATCTACAAACTTCTCATCTTCTTCATCTTCTTCATCTGACCATCAATGGCTGCTGAAGCATCATCGCAAACCGCTGAAGCCATGTCTATTCCTAATCTCAAGAATCAATCATCAAACCTAGTTCTACGAAACGATCTATCTCTTTACCCTAAACCCATCGATGCATTGGTGGAATGCATGAAGAGGTCCGTACTAGGTTACGCTTTAACCTGCACTCCCTCCATCCCTGCGACTCTGGTTCACAGGGCACACTACACGTCTAATGCTCTGTTTGACTCCAACAACCAAGTCAAGTCTGTATTCTATGAAGTTGTCGACTCCAAGGGCAAAACGAAGAAAGTACAATTAACTAGAGAAAAATTTGCTGAAGCTCTCCGCCTTCCTGTTTACAATTCAAAAGAAATGGTTGTACCCTCCGCTGAACAACTCGTTGGCATGTTCAATGAGATGGGATATGACCCTCCGCTCGAGAAGATCAGTCTGTTCAAGAAAAACCAACTTCCTGATATTTGGAGATACTTCTTCAGTATCTTCCTTAGATGTCTCTCAGGAAGAACAGCAGGATTAGACTCGGCGAGTGTGGCCTTCCAAAGTCTTCTGTATGGGATCTTCTACGATGTAAAGGTAGACTATGTATCTATCCTCTGGTCTGATTTTTGCTCCTATATAAACCACAGCTTGAAGGGAACTGAAATCGCAAACCCTAGATTTTGGGCGATTGTTGTACATGCTCACTACCAAAAAGCCGGATATGTTCCTGACCCTTCACTCGCTGAGATGAAGTTCACTCCCATTGCGATTCCTATTCTAGACGACAAACGTGCTCACTTCTATGCTCAAATACCAAAGGTCATGCTATCCAAAGTTCCCCTGGAATGCAATGAGGTAAACTCCTATCGCAATACCTTAATAATTCCTTACCCAACTCGCGATATGAGTCAAGTTGCACCTCTGAAAGAACTTCCAAAAGGAAAAGGGAAGAGGAAAATGGCTGGTGGACCCAGCGGTCCTAAAAAGGAAGAGAAGAAAAGAAAGACTTCGGTGAAAACATCACCAAAGAGGAAACAGCCGAAGAGGCTAAGGAAAATCATGGTTGTGGATGAGTCTTCGGACTCAGAAAGGACTCCATCCACAGTCCATGAAGAAGAACAAGAAGAAGAATTGTTTGCTGATCAACCTCCTTCACCTACATTAACAACCAGACCTACCTCTCCATTACAAACTACCATTCCTCCATCTCCACCTAAAACAACCAAACCACCCACACCTACACATACTATACCTCCTCCACCACCTCCCACAACAGCTCAACAAACTACCACCATTCATGCTACTACATCTGACATACCACTACCACCACCAACAATTGCTCCTCCAACTTCCGAAATACCTGTCTCTGGTATTGATTTTTCATTACCAGAGTTTGACTTACCCATATCACCATCAAGACAAAACCCCACTTCGGCTGCCTTCTTTGAGGCCTTTCATATGGCTCCTTTGAATGTTGAAGGAGTGTCAGACGAAGATTTGCCAGATGAAGGATTTGTACTAATGAAACAGTACAAAGTCCTCAACTCCAAGCTTGACACTCTCATTCAAGCTCAAACTGGCTTTGATCCCACCAAACCCACCTTGGGTGACATCACCGAAGAGATTGAATCTCTGGAGTTCTCCTTGTCCAAAGAATTCAAGGATTCCATATAAAAGCTTGAACAAAAGCTCTTGGATGAATAAAATAAGATCCAATCTTCCTTCGAAAAGAAGTTGGAATCCACTGTTACCTCCATCAACAAGAAGGTTGATGCTCTTACTGAGAAGACCGACAAAACAAACTCCGAAGTCATGAAAGCCTTGCAAGGACTTCGGAGTGAATTCCAGCAAAGTACCAAGCTTGAAAAACAGCTTGATGAGGCCAGAGCAAAAATTGAAGAACTCACTGCCGCCCAACCCGCTTCGGATGTCACTAAATTTACAGAGGAACTGCAACGAACGAATGCAGCTCTCACACAAGATTTGATTACAAAGCTGAGAGTTGCACTTCAAACTCTAATAAATTTTTCTGACAGATTGTCTAGGCCATAGGACAGGCCTAGACAGATCCCTGCAGCCACAGCAGGTCCTTCATCCTCAACCATTACAACCACTGCCATGGGTGCTAGTGGATCGGCTGGAGCTGGAAGCTCAACAAACCGATCACTAGAAAACATAATTGCCCCACACATGGAAGAAACATACAAGGCCAGGCGAGCAGATTACAATTTGATGATCAAGATAAATGAATTTGCTCGAGATAATGGTGAATAGACCGTTGAGGCAATCAAGCAATTTGGATTTCAAAATCCAAATGTACTTAACAGACTTCCTCTTCGGAGTTTTGCAATTGTTGACTCCGAAGACATCCAGCTTGACATTCCATTCAATCTGAAGACTTTCACTTTCCTTCAATTCGTCTCTTCGGTACCAGAGGATCAGAAAGCAAGTTTTTGGACCAAAAAAATAAACTTTCATGCCAAATACATTCAACGGCAGAGCTATGTTTGGAGCCTGAACAAGATAAAGAAAATCATTTCAATTAAAGAAGCTGAAGTCTATTTGGGCTTCAGAAATTATGAATTTCTTGTTCTTAGGGGGGCAGACGAAGTTGAATCCAGGTTCTCAATTGCAGATTTCCCAATCATGAATCCTATGGACTTCATCCAGATTCTTGATCTTCTGCGAAGCGAGGATGCTGCTCATGCTGCAATGTCTGTCCTTGCTATCAAAAATCACATACTGGGCTTTCTTAACAATTATCTTCTCCAGTTTGCAAAACAAGACCTGGAGCTATGTTCCTACTACAGACAACCTTTGAACACTCCTCCTATTGTAGTTCGGAACATAGCAAGATTCAAGAATGGAGAGATCTTAGACGAACCATATGGCGTAGTTTTCAAAGGACTTCGAAATGAAACCGAAGTCACAATCAAGTTCTTTGAAATAGACTACATAGGCCTCCATCCCTCCTCCTTCATCACAGGGATGATTTCTCATGTGAATGCCTGTCATGCTAATTCCACCGAAAAAAAGAAGATGTTCATAGATCATATGAACTGGTATCTTGCAGTAAGAAAGACTCTGAAGCGGGCATACAAGAGAAACTTTCGAGTATAGGCTTCGGATGCACTTCACACAAAGGGGGAGATTGTTGAGATCATTTGTGATGAAGTGCTGATATATCCGACGTCCTACCCATAAGAAACACCGAAGTGAATAAACAAGAGAAGACACCGAAATCTAAAGACTCCGAAGTGCTATGCATAGAAGATCCGAAGACTTCACAGCCTGTCCTCTTGTCTTTTGTGTGCACGCGTATAGTATAATACGTGTTGCATGAATCTTCTATCCTATTGACTAGTACACTGATAGGATATTCTCTGTAAAAGTTGTACTATTGGTATCTCTGATTCAGTATAAATATCAGTGATACCATACCATGTCAAATGTGAGATTACAAGCTTAGTTTACAAGAATTGTATATCTCCAAGATAGAAAACCCAATTGTAAAACCAAAGTTCTAATCGAATCATTCGGCACATGTTATTCATATATTATTGTTCAATTAGCTCTATTGCATTATCATTATATTATTGATTATGTTATTGATTGCATATCAATATTAGTTCATCTATTCTCTTATTTCAACACCCAACAACCTTAAGCATTGGAGTTACTGTTTTTTAGTCTTTGTTACTGTATTGGATGATTGGAATTCAGTTTGAGTTTATAATAATCATTTGGTTACAAGTAATATTGGATTTTCGGTGTTTGATGCTTGTTATTGGTTTTGAATGCTTGGATTGTGTTTGGATGATTGTTTTGACCTTGTTGGACTGTTTTCATTCGCTGATTTCAGTAGCCAATTAGGTTAGTTTTTTTGGTTTGAACTTTAGCCCGTGACTGTCCCATTGGATCTTAGTTATTGGTGTAGTTTATGCCTTGTTTTGGTTTATGTTTGGAGTGTTGAATGCCTTTGTTTACTTCTGAATTAGAGATGCACTTCTGATTTCAGAAAGTAACTAGGTTTGGGTTGAAGCTTAGCTTAGTCTATGCTTATTTTGGGATTGTTTAGTTTAGAATTTCTGAGTTTTAGTGGCAAGGGATTGGAAACTAAAGTCCTCAGACTATAGCGTAACACTATAGTTGGTAATCTGTCATCTAGACTGACCACGTAGCTCCTACGGATCGACCCTGACTACCACTGTGCTAGTGTGTGTGTTAGGTTTTTCTTATTTTGACCGCACGACGACCTAGGCGTGTCAAATTTTGGCGCCGTTGCCGGGGAGCTGTGAGCTTAGATTAGGTGATTAGTAGGAATTATAGTTTCTTGATTTTCTTTGAGTTTCAGTTGGTTAGTTTTTGGTTTTTGGTTTTATGGGCGTGTTGCATTAGTGCATGCATACCCGCAGGGGTGAGCAATTATCCCCTTTGCAATTTGATCCTGAGATTGAGCGAACTGCGTGCAAAATCCGTGCCCGTAGGCGTTCCAATATCATGAGTTTTAGTCAAGTTAGTAGTAGTACAGTAGGTGTTGCCCAGGAACCATCAGGTGAGGCAACGAGGATGTCTTTTATTCCCCCGGTTTCGGAGTTTCAATTTGGGAGCACGAGTGCTTCTGGCGGTGCAGTTTCAGCCCCTGCACCCATACCATCATGCACTCCGCTATCGATTCCACCATTTTCAACAGTATCACAACCACAATCCACCAATCCATTTACCTCTGCAATGTCTTGGGGAGAGCCGACCCGTGATGGCACCCCAGTTTCTAGACAGTAGACACCAACCTCTCAACCATTTTCTCAACCACCACCAGTATTTTTCAAACCTCAACCTAATCAACCACAACAATACTAGCCACCTCTTCAGCAACAGTACCAGTATCCAGAGACATAGGAGAGATATGATGAGTAAGATGAGGGATGGGTGCCACCAGCACCACAGCAACCAAGGAACCGAGGTCGAGGACCTCTGAGAAGGGCACCGCAGTATCAACCACCACAAGGTCAGCAGGAATATAACGATCATCTTTACAGTAATCCTGCTCAACCTTTATATTTTGCACAACCGAGAAGGTAATAGGTTGCATCACATTTCCAGCCATGGGAATATGATGACGCATCGCCAATTTATATTCCTGACAATATTGAATCTCAAGTAGAAATAAGGCCTCAGTTGTTAGGGATATTGCCAGAGTTTAAGGGGTACAAGCAGGATGACCTGTACAATCACTTATATGAATTTATAGCGATTGCCAATGCTAATACCCCTAGGAATGTTAATAGGAACATCTTTAGGCTTAGGTTATTCTCATTCACTCTTAAAGACAAAGCCAAATATTGGTTTATGTCTTTACCATCAAACAGCATTACCACATGGGATCAGCTCAAGGCCAAGTTCCTACAAGAATTCTATCCGGCAAGCAAAACAACGGAGATTAGGAAGGTGATTCAGGACTTCCAGCAAAAACCAGGAGAAGCTTTCCACGAAGCTTTTGATAGGTTGAAGGAGTTGTTACGATCCTGCCCGCATCATGAGATTCCCAAATGGCAGTTAGTGAAGTTGTTCTTCGAAGGAGTCAGTGAAACACATCAGGCTATGATAAACGCCTCGTCAAGCGGGACATTTATGTGGCAAGATCGAGAGGAACCTTGGCAGTTCTTGGAGCAATTAAGCAATGGCTCCAAAGAAAATTTTTCTACGAGAAAGACTGTAGGCACAGCAGCAGTAGTGGGAGCTGATGCTGATTGGAAGAAGGAGGTAAAAAACGAGATAAGTGAATTAAACAAGAAGTTTGACAGGCTCATGTCAACATTGCAGAATGGACCTCAGGGTCAATCACAAGGAGGTCAAGGAGGACCGAAAGTTCAGGAGGCAAACCAAGTTTATGGCCAAGGTCAAGGACAGTACAACAATGGACGACCCTACAGACCATATAATCTAGGGCATCAGCACAACTTCAACAACCAGAGGCAGAATAATTATCAAGGTCAATCGTCTAATCAGCCTAGGTCATACCAGCCAGCAAGCAATAATGGAAATGCGAGTGGGAGTGGTAGCAACAACAATAATCGGGGACCCAACACTGCTGTCAACAATGCCCCATGAACTCAAGAAGAGATGATTGCAAAAATGTACAAAATGTTCAGTGCTACTCAGCAGCAGTCCCAAGCTAATGCAAAAGCTATCGCAAACATGGAAAGGCAAATTGGACAAATGGCCGAGGATCAGCAAAAAAGGGACAATGGAAAGTTGCCAAGTGCCACGGAAGTTAATCCGACCCATAATCAGCGAGCCGGGAAAGAGCATGTAAATACTGTTGAGGCTGAATGGAGAAAAGTTACTTTATAGGACTTATTAGATTCATGAAGTAAGGCAGAGCTTGAGAAAGGAGAAACAGTCCAGGAGAAAGAGGAGGATAAAGGAGAAGGTGAGGAAGCAAGGAAGGAAAAAGAAATTCCTGTTGAGGATGGAACTCAACCAAAGCAGGACACGAAGGTTCAGGAAGAAGAGCAGTCGACAATAGCAGATATCAAGCAAAAGAAGAAAGATAAGAAAGGGAAGAAGAAACAAGAAGCACCTAAACCAAGAGGGCCGTTGATAAATCAACCGCTGTGGGATGAACTTAAGGATGCTCCTGAGGATACAAGAATTCTTCAGGAGATGTGTGAAAGAAATGAAAAAAGTAAGATTCCCACACCAGACACGGTTAGATTGACGATTAAGGCCAGTGAGGCACTGTTGGGAACACTGCCCAAAAAAGAGAAGGATCCTGGATCACCATTAATCACTACTACTATAGGAGATGTGGTCATTCGGAACACCTTGCTGGATTTGGGAGCAAGTGTAAATGTGTTACCGGGGTACTTATATGATAAGTACAAGAATGAAGAACTAGAACCAGCAAAAGTTGTAGTGCAGCTGGCTGACCAGTCAACAAAGGTATCCCGGGGAAAATTGACTAATGTCATAGTCAAGGTCGAGGACTTCTTCTATCCTGTAGATTTCCTAGTTATGGAGTATGAGAGCTTGGATGATGCGCCTGCACTCATTTTAGGACGCCTATTTATAGCTACGGCTGGCGCGGTGATTGACTGCAAGACGGGGGATCTGGATATCTCCTTTGGGACACGGAAAAGAAGGCTGAATGTGTTCGGAAATCCTGTATCGTTACCTTCAGAGAACGGTTACAAGCAATTAGACAAAAGTGTGTTAATGGAGCCAGGGATTAGGAGCAAAGAAAAAATCTGGACGCTAACAGGGGAAGGAGGAAAGGAAGATATTTTGAAGGAAACAAGGAATCACCCGTTGGCCACTATTGATAAGGAGCAGTTGTTGGATATGATGGAGATGCTAGAAGCAAGACACCAGCAATATGAGAAAGAATCAAAAGAAAGGGAAGCAAAAGTCTTCAAGCTTCTGGAATCACAACAGCAATGGATTAGTGGAGTAAGCGATAGGATGACTCAGCTCACATCCTTAATGTCGATGATGGCCCATAATTTCATAACTGGGTTCAAGCAGATGTCTTCAGAAGTTCGAGAAGAGGAAGAATAAAAGGAGAAGTACAACGTCTGGATGAAGACGTTAAACTTAGCGCCTGTTGGGAGGCAACTCATCGTGTCATAGGTTAGGTTCTGTGTTTCTTAGAAATAATTAGGAAAAATATCATCACTATTGACCGTGCCGCGGTTTTCTTATTTGCGCGACACGGGTTCGTAAACCAACCCGATGCGCAGGGGTTGATTTGGTGACACGTGCGAAGCGGGTTTTGCAATTAAGCGACGCGGGAATCGATTGGTCGGTTTTCTCCTATATTAAGGTAAGCCGCGACACTATTCACACACCACGACTCGGAGCTCTGATCAACAAAAATTCTCCCTTTTTTTCTTGCTCATTTCCATCCCACTACTACGGTATTTCATTCTAACTAGCTATTACTCGTTTAAACTAGTGATTAGGTAGTTAATTTGAGTTATTTGTTCAAAAAGTTCAAAACTTAGAAATGGCCAATGCTGACTCATAGGGTGTTTATTTCGCCAAATAGAGACCCTAGATGAGTTAGTCGGCACTTAGGCTACCTTGTGGTGTATTTGGATTGAGTTTAAACACGTTAAAACTCTATTTGGGGTGGAATTTTGGAAACAGCCGCTCGTCGTGCCGCGCCCTTACTCTTGGGCCGCGTCGCGATGCGGTGGAGAAGACAAGGACTTATTTTGCAAATTTTTGTTTTTCGTTTGTGCAGATCACGTTCAGACTAAACCATGACTTCCTTCAGTTTCCAGAAGGGCCAGAGGCCTCTGTTGAGTACAGATCACGGAGAGACGCTTTGACGAGTTGTCGGGTTCTTGAGGCGACTGTTATTGATAGGGCATCCTCGGGGAGGCCGGGTTATGGGGCGATATAGAGTCGTTTCTACACCGCACCTGGACCCATGGGGACGCTTCCTTTACATGTCGGGGCTGGGACAGGATCATGGCCACCGACGAGGGTGTCGTGTACATGGAGCTCCTCTTGGAGTTCCTTTCGACGATTGAGTACATGCCGAGAGCGACACACCCGCGGGCGAGGTTGATTCGATTCAGGTTGGGGGGCGTGCACAGGGAGTGCAGCCTTCGAGAGTTCGCGAGGCGCACTGGGATATATGTGGAGGCGCATTTTCAGCACCGCCATTTTCCCTAGTTCTTTGATGCATGTATTCAGGGGCAGCCGGAGCGGGCTGCCAATATGGAGGTTTGGGCACCATTGTCCAACGTCATCTACGAGGCAGGGACCTCCCGGGAGAGCCACCTCCATGACCCACTCCACCGCCTCATGCACCGCATCGTCTCCACCTCCATCATGCAATGGGAGGGGGCGAGAAGGTGTCCGGGGAGGACATGACGTTTTTCTGGGTTCTCCTCGACCCCTCCAGGTTCATTCACCTTCCCTACGCCCTAGAAGGTGCCCGATCATACCGGATCCTAACTGCCAGGACTGTTGCGACCTTGACCGCTTTACCTCCATCTCGCACTACTACGCGAGCTCTGGAGAAGATGGGGCTGATTGAGCAGCAGCGCCCGGGACAGTTTGTGTGGGCACCGACAGAGCCATCCCAGGCACCCAGCCAGCGTACGCTCAGCCTGGCAGGAAACGCCGGAGAGCAGCAGCACCAGAGCCAGCGCCAGCGCCAGCAGAGCCACAGCCGCAGGAGGACTCAGCGGCCATCCACCGATTGGAGGCCAGAGTCACTAGGATGGAGGACCAGCTTGAGTGGATCGGGGAGGTACTTTTGGAGCTAGCTGCCCAGCAGGGTCAGCGTCCCCAACGATTCCCAGCCAGAGCCGACGACCATGAGGCTGGATCTTCCAGGCCACCAGGTGGCAGTTGACATTTTTGGGATACATGTACTGAATCTATAACACAACTTTATATTTTGTCTGTTTATATTTTATTTGTTATGTTGCCTTAAATGTTTTGTTGAGTCATGCATGTTATACCAAATTAGGAAGGAGTTGTCTCAGACAAATGTGGGGTCACCGTGCCCCCTCCACTTGTCTTGACCACCGGCATGTTCACTGTTGCGCCACAACTCCATAATGCCAAATCAAGAATTCTTTTTGTTCGAATTTGTACCTGTGATACCGAGTACCAACCAAGCAGTCTACCGTCCAAAGGGGTAACTCTTTCTCCCTTGTTCTAAATATTGTTTGTACAATGGGGACGTTGTACGGCTTTAAGTGTGTGGTGTGGACGGTCGAAAGAGTAGTTTTTTGAAATTTTTGCAGAAATGACCAATTTTCAAATTTTTAGCAACTTTTTCAAAATGTTTACTAAATTGTAATTTTGAAACGAATGGTTTGTGATTGTGATAGCAGTGGTAATTTTCAAGAGATACTGTTTATTTGTGGTCATGCTATTAGTTAGTCAAACAAGTTGAGTTTTAGGAGTTAAACGATTGGATAGTTTTAGGATTGGAATTTAGGAAGGAAATGTCAATCTGTAGTCTTTGTTGTTCGAGCCGGTAGGTCCGAAAATGGTGGCCTCAAAGAGGCATTTATGCACCATACCACCTAAGATCGTCTGGTTTGGGATGGTATTTTCGAAAGCTCATTACACGGACAACATCGAAAGTCATGGACAATTCCTTAATGGCCTTTAGAATCTGAATGAGTAACTACACATCATTGTGGACAGAAAGTTTGTAATCAAGGGTTCTCTAGAAAGCCATAAATTCAAAGAACATTCTAATTAGGTTTTCACGAACTATTTCACTCTAACCCCTGAGGCAATAAGCTTTGAAGCTAAACACAGTAAAAAATTGTTTGAGTCTTAGTTAGAATTTATTAAAAACTCTATTGCTTGGGAACAAGCAAGGCACAAGTATGGGGTGTTTGACAACGCCTAGTGATATTACATACTTTAGTCGTTGTTGAGCCCTATTCTTAGTGAAATTATATCATATATCTCGTGGTATTCTCACTTTTCGTGCTAGTACTTCTTTGGAAGAAAATAATGAAAACAGGGACCAAAAGCATGCAAATTGGAGAAAGTTTGGACAAGAAGATAAAATCAGGACAACACGCACACGCGCCACGGAATCAAGAAGGCGCGACGCGGCTTTAAGGCGGTGAACTAAATTCAAAGGCCGAGAAAACGAGAGAAGATAAGTACGCGCGCCGCGGTTCACTTAAATGCGCGGCACGGCTGCAGGAAATTTCAACTATAAATAGAGGAATTTACAGCCGAAACCCTGAGCAAAACCCTGGTGGAAAATCGACCGTAGAGGCTCTTTGACTCCAAGAATTCGTTTTCAGCAACTACCTTTTGGCATTTCAGGTTTTTATGTTTAACTTCTTTTAGTTTAATAGTTAGCATTAGTGGCTAGGGTCTTTGGGAGTGACAACCACTGACCTTGAGCATTGGAGTTACTGTTTTTCAGTCTTTCTTACTGTATTGGATGATTGGAATTCAGTTTGAGTTTATAATAATCATTTGGTTACAAGTAATATTGGCTTTTCGGTGTTTGATGCTTGTTATTGGTTTTGAATGCTTGGATTGTGTTTGGATGATAGTTTTGACCTTGTTGGACTATTTTCATTCGCTGATTTCAGTAGCCAATTAGGTTAGTTTATTAGGTTTGAACTTTAGCCAGTGACTGTCCCATTGGATCTTAGTTATTGGTGTAGTTTATGTCTTGTTTTGGTTTATGTTTGGAGTGTTGAATGCCTTTGTTTACTTCTGAATTAGAGATGCATTTCTGATTTCAGAAAGTAACTAGGTTTGGGTTGAAGCTTAGCTAGTCTATGCTTATTTTGGGATTGTTTAGTTTAGAATTTCTGAGTTTTAGTGGCAACGGTTTGGAAACTAAAGTTCTCCGACTATAGCGTGACACTATAGTTGGTAATCTGTCATCTAGACTGACCACGTAGCTCCAGCGGATCGACCCTGACTACCACTGTGCTAGTGTGTGTGTTAGGTTTTTCTTATTTTTGACCGCACGACAACCTAGGCGTGTCAGTTCCATCTTGCTAAATCAACCTCTCGGAACACCATTTCTCAGAACCAACACATTCTTACAACCGTACCAATCAACACTTGCACACGACCAATTTAATGATAGAATGAAAATTAAATAGAATTACATTTAATATCCAATAATTAAAACAAACAAATCAGAATTTTTCCAACGGACATTCCCTCTGTCATACATGTCCGTCCTTTATTGGACCATCACTTTTCATCACTGTTTCGCATTAAATGCCAAGCACACACTTTTTCTGACACGACTATTCACACGTCTTTTCATTTCCTTATCCGACTGTTCTCCACAAAATTTTCAAATAATATTTTAACCGTTCCCCCTTACTTATTCATCTTCTTCAAAGTTCTTTCCTTCACACCCTCGATTCTCTCTCGCCGCCGTCTGCAATTTTGCAACCCTAAAATTCTCTATCTTTCTCTAGAAATCTTCAAACCTGTAAAATACTTGATATTCCTAATTTTCGTGTAACATTCACAGATTCTCTTCAATCTCATCTATCATTTATTATTTATTTCCTCTCTAACAGTTAAGTTTCTCTATAACTTGTTACTCTTAGTCTCCTCTCTAATGGCTACTCAATCAAAAAGTAGCGGACCTGATAACGACACCATCCTTGTTGCCATCTCCAATGTCAACCTTCCAAGAAATCTCAACCTCTACAAAGAACATTTACGTGTACTCATACACATTTTGTCCAAATACAAGTTGGCTAGGGCTTTCTTTGATCCACCCCCTGCAATTCTTGTTTCCCTGCTACAAGACACTGTATCAACTGCTACCAAAGGACAAGACCCAAAGGTCAAACCTGCTATACCATAACCCTCCTCGATGGCCGAAAAACAACTTTGGACAAGAAAGTGTTCGCAGAAGCCCTGAATCTTCCATTCAACATAATCACCTTTGATTGTCCAACTCCTAACCAACTTGAATCCATGATATTCAAAATGGGCATGTATAAACTGCCTAAACTGTTCTTACTTTCCAAAGGGCACATCTCATCTCTATGGCAGTGCTTGAGTCATTACATCATCAAGTACTTAACCGGTAAAGTTGGTGGTACAGACCAGTTAAGCAAACGGCTTCTTGAACTCCTTTGGAGTTTGTACACCAGTTACGAGATCGACTATGCTGACATTCTATTCGAAGATTTCCTCTCGTACATCCCTAACTCTCAGAAGCCAAAAGGCAAAATACACTCAACATGCTTTTGGGCCATGTGCATTGACCACATCTACAAAACCCTTGAGATCCCAATTGCTACACCCATATCCAAGGATGACAAATTGGTAATGCCTCAAGCCAAACCATATGCACCAAAGACAGATGCCATCTTTGGACAACTCAGAAAATTGCCTGATTCCCTCCTAAAAGTGGCTGACCCCAAAGAACCTGCATTACTCTCGCATCTATCAGAAACAAAGGATGTCCTTCCCTACACCCCACATCCCCTCCGAAACTATGAAGCACCTAAAAAATCAAAGAAGAAAGCTTTTGAGTCCTCTCCTTCTAAGCAGCCTTGGAAAAAGAAACAGTGAAAGGACAAATCGGTACACATTTTTCTATCTTTCCGACTTCTAACTCTTAATCTTATTTATACATCTCTTCTAACTTTCCACTTCTAAAACATAGTATTTCCAACTCTCTTCTGACTTTCACCTTCTGAATCATCTTATTTCTACCCCCTTTTCAGTCTTATTTTATAAGAATCCCCTTTTTGAACCTTCTCTCTTACAATACTACTTTAACACAACAATTGGAATCACTTTTACTTATCTTATAAGTCAAAACTAAGTGCCTTGTTAAACAACTATTTGTTCACCGTCATTGGCACTTGGGAAATCCAGGTATATATTCAGTATTGCTTGGTCACCTTGTTTTAACTTCAGTGTTTTAACAAATGCAAACCAAAAATCTACGATTTTTGAGTATCCAAACTACTTTTGGTCTGAATTTAAATATCTCGGTGATAAATTAAGTTTAGTTCACCACTGGAATTTGTTTCCACATTCTAACTTGTGCAAATTTTCAGATTTCTGAACCATCTTCCAAAGATTCCGAGACAGAACAAATGGAGGAAAGACAGAACTCTCCAGACTCGGAGGATACGCAAGAAAACATTATTTTGGTGGAAAAAAAAACTCACCATCAAAAACTAAAGGAAAAGAAAAAGTCTTTGAAACTCCCATCCATACGCCCTTGGTCACCACCATTCCTGATCGCACTCAACCTCCTATTAATACATCTGAGTTTGACGCATGGAGTTTCAGAACCGCTATCAATGAACATGCGACATTAGTTGAACACCTAAAGCAACAATTTGAGCTTAGAAACCTTGAGCTTCAAAAACTATCAGAACTTGGCCCACCGTCTGATAATGACCTCGACGAAGTTAATCTGGAGAGAAAGAGAATCCATAAACTTTCGTTAAGTATAGATTCCTTTCTAAGTTCTTATCTCAACAACTTGGTAGACACTCCCGTCTATCTGTTTGATACCACCGAGAGAGATTGGTCCAAGATCGCCTCAGCAATCGTCCCACTCTCTTGGGACAGATTTCTTGCTCAAGATCTTCGAAAGAATACTGCTCTTCAGACCTCCATTGAGCAACCTGCTGAATCCGGTTCCCGTCTTCTGCTCTCCGAAAGCAAATCCTTTCCAGGTGGAAACTCCTTCTTCGACACCAATCAGGAAGTTGACAAACCTTCTTCCTCAAAAATTCATCAAGTCAGTCTTAGTGACACCAACTCCTCATCCGACAAAGATGACACAAACGCTTCGCCTCAATCCGTCATGTCCTCCGTCAAAGATGACGCTTTACATCAAAAGGTTGATGCTTTAACCACTCTTCTGACCGAAATCAAGGCCTCGCAAAATCAGGAGGCTCTACTCAAAGAACTATCTGCACTAAAAGAAAGGGTAGCTGCACTTGAAAATCGAAACATTCTTCTTCATCTTGACAACCAAGTCGAAAAAGTTATCTCTAATGGCCTAGCCAACATTGATAATCATCGACAATCCGATGCTACCAACATGATGAAGACTGCCTAAAAGTTGCTCTCAGAAGTCGAAAAATGCCATGCAAAGATTCCGGAACTTATGGAAATTGTGGATAATAAAATCACCTCCACTACTGACCATCTCTCAAGTTACCTTCACGGAGTTGTCTCGGAAAACATATCTCTCCGAAAGACTCACTTTCATCTACTCCAAATCATCACTCATACTCTTACCTCCATTTCTGACACCATGGATGGCCCCATTCAGCAGATCAAGCTCTGCACTAGTCTCAACATCAATCTCATGGAACAATTCAAGGATTTCGCCTCCAGGGCCCTTGCAGATGATTTAGCACAAATGTTCACCCAAGTGACCACCAATCTTGAAACAATCTTGAAGCGCCTACCTGTGCTCCCTTAAACTTCTGAAGGAACCCCAGGAGGGGGAAGGGCGGGTCAAGAAAACAAAATAGATGATATTAACATAGATACATCTGCGGGTCCAAGTGGAACCAAAGAAGACAATGACAAGATCATTACGGACACAACTGAAAGTCCAAATCAGAAGAATCAAGACGAAAGAAACACTCAAGAAGACACCAATGCTGGTAAGGACAATGAATCCGAAAACGGAACAAATGCTAAGAATCCAACGAAAGAGACTCCCAAAGAGACTTTCCAAGAGACTCCCAAAGAGACTCCGAAAGAGACTCCCCAAGAGACTTCGAAAGAGACACCAAAGGTGCCAACTCCCACAAAGGTTCCAACTCCTCACTCCTCTCCTCAGAAGATCCAGACTCCGGTAATCGAAATTCCCTCAGAAGACGAGACTTTAGTGTACTCCCCAATTAAAGAATCTGACCCCCCAGAAGTCAAGGTCAAGAAATCAGAATATTTCGATGCTCAAGCTCTTCTACATGCTAAAGACTTCAGCTCCGAGTCTAAACAAAGAACATCTGATCCCAACAAAGTGGATCCAATCAATCCCGGCACTTCTGATCTCTAAACATTCCTCATGTTCCGACCTCTGACGGATTCTGACTTCAAACCCTTCAAGTCCTACAATCCCCCTCCTACTAACAAACACAACTGGGATATACCGCTGACTCCGAATGGAGAAAAATATCACTATTCGCTCAATTTCACAACTACCCTAGCATTCAACAAAGAACTTGCAGCCTACTACAAGAATCAGAAATTCCTGAGCTCACATACCAAACCTCA
The DNA here is from genome assembly GCA_023525715.1 of Cichorium intybus. Classification (NCBI taxonomy): domain Eukaryota; kingdom Viridiplantae; phylum Streptophyta; class Magnoliopsida; order Asterales; family Asteraceae; genus Cichorium; species Cichorium intybus. The sequence goes on along the minus strand of CM042016.1, from coordinate 59,800,545 downwards.
AATTGATACATGGTCAAATGAGCCCATAACATCCGTCCTAAGCCTCAAGAAAAGAAGCTTTCAAAAGTCTGAATATTATGAATATGAATTAGTCAGAAACAACGACTACGAAAAAAGATTCTGATTACCGAAGCTGGCTTCCGAAGGATGAACCCAGCAGATCTCTTTACGATTGTTTGAAAGCTATCATCAAATAAACAACAAATCGCTAGAGAAGCCTATGTTGCAGTCAAACGATTTCTACATGGCCTTCTAGAAGAATTCTGTTTTGCTGATGCTGAAATGCTCAAATTTGTTAAAGATCATGCAGACCAGCAATTCCCAGAAAAAGTTGACTTGTCAATGCCAGACAACTGAGACAACTGGAAAGAGGTGCCACCTTTGACCCAGAACTTGGTCTGGTATACAAAAATCCAAATCAGAAAGGATCCTTTCTATTTATCCGTGCTGGTCAAATCAAAAGGGTCCCTAATGATATGCTGCATGAATACATCAAAGCCGTAAAGAAGTCATCGCATTCAGACCCAGAAGCTAAGAAGGAACTGCTACTAAGGATGGAATGGCTACTATGAGTTAGGAATTTTTGGTCATATGCTGTAAGGCAAGGCATACTTGACAAGCCTTGAAGAAATCAACTCAAGCCCCTCGATTGGTCACCGAAGGGGGAATTGTTAGTTCTAAAACCGAATCGTTGACCAACTCGGCATTTAGTGTGTTTGTTTAAGTATTTCTAATGTCTTTATTTTGATGGAATGATAAACAAAGTATTTGTTATGAATGTTTAAGTAATAGTTATGTCTTGAATATGTTATTCACCTAATTATGTTTCTGAAAGAGTTGTACAAAATATTATAACAAGGTCCTAAATCTAGACTTGGATTTTGGAACTCCGTTTAACTCAATGCCAAGATCAGAAGGTACGACTCTCACAGTTCAGAAGTCCATACTCGGAACTAACTCAGAAGATCAATCAAGACCAACAAGATCATGTTCCTAAGACACTTTGATTCAGTAATGCCAGGACTCCGAAATCCTCTCTGGATTTCGGACTATCAATATGAACAACGTATAGGAACAAACATACTTAATCATTCTACAAAGAAAACTGAAGATCTGAAGATCATCTCGAAGATAAGACAAAGGATAAGCACTTCAACTTATAGGATATGATTAGACTAGATCAGTCGTGGCCTTTTAGAAGCATGTCGGTTGTACTTAATCTAATATTGTATTATAGCTATAGCCACCCTAGTCTGACATTGTATTATTATAATAGAGTTATCCATGTTGTCTGACTGAAGAGAGACGTGTTTTCTGCTCTTCAGTCCATAGGTCTTTATCCGAAGGTCTTCCCTTAGTCTATAAAAGGGAGACCAAGTCCATCTTCAGTCCTCATGAGTTTGAGAGATATTGTGTAAAGCTTATACCATTATCAATATAATATCTCATTCCATCAATTCTCTTGTTCTTATCTGCATTTCTTACTGCCTTTACATCTCTAGTACCTTTATCTCTCCATCTTTATATTTCTTGTTCTCTAACTGTTAATTCACTCTATTTATTGTTGAGCTATTAAGATCTATTCTAAGTATTATTTCCTTACTATTATTCTGCATCCATCTCAAGTCTTCGGACTTGTCCAGCTCCAAAACCGTACAGTCTCGGAACTTTACTTTCCGCAATCTTAATTTTTCCGCATCTTACTTAGATTATTTGGCGACAACAACGTGTCAGTTACAACGTCATCCTGATTTTAGCTAATTTCTCGCTTTTCACGCGCCTGACAAAGCGACTCTTGGGGGCTACTCATCATCATCAAGCGTGATTTAGGGAAATTGAATCGATTTCCTTGGGATTTTCTCTCTCCACTTGAATTCCTAAAGATATATAACGATTTCTTGAAGACTTTTCTCTCTTCTACGCAAACTTTTCTCTCAATAATGTTCATCTTCTCTCAGAGCAAAATCTCTCTCAAGCCTTCTTCAATGGCCGGTTCTTCTTCAGCCAACGACAATACTTCCTCCACCTTGATATTGAAGATCAAAGCAAACTAGAAGATGGTTATTGATCCTAACTCTTCACATTACAGCGAAGCGATTCACCCAATGATCGAGTGTTTAAAATACTCGAGGATCAACAAGGCTTTGACTGAATTTGCATCACTCCCCATTGCTCTTCTCTCCGCCGCCTACTCCTCCGCTTTTTACAACAAGACGGAGGAGATGGTCACTTTTGAAGTTGGGTCGGTGAAGACCAAAATATCGAAATCTCGATTTGGTAAACTTCTAGGGTTTACAGATACCGCCGACATGGTTGACCCTGAATCTCTTCAGCCAATAACCTTACTCCGACTCATCTACCAGATGGGATACAAGGGCGACATTACTCAGTTGTCTAAGTTTGTGAAGAAGGGTTTACCTCCTCACTGGAATGCACTATTCACAATCCTATTCAAGAGCTTTCCGGAACGAACCACCGGCTCTGATAGTGCAAGTAAGCTATTCTACTCCTTCTTCTATGGTCTCTACAGTGATGTCAATCTTGACTTTGGCTCTATCTTGTGGAGTTAATTCGTGGACAGTGTCAACTATAAACTTCGACACACAGAGATCTCTTGTGCTCGCTTCTGGTCCCTCATTGTTCACAGGACTATTGTGAAACATGATATTCATGTCATGACTGACTCAGTTATGGCCATAATTCTGACTTTACCAACTGCCACATTCGTTACCACAAAAGCGCAGGATTTCGAATTCATAGGCACAATTCCTACGGCCATGACTAGTCGGGTTCCGAATGACATCAAGTGTGTCGTTGACTACAGCAAGAAGACTCCCTTTGTTATACGTCCTCTTGATCAAAAGCATCAAGATGCTTTTGATAAGCTAGAAAATCCGAAGAAAGTAGTAAAACGCAAGGGAAGGGGTGCTGCTTCCGATACCGAAAAGCCAGCCAAACGCTCAGGAAGGTTTCGGAAACTTGTCATGCCACATCTCTCGGAAGACGAACATTCCGATAATCAACACATCACGAATCCTTTAGAGGATGACATGGATGACAATGATGAAGGAGAACCCATCGTAAACACCAATCCACGACCCCCAACTCCCACTCCTAACCCTACTCTGAAAACCACCCCACATTCCAACCCTAAATCCTCACCACCTAAATCTCCACCACCTAAATTGCCTCCACAGAAATCTCCACCACAAAAATCTCCACCACATAACTCTCCTCCTCGTAAATCTCCATCACCAGAACGAACGACCAACCCCTCACCCAAATTTCCAGACCCTAATTCCGAAGAAGAAGATGAAGATGTCCTGATTTACGATGCTCAGGATGACATGGCTGATTACATTGAATCTCCTTTGAATGTGAATTTTAATACTTCTGATGAGAATGCTCCGATGTCGAAGGGGCAATTTAAGGAGCTTTCAGCCAAGTTGTATAAGTTACTGCAAGCCAACAAGGGTCCTTCTACTTCCGATTGGAAATCCCAGTTAGAAGTCCACAACACGCATGTTGAGACGTTGATTACTGAAAACGTCAAGATCATGAAGGAATTCACCTTGTTGATGGAACAGAATCAGAAACACATGGAGGATTCGCCAACAAAGATTGGCCGACTGGAGACTGACGTTCTAAAGTTCACACAGGACTTCCGAGACTCCCATCAGTCAAACAATGCCAAAACGACTTTGGTTATTCAAGGGTTTGCAGATACCCGTAGAGCTGAAAAGGAGGCTCTCGCCACTCTACGTTCGGAACTGAAGAAGTAGAATTCCGAATTGGCTTCTTCTCTTGAAGCCAAGGCAGAAAAGTTACGTGAAGATCTTGCCATGGAGAATGAAGTCATGGGTCTCTTGGCTTCCAAAACTACAAAGATTCAAGTGCTGAAGGCTGATCTCAAACACACAACAGCAGTCCTGTCATCTGCTGTTTTGCAAACTCAGGCTATTCGGAGTTATGTTAACAACATCGATTCATACATTCGTCGAGCACTTGAAGAAGACGATCCGATCCTCACTCCTTATGTTCGTGGTCATATTACGAACAAACTTTATCCTGTTCTCCTTTTGTTGAGCAAAATCAAGGGTGTTTCGGAAGAGGATGAACCAAATCCGAACAAAGAAAAAGAGTCTGACAAACTCAAAGAAAAGAAAAAGGAGAAGGAGTCTAACCAGGGAACGGAGACTCCAGAGGATAACTTAAATACCTCGAATGTTTCCAAAGAATATCAGGGAGACAGTTCGAAGAAGCCAACAGAAAATCCCATCAGATGAGCAAGATTTTCCACAGTCACCAATATAAAGGAACCAGGGACTGAAAAGTCAGCTGATGAAATTCAAAAACCAAAATCCGATTAGTTTGAAAAGATGAATGTTGGTGACACATCTACCGGTCCTTCGAAACGAAAGACAAAGAAGATTGGTGAAGATGATGAGGAAGATGAGACTGAGCTTTCGGAAACAGCTAAATTGGCCAAAGCTGAAAGGGAAAAAGAGATTGATGACATTCTCAGAATCAATCGAGAGCTTGATGCTGAAGAAGCAGCCAAACGAGATACTGTACTTCTGTTGGAATTACGGATGATACACTTTCCAGGTTGGGATTACGAAACCATGAAGAAGGAAGCCATCACTCAACCAATTCAGAACTGGTTGCAGTAAAATTGCTCATACGACATCGGAAATCAAGTGGTTTCTCAAATTGATTTTCATATGACTGCTAGAGTATTCTTTATTCGTTGCTTTGACGAACTCATAACGAATACTCAACCCAGTGCCGTCGTCAATGACATGCTCTTCAACTTCTACCTGGCAAAAATGCTATCTTCCTAGCTCGCAGGGGAACCGATCAGGAGAAGGATGAATTCACTCTGGCTGATCTTCTTTTCATGAATCCATTTGATTAGGTTTCCCTGTTCAATATTCTTTCAAGGGATGAAGACCACGAAATTCTTGTTGAACATGTCAAGAAACTACTCATGGGCTACATCCTTGAAGTTGCGAAACTGGATGTGGAAGTTGTTGCAGTTTTGGATTCTACTCCCGAATGCTCAGCTAAAAAACCTTCTTCTGATCTTAGTAAAGGTCGTCTCGGAAGAATTAGCAAAAAAGAGTGGAATGTGGCATACCCCTCCAAGGAAGGCAAGGATTCAGTCAAAAGGATGTTCTTTGTGAGACAAACATTTGTATCGGACTCCTGCATTAAAGAAGATACTCGATCTCATCAACAAGACTCGAGGCAACACAGCATATGATAAAAGGTGTTTCAATGACATGCTGACCTGGTACATGGCGTTCCGAAAGAGAATCTTTCTTCTGATTCCGAAGGTGTTTGAGAAAGTTCTAAATGTTCCGAAACCAGAAGTTGATGAATGAAGCTTCTTCGCAATTTGACTCAAAGTGGGAGATTGTAGAAATATTTATTTAGATTGAGTCAATTGTGCATGCAATAATCAAGCCTTAATGTTAGCATGTATTTATGGGTGGGCCTGTCCATTCCATAGTTAGTTTTAGTATATAAGGCATGCACGTACCCTAATTAGGGTTAACTTCTGTATTCTTATTTTGCGGCACTCATACAGAATAGTTCTCTCTAAATTTTTCTTGAGTTGCATGTTAATCATTCGACATAAGTTCTACATATTGTGTGTTCATGTTTATTGTTATTTTCCGCATTATTGAATCTAGATCCTACTTCTGTGTTTCAACAATTTAAACAATTCAACATTATTAAATAACCAGTCGGTTCCAACACGAGCATCCGTCTCATTCTCTTCTAACCATCGCACGTCGAACGATTCCACAATCTTCTTGGTCACCTTGTTATACACCCGATAAGCAGTTTTACCCGCATACCCACAAAGTAGCAATTATCAACTTTAGACTTGAACTTTGGAGTAGCTTCAAGATCATGGAGGGTGCAAGGGCAACCGAAGGTGCGAAAATGTGCAACAGTTGGTTTGCGTCCATAGAGAATTTCATACGGAGTCTTAATTTGAGGCCTGTTGATAATGACCTGATTCTGGACATAGCACGTTGTGTTAATTGCTTCGGCCCAGAAGAACACCGGTAGTTTGGAATTGACGAGCATGTACGTGCAGCATCAATTAAGGTTCTATTCCAGCACTCAGCAACACCATTCTGTTGAGGTGTACGAGCAGCACTATACTGATGCTGCACTCCTTTATTTGCATAGAATTTATCCAACACCACGTTCTTGAATTCAGTCCCATTGTCGCATCGAATTGCCTTCAACTTCTGATTCGTTTGTTTTTCAATGAGGGTGATGAATCTCATGACCAGCTCTGTAGTTTCACTCTTATTTTTCAAAAATAAAACCCAAGTAAAACGTGAGTAATCATCAATAATAACTAAACAATAAGAGCTTTTGTTTATACTGAGAACGTTGACAGGGCCAAAGAGATCCATATGAATCAGTTGAAGGAGTGAATCTATGGTGTTGACCAATTTGGGCTTGTACGACTTCCGATGATGTTTTCCTTGAGCACAGGAAACACACTTTTCAAAGGTAATGAAGTCTTTAATAGGAAGGCCTCAGACAAGATCGGTTTTAGCGAGACGATTCAAATTCTTCGCATTGGCGTGACCAAGACGTCGATGGCACAACATGGCATTCTGTTCAGAGGCTTTTGAGAACACGCATGTGACTTTTTCAGGAGTGTTGTGATTCATATCTATGATAAAAGAGTTGCTTTTGCGTTCAGATCTGACAAGAATCCACTCTTCTGCAATGACCACACCAGGTTTAAGAATTAGACATTCTTTCTTAATAAAGTGGGTGGAAAAACCATTGTCGCACATTTCTGAAACACTCAGCGGACTATGCTTAAGCTGAGGAACAAAGTTTACGTTCTCAAATTTCAACACGCCATTCAAAATAGTCCGCTTCTGAGTGATCTTCCCTTTTTCTCCTCCTGCAAAGGAAACATACCCACCGTTGAAATTTTCAATATCGTTTAACCGGGACATGTTTCCTGTCATGTGCCTGGAATACCCACTATCAACATACCAGAGTCTGATGATATTCCTCCATAGCTTTTCCTGCATAAGTTGCAGGATTAATTAGATTTAGGGACCCAGACCATTCGGAAACTAGGTTGACCCTTTCTATCGATACAGGAAACGGATTCTAAATTCATGTCACATTTATCAAATAATGGTGAGATATTAGAGGTTTTTGAAATACTGCCTTTGGGAACCCATCTATAATTGGATTTAAATCTTTTGTCTTTGGACCAGATGGGAACATTTGAAATTTGATTTTAACATAGGACTACTATTCGAGTCATTCCTTTTATCCTGGGCAGTTTGGGTCTTGGTTTTTGAAACATTTCGATTTTTATTCCGAGAATGTGACCTCGAGGGTTTTCTTTTATAAGATCTCACCCTTGGCACGTTCTGCCAGAACTGTTCATGTTGTTGAGCATACAAATATCAGGGACAATTTCTAGCAATATGACCAGCAATTCTACAGTTGAAACAAGTTTGTCTTTTCAAAGGAGCAGTGGAAGTAGGTCCTGATTGTTTCAAAGCATTACCACACACACACAAGCAAGAAACATATATTTTAACAGAATTCTTGGTCATAAATTTTTGAAAATTAACATCACAAGAATTTTTCAAAACATTAGCAGTTTTAGTGTCACATCACACACAATCATCAATAACAGGAAAAATAGAAACATCAGTTTTCAAATAGTTTTTATCAAAATTAAAAACACGCTTGTATTCATTTTCCTCATCCTTCTTTTTCAGCTTATCTGTACATGAGATAGAAGAATCAGTAGAGTTCATTTCAGTACTCTCAATGGTGCCAGATTGATCATTCTGAATGGAATTGGATGTAACGGGTTGTTCTGTCTCTTTTGGTTATCAATGGACGGAGTAAACTTATTATTAAAAGGTGGTGGAAGCATTTTGTAGCCAAAACCTTAACCATGTTTGTTTTGCCATTTTAACGTATGTTCAATCATTGATTCAACAACTGCACTTGATGCATCGAATTTTTTAATAGTGAAATCAACATCATTATATTTGACTTTCAGTGCATCAAGTTCACTAGTTAACTTGGCAATATCTTTATTAGCAAATTTAAGGTGAAAAGATTTTATGCTATAATCTTCTTGCAATTTATTAAAATCTGAAGTTTTAGCATCTAGCATTTCTTGAAGAGGTTTGAGTTTCTTTTTAGAATTCTAAACAACATTTTCAAGATCAAATATTTCTCTAACTAATTTATCATTCAGCTCACGGTATTTAGCAATCTTATCATCACAAGATTTAGAGCAAGAAACTTCACTAACCTCAGTGTTGGCGGGGGTGGTAGAGACCATGAATCTAATCTGTAGATCCATCATTTGTTCTTTAGCAGCATCAACATCCATGTCACCTTCGATCTGGGCTAGGTGAGCTCCACCATCTTCAGCCAAATTCAGGGCCTGCATTTGATCCTCCCACGTGAACTGCTGTGCCACCATAGCTCTTTCTGTATTCTGAGGAGGAGTTTCACGATTTTTTCTAACTGGAACCAGATTTCTCTAAGCATTATCATTCTCCACTTTAGGCTTGGTGCACTCACGAGCAAAATGTCCAGGCTCGTGATAGTTGTAGCACCGCAGCTAAGACTTGTTAAAGCCCACATGTTTGTCTCTGTTTGCACCACAATTGTCTCTTCCCGTTTGCTGGGTGAACTTTTTTTCCCTAAATACCGGCATAGCAATATGCCAGGAAATGTCCATTTCTTCAACATCGTCAGGGTGAATCTGATCAAGATCTCCAACCATGACTGCTGAATCAGTTCACGGTAACGAGAGCATTGTAACAATTTAAAAGACCAGCCATCATAGCCAAGTTTTGTTCAGCTCCCTTGGGAATAGTTGGAGCTAGGAAAGTTGATTTAGAAGCAGCACTTGGAGCAGAGGGGACTGGAGATGCCATCGGTATACTGGATGAAGAAGAAGCTTGTTGTGCTGGGAGAGCAGAAAATGCACTATTTGTAGATGCACCCAGATTGGCAGATTGGTAAGAGGTGACATGATTGATTTCCCTTTGCTTATCATCCATGTCGCAAGATTTAATGATAGCCATCACCTCAAAAAGGGAAAGTTTGCCAAGGTCTCTTGTCTTCTTAATCACCGCTACATTCATATCCCAGCTTCTTGGTAGAGAGTTGAACAACTTCTTGTCGACTTCAGTTTTTGACAGCATAATTCAGCAGTGATTATCTCAGTGTTTAAGGTAATAAAACGTTGCAATTGGGTCTCAAGTGTCTCTCCAATAACATGATTACACATATTAAACATCTGACGAAGCAGATCTTGCATGCTTTGTTTCATGTCGTCATTGTCTTCGTAGACCTCAATCAATGCATCCCATAAAGATTTGGCGCTTTTGTACTCTCTAAAGCCCTGAGCAATATCCGGAGACAGTGCCATAGTAAGAGTGGCAAGGGCCCTTTCATCTTGGTCCACTTTGTCAAATTCCAAATCTATGTATTCTTCAAATCTATGTATTCTTCAATAGGTTTCTCCACAGTTTCACATCTTTCATTTTAATATATTGTTCGAATCTGTACTTCCATTCCGAAAATCCTTCAGCATTGAGCAGCCTAGGAATGCGGGTGACCGTACCCATGACATAATCAATATGAGAATGCATAGTAGTAGCTAATTCCATTGAAAATGAACCGAAAAGTACAAAAATCTGACTAGACCGAAATCAGCACACCGAAAACCAAGTTCTTGACCGAAATCCTCAACCAAAAGGTAGCTCAAATCGAAAACAATGACCGAGAATCACACTTGACCAAAAACCAGATGAGAACTCTGACTGAAATCACCAGATGACACCGAAATCACCAAAACCCTAAATGTATCACCGAACACGAAATTTGGGCTGACCGAAAATGCACTTAACCGACCGAAAACTGCAAGAAAGCCCTAGCTATAAACTCGCGCTGCCCCCGAAAACTCCACAGGCAAACCGAAAATGTCCAGCAAATCTGAATCCACTGATTTCTTGCACAAAACTTAGTTTTGATTATCAAAAACTCAATTTTAGCCAAGAACAATGAAGAACACTGACAACGCCTAGTAATATCACATATTTTAGTCGTTGTTGAGCCCTATTCTTAGTGAAATTATATCATATACATCGTGGTATTCTCACTTTTCGTGCCAGCACTTGTTTGGAAAGAAATAATGAAAACAGGGACCAAAAGCGTGCAATTTGGAAGAAGTTTGAAGATCAAGGCAAAATCAGGAAAAGACGTACGCGCGCCGCGTAATTCATCAAGGCGCGACGCGGCTATGAGGCTGTGGAAAGAATTCAAATGCCGATAAAATGGGGATAAACCACTACGCGCGACGCAGGATCCACTTATGCGCGGCGCGGTCTCGAGATTTTTGCAACTATAAATAGAGGCTTTTAGGTCAAAAAAATTAGCGAAGACGTGGTGTGAAATCGACCCCCAAGGCTCTTTGACTCCGAGATTTGGCTTTAGCAACCATTTTTTGGTATTTTCATGTTTTTATCTTTAATTTTCAATTAGTTAAATAGTTAGTGATAGTGGCTAGTGTCTTTGGGAGTGACAACCATTGACATTGAGTCTTTGCTTCTGTTTTTAATAAGTTTGGTTACTGTTTTGAACCTGTTGGATCTGATTTGGTTAATGAGAATCATTTGGTTTATGTTAATTTCTTAGTTTTTCGGTATTTATTCTTGTGAATGATTTTTGAGTAATTAGATTGTGTTTGATGTTTGGATTGCCTTTGATTGCTTCTGAAGTGGAGATGTACTTCTGATTTCAGTAGGCAACAAGGTTTAGTTAGTAGTTTAGTTAGTTGATGCTTGCTTGGAATTGTTTTAGTTTATGTTCTTTTGGGATTGTTTTGGAAAAAGTTAGGAACTAGGTGCTCTGACTGTAGCATGACACTGTAGTTGGTAATCTGTCACCTGTCTCGACCACGTAACTCCTGTTGATCGGCCCTGACTTCCACTGTGCTAAGTGTGTGTGTTAGGTAATTTCTTATTTTTGACCGCATGACGACCACTGCGATGTCAAATTTTGGCGCCATTGCAGGGGAGTTGTGAGCTTAAGAATTGGTGATTTGTAGGACTTTTAGTTTTTGAATTTTTTTGGTTTTTGATTTCAGTTAGTTAGTAATTTTGGTTTTTGATTTCTCGGATGTGTTGCATTAGTGCATGCGTACCCGTAGGGATGAGCAATTATCCCCTTTGCATTTTGACTCAGAGATTGAGCAAACTGCGCGCAAGATCCGTACATGTAGGCGTTTAAATACAATGAGTTTTAGTAATGTCAGTAGTAGTATAATGAGTGTTTCCCAGGAACCCTCGGGTGAGGCAACGAGAATGTTATTTATTCCCTCGGTTTCAGAATTCCACATTGGGAGCACGAGTGGTACTGATGGTGCAGCTTCAGCCCCTGCACCTATACCTTCATGCACTCTGCCGTAGATTCCACTATTTCAACCTTTATCCCAACCTCAATCCACAAACCCATTTACATCTGCCATGTCTTGGGGAGCGCCGACCTGCGATGGCACCCTAGTATCTAGACAGCAGACACCCATTTCTCAACCCATTTCACAACCAGCACCAGTACTTTTTAAACCACAAACCACATTCCAACCTATACCACCGTAGCAACAATATCAACAGCAACCACCCCAGCAGCAGTACCAGTATCAAGAGACTAAGGAGAGGTATGATGAAGAATACGAAGGATGGGTTCCACCAGCACCACAACAACCATGGAACCGAGGACGGGGACCTCCAAGAAGAGCACAACAGCATCAACCACTACAAGGTTAGCAGAGATATAATGATCATCACTGGTACGGTAATCCTGCTCAACCCTTGTATTTTGCACAACTGAGGGGGCAATCGGTTTCATCGCACTTCCAGCCACGGGAGTACGATGACTCGTCGCCCATTTACATTCCTGCTGATATAGAATCTCAAGTAGAAATTAGGCCTCAGTTGTTAGGGATATTACTGGAATTTAGGGGGTACAAACAGGATGACCCATACAATCACTTGTATGAGTTTATAGCAATAGCCAACGCTAACACCCCTAGGAACACCAATAAGAACATTTTTAGATTAAGATTGTTCCCATTCACTCTTAATGACAAAGGCAAATATTGGTTTACGTCTTTGCCATCGAATAGCATCACTACATGGGACCAACTCAAAGCTAAGTTCTTACAAGATTTTTATCCGGCAAGCAAGACGACGGAAATCAGGAGGTCCATTCAGGATTTTCAGTAGAAGCCTGGAGAAGCTTTTCCTGAAGCATGGGATCGTCTAAAGGAGTTGATGAGGTCGTGCCCTCATCAAGATATTCCAAAGTGGCAACTGGTCAAGGTATTCTTTGAAGGAGCAAGTGAGACGAACCAAGCTATGATTAACGCATCATCTAGTGGCCCTATTATGATGCAAAACCCGGAGGAGGCTTGGCGGTTTTTGGAACAGTTAAGTAATGGCTCCAAGGCGAATTTCTCTACAAGAAAGACGGTAGGCACAGCTGCAGCAATAGGAGCCGATGCCGACTGGAAAAAGGATGTAAAGAAGGAGATAAGCGAGCTCAATAAGAAATTCGATAGGCTTGTGTCTACTTTGCAAAATGGACCTCAGAGTCAGCCACAAGGAGGTCAAGGAGGACCAAAGACTCAAGAAGCAAATCAAGTCTATGGTCAGGGTCAAGGTCAATATGGCAATGGACGACCCTATAGACCATATAACCAAGGACAATAGAATTTCAATAACCAGAGGCAGAACAACTACCAAGGGCAGTCATCCAACTTGCCCAGGTAGTATGAACCGGCAAACAATAGTGGTAATGCCAATGGAAATGGTAGCAGCAACAATAGGTTGCCCAATAACTCCATCAACAATGCCCAGGGGACTTAGGAGGATCTGGTCGCGAAAATGCATGAGATGTTTAACACAACATAGCAGCAATCGCAGCCCAATGCGAAAGCCATCGTCAATATGGAGAGGCAAATCGCCCAAATGGCTGAAGGCCAACGAAAAAGAGAAAATGGGAAGCTGCCAAGTACCATAGAAGTCAATCCGACCCGTGGTCAGCGGGCCGGAAAGGAACATGTCAACACTGTCGAGGTTGAATGGAGGAAGGTCACCTTGGAAGATCTGATAGAATCAGGAAATGAGGCTGAGAGTGAAAAAGAGGAAGAAGTTAAGGAAAAGGTGGAAATTGAAAAGAAGAATCGGAAAGACACAGAATTAAAAGAAATTCCCGTTGAGAAGGAAACTCAACCAAAGGAGAACAAGGATGGCCAAGATGAAAAGCAGCCAATAATAGCTGGAGTTAAACAAAGGAAGAAATATAAGAAGGGAAAGACAAAGCAAGAAGTGCCCAAATCGATGGGGCCATCGATTAACCAACCCTTGTGGGATGAACTTAAGAATGCTCCTGATGATACAAGAATTCTTCAGCAGATGTGCGAGAAAAATGGAAAAAGCAAGACTCCCACACCTGACACTGTGAGGTTGACAATTAAAGCTAGTGAGGCACTGTTGGGAACACTGCCCAAGAAAGAAAAGGATCCTGGGTCACCACTGATCACTGTTACTGTAGGAGATGTGGTCACTAGGAACACCTTGCTGGATTTGGGAGCAAGTGTGAATGTGCTACCGGGATACTTGTATGATAAATACAAGAATGAGGAATTAGAGCCGGTAAAGACCGTGTTACAGTTGGCTGACCAGTCAACCAAAGTATCCCGAGGTAAGCTGACCAATGTCATAGTGAAAGTTGGGGATTTCTTTTACCCAGTGGACTTTTTAGTCATGGAATATGAGAGTTAGGAGGATGCGCCCGCATTAATATTAGGACGTCCGTTCTTGGCTACAGCCGGCGCAATTATTGATTGCAAAACAGGAGATTTGGATATCTTCTTTGGGTCGAGAAAAAGAATATTAAATATGTTCGGAAGTCCCATATCTCTACCTCAAGGGTATGATGATAAGAATTTGGATAGCAACTTGCTGATGGAGCCTGGGGTTAGGGACAAAAGAAAAATATGGACGCGAATGGGAGAAGGAGGAAAAGAGTAAGTTTTAAAGGAAACAAAGGAGCATCCTTTGTCCACCATTGACATGGAGCAGCTGCTGGACATGATGGAGATGTTGGGGGCAAGGCACCAGCGGTATGAGAAAGATACAAGGGAAAGAGAAGCAAAGGTCTTTCAACTTCTAGAAGCTCAGCAACAATGAATTAGCGGGGTTAGTGACAGGATGACTCAACTCACTTCATTGATATCAATGATGGCTCACAATTTCGCATCACATCACAAGAAGATGCCATCAAGAATTCAAGAAGAATAGCAGTAGGAATAGTTTGTCTGGCTGAAGACATTAAACTTAGCGCTTGTTAGGAGGCAACCCATCTTTTCATAGGTTAGGATCTATATTCTTAGGAGTAATTAGGAAGATTATATCATCGTCATTTGTAGGTATGATTGGTCCAAGGCAAGTGTGGGGTTGTTTTGAAGAATTTGGATTTTTGATGACCGTGCCGTGGTCAGGCAAATTACGCGCCGCGGGATCGTAAACCAACCCGATGTGCAGGGGTTGATTTGGGGGTACGCACGCCGCGGTTCGCTCATATCCGCGCCGCGGGAATCGATCGGTCGGTTTCCATCGATAATAAGGTAAGTCGCGACACTATTCACACACACCACGCCGCAGAGCTCTGATCATCGAAAATTTCTCGTGTTTTTTCTTGCTCATTTCATTCTCGCCACCAAGGTACGTCATTCTAACTAGCTTTTACTTGCTAAAACTAGTGATTAGGCTGTTGATTTGGTTGATTTCTCCAAAAACTCAAAAAGTTAGAAATCGTCAATGCTGACTCGTAGGGTGTTTATTTTGCCAAATAATGACCCTAGATGAGTTAGTCGGTACTTAGGCTACCTTGTAGTGTAGTTGGATTGAGTTTAAAGAGGTTAGATCGTGATTTTGGATTTGGAATTGGAAACAGCCGCTCGCCGCGTCGCGCCATAGTTCTTGGGCCGCGCCGCGGTGCGGTTGGGAAGAAAAGGACTTAAATTGCAATTTTTTTTCTTTTGTGCAGATGTCGTTCAGACTTGACCACCAGTTTCTCTAGTTCCCTGAGGGATTGGATAGCTCTATTTAGTTTGGCAGGAGGAGGGATGCACTCGTAGGTCGTCGGATTCTTGAGGCGACGATCATTGATAGAGATATCCTCAGAGACGCGGGGCTTTAGGGCGAGATCGAGCCATTCCTCCACCGCACATGGAACCACGGGGATGCTTCATTCACTTGTCGAGGCTGGGATAGGCTTATAGCCAACCAAGAGAACACAGTATACACCGAGCTTCTTTTGGAGTTCCTATCTACTGTCCGTTTTGCACCAGGGTCGACAGAGGCCCGTTCCAGACTGGTACGATTTAGATTGTGGAGAGTGCACAGGGAGTGCAACCTCCGGGAGTTTGGGTGGCGCATAGACATCTATATAGAGGCGGACCTCCAGCACCGCCATTTCACACAGTTTATCCAGGCGTGCACTCAGGGGCAGCCCGCCAGGGCTGCCAATGCAGAGGTTTGGGCACCGTTGTCCAATGTGTTCTATGAGGCGGGGACATCCATAGAGAGCCATCTCCATGATCTCCTTCACCGAATCATGCACCGCATCGTCTCCACCTCCATCATGCACAGGAAGGGGGGAGAGAAGGTGTCTGGCGAGGACATGACGTATCTTTGGGTACTGCTTGACCCCTACAGTTCTAGTTCACTCTAGCCGTCTCCCTTTCCACCCGTGCGACGGGTGCATCATCTAGCAGTCCTCTGGCCCGTGGACATTACATCACCCGCTTGGCCCGTTCGTACCGGATCCTTACTGCTCCTGTTGTGGCATCCTTGACTGCTTTACCTCCAGCTCGCACTACGGCGCGAGTCCTGGAGAAAATGGGGCTTATAAAGCAGCAGCGCCAGGTCAGTTCGTGAGGGTGGCGACTAAGGCACCCCAGCACCCCCTGCCAGCTTACGCCCAGCCGAGTAGGAGATGCCGGAGACCGGCAGCACCAGCAGAGCCAGCATCACAGCCACAGCAGGAGGAGGTGACAGAGCTGAGGCGACTGCAGGATTGGGTCGCGAGGATTGAAGACCAACTGGAGTTGATTGGGGAGGTACTTTTACAGATCGCTTCAGCACAGGGACAATGCCTCCGACCATTTCCAGCCCGAGCTCACGATCACGAGGCATGATCCCCTAGGCCACCCGGTGGCGATTGATGTACTTTTCTTTTCACTTTTTTGGGATATCTGTATTGTACCTATGATACTACTTTCTATCTTTTGTTTGTTTATATTTTAGTTGTTTATTTGCATTTAATCTTTTTGTGAGTTATGCATGTGATACCAAAATGGAGGAGTTGTTTCAAGCATGTGTGGGGTCACTGTGCCCCTCCACTTGTCTTGACTACCGGCGTGTTCACTGTTGCGCTACAACTCCAGAATGCTAAATCGAGGACCTTTTTGTTCGTATTTGTACCTGTGACACCGAGCACCAACCAAGCAATCTACCGTCCAAAGGGGTAACTCTTTCTCCCTTGTTTTGATTAAATTTTGTACAACGGGGACGTTGTACGGTTTTAAGTGTGGGATGTGGACGGTCGAAAGAGTAGTTTTTTTGAATTTTTTGCGGAAATGATCGATTTTCAAAATTTTAGCAACTTTTTCAAAATTTTTAATAGGTTACAATTTTGAAATGAATAGTTTGTGATTGTTTATAGCATTAGTATTTTTCGAGAAATACTATGTAGTTGTAATCATGCTATTAGTTTAGTCAAATAAGTTGAGTTTTATGAGTTTAGAAGATTGGACCGTTTTAAGTTTGGGATTTAGGAAGGAGCTGTCAATCAGTGGCCTTTGTTGTTCGAGCCGGTAAGACTAAAATGGGTGGGGCTTATGCACCTTGCCACCTAAGATCGTCTGGTCTGGGATGGTATTTCTGAAAGCTCGCTACACGGACAACATCGAAAGTCATGGATAGTTCTTTTATGGCCTTTAGAATCTGAATGAGTACGTTCACTTCATTGTGGACAGAAAATTTGTAATCAAGGGTTCTCTAGAAAGTCATGAATTCCAAAGAACATTCCGATTATGTTTTCATGAACTATTTCACTCTAACTCATAAGGTAATAAGCTTTGAAACTGAACACAGTCAAAAAATTGTTTGAGTCTTAGTTAAAATCTATTAAAAACTCTATTGCTTGGGGACAAGCAAGGCACAAGTGTGGGGTGTTTGGCAACGCCTAGTAACATCACATATTTTAGTCGTTGTTGAGCCCTGTTCTTAGTGAAATTATATCATATACATCGTGGTATTCTCACTTTTTGTGCCAGCACTTGTTTGGATAGAAATAATGAAAACAGGGACCAAAAGCGTGAAATTTGGAAGAAGTTTGAAGATCAAGGCAAAATCAGGAAAAGACGTACGTGCGCCGCGGAATTCATCAAGGTGCGACGCGGGTATGAGGCGGTGGAAAGAATTCAAATGCTGATAAAACGGGATAAACCCCTACGCGCGACGCAGTCTCGAGATTTTTGCAACTATAAATAGAGGCTTTTAGGTCGAAAAAATTAGCGAAGACCTGGTGTGAAATCGACCCCCAAGGCTCTTTGACTCCGAGATTTAGCTTCAGCAACCATCTTTTGGTATTTTCGTATTTTTATCTTTAATTTTCAATTAGTTAAATAGTTAGTGATAGTGGCTAGTGTCTTTGGGAGTGACAACCATTGACATTGAGTCTTTGCTTCTGTTTTTAATATGTTTGGTTACTATTTTGAACATGTTGGATCTGATTTGGTTAATGACAATCATTTGGTTTATGTTAATTGCATAGTTTTTAGGTATTTATGCTTCTGAATGATTTTTGAGTAATTGGATTGTGTTTGAAGTTTGGATTGCTTTTGATTGCTTCTGAATTCGAGATGTACTTCTGATTTCAGTAGGTAACAAGGTTTAGTTAGTAGTTTAGTTAGTTAATGCTTGCTTGGAATTGTTTTAGTTTATGTTCTTTTGGGATTGTTTTGGAAAAAGTTAGGAACTAGGTCCTCTTACTGTAGTGTGACACTGCAGTTGCTAATCTGTCACCTGTCTCGACCACGTAACTCCTGTGGATCGACCCTGACTTCCACTGTTCTAAGTGTGTGTGTTAGGTATTTTCTTATTTTTGACCGCATGACGACCGCTGCGATGTCAAACACCAAGAACATAAACACCTAATCCATCAAAAATAGTCCAAAATGCGTAAAAAACGTCCAAAAATTTCCAAGAACACTAGATCCAAGCATAGGTTTTAAAGATTAATACCAAAACACTCAAAAACACAAGGTTTTGAAGCTCTAATACCAATTGTAAGCCCCAATCTAATCACTAGATCATAAGGTATCAATCTAACACTCAATGGTGCGGAAACCCAAAGAGTGAATCGAATGAAAACAATAAGAACACAAGGAGATTAATCTTCAATGCACATAAGATCCTATGATTTCTTGAACAATGAACAATTTTCTCTAGCTAGGCACAAGTTCCAAAGCAACCAACTCAAACAAATGACGGCTATATAAGGTATTTATACCTACGCCTACAACCTAGCAAAACCTAAGCCCATCTGATGCGAAGCCCACCGAAAACGGACTCAACCCAACCAAAATCCAAGGGGATTTCGGTAATTACAACCGGAATCATAAAAGGATTTCGGTCCAGACCGAAATCACACAAACAGCCCACATTTTCTATTTTAAGCACATAAATGCAAATATTAGACCACATTAAATTAGTCCTGACACTAACAAACATGGAACACCATATAATGCACCCAGCAGTGGTAGGAACCCAACATAGAACACCACATAATGCACCCAGCAGTAGTAGGAGCCCAACATAGAACACCACATAATGCACCCAGCAGTATAGGAGCCCAACATAGAACACCACATAATGCACCCAGTAGTGGTAAGAGTCGGGCAA
Source organism: Cichorium intybus (assembly GCA_023525715.1). Taxonomy (NCBI): domain Eukaryota; kingdom Viridiplantae; phylum Streptophyta; class Magnoliopsida; order Asterales; family Asteraceae; genus Cichorium; species Cichorium intybus. The sequence goes on along the minus strand of CM042016.1, from coordinate 59,781,472 downwards.
TCTTGCTCTAAATACAAACATCATATATACTCAAGGCACACCCTAGCCTAATGCCACACATTCATATATCCACTCATATCACACATATCACGACAAAAATATATAACATCAAGCTCATATTCACAAAACAACACAACAAAGGATGAATGGCATCAATATAATGCAGTGAGAAACTCACCTGATAGGTAGAAGTAGGTTGCAAACACAAGCACGTGATACTTAAGAACTCTCCTTCTTCACCATACCTACATTCCACACGGTACTACTTAGAACAGATGGACGTTTACATTTACCACTTATAATTATATAAGTATATATATACTTTTCCCTATACCCGACACGTACCGTGTCCCACTATACCCTCCATTTAACTTATAAATACATTATTGAGGTTATTAATTATCTTTAATAAGTTTCTGAAGGTCCCAACATACGTTACCAACTCTAAACCCACAGGCAAGGTCAAAACTACAAAAAGAAGGTTTGACAACATAGTTGACTTTTTGACCCATGAAAAGATTTCCAATGAAAGGCCAATGAAAAATCAGGGATAAAATCTAATAAAAATCATTTGGGAACTAGATACAAATTCAAGACCACAGGGCTAGACCTCAAGTCGTTTTCACTTTCCATTTGCAAATGAAAAATCTGCCAAGTCACCAAAATTCACTAGATCAACTACAAAACCTACCCCCAAAGATATAAGTAAGGAATGGGAATTACTGGGGCTTAGGTTCTGAAACTTGGTGTTAATAGACTAGACCCTTATACCAAACGTTTCCCACAGACCTTGCCCCTAAATGATTCTGCTACAATCACTTGTGAATTTTTCAAGTCAGAAATCACTGTACAGTGCACCCCTGGACCAGTTAGTGAAGATTGCAACTTTCACCTGACTTAGAGTCCACGTTAATCCAAGGGCTTCTGGACCATGAAACTAAACACCGACACCTTTCTAGAAAGGCATGATTCACCCAAAATGGCCAAACTCATTATTTTATATGAATTTTCCAAAAACAGGACGAAAACTGAAAGAAAAAAATATAGAAAATGATGCTAGGGTCTAGGGTTTCAACTTCTAAACACATTAACTCCTCTCATTAAGACCTTTGAGGTCTGAAACAAGTCTCATGCCATCAATAACTCAGAATACCGAGGGTAGGATAAGATTACTCGAGCCATACACACCAATAACACAAACAAAAACATTGAAATGTCAAGAACAAGAAGCGAGAACTAAGGTTTCAAACCACGAACACGAAATGATAGTTTAACTTGAAATGAGCACTACAAGTCTTAGGATTTAGATGAGAAACAACAAGGATACAACCACCCACACACACACCATGATGGTGTGTGGTGATGGTGACAGATCCAGCTAGAAAAGGAGATGACTACAAGAGAAAAAGATGAAAAACGAAAGAGAACAAGCACATGTACCTTAAATCTCTCTAAGCTACAACCCACCATCAAGGTCCGACCAGCAGCAGTCCTTCACGAGCTGAAAGACAGCAGGAAAATGGTAGGAAGAAAGTCGAGTAGGAGCAAGAGAAAAGGGTACGGCATGAGGGAAAGAACACGACCAAGGGGGTAGTAGGGTTCGACTAAGCTATAGGAAGGTCGAAGAAGGCATGGGCTGGACTGTTGCAGGAACCGACCCTCAACAAAAAGATCCGAACATCTGCTCAAGCCCTCGTCGGACACCAGAAAAAGGACCAAGACTCATGCACAAGTTTCACGAATTGGAAAAACTAGCCCCTGCACTTTAAGCCCTTATTTTTGTTTAGTACACAAATAATTTAGTCCGCTTCTTAAGTTTTCAAACTTGACATAATCGACCCCAGACCCTTATAACTAAGATATTACTATTATTATTATAATTTTTACTTTTTTAACTCGAGATTAAATAATACGCAATACGGAAAAATGTCACACCGAGATACGGGGCGTTACAACTCTCCCCCACTTATAATAATTTCATCCCCGAATTTCCATTCTAATCACTCTAGGGCAACACGCCACAAAACCCTAATATGACTCCGTGATTTATATCCGTTTTTCCTAACTCCCGACACATATGGTCCTATGCCTCCTTTCTAACAACCATCTCATGAATTAGCACACAGATACTCTTTGTGACAACTATCATTAAAGAGAACTCATCCAAAGAGGTAAGCATCACAGCTGCCCCTTCCCCAACGACCAAAACCCTACTTCATACAACTTGCTACTCCAACTTCATCTCTGACAAGAAAAATGCTACCATCGGGTCTTTGTACATCACATCAAGCAGTAATAAACTCCACTAGGTTCATGGAGTCGTGCACCTCCGCCCAACACTCCGAGTCGTGCATACTCTGCACATCGAGCCATACGTATCCACTCAATGCGTCTTGTCTGGCACCCCCAGCATGTACCATGTTTCTTAGTGCGTCAAGCCACTCTACATTGCTCGGTACGTCGAGCCATGTAACATCTACACCGCTACAACTCCTATACGTATGCGATTACCATACCGTGCTGCATAAGCACGCCATTCAACCCAGTTGTAACACGTAGCAAGGTATGAAATCCACACGAAATTAGTTGCTTTGCAATAACCCAATGACAACGCCTAGTGATATCAAGTATTTTAGGGGTTGTTGAGCCCTGTTCTTCATGAAATTATATCAGATATATCTTGGTATTCTCACTTTTCGTGCCAAGACTTGTTTAGAAGAAAAGAATTGAAACAGGGACTAAAAGCGTGCAAAAGGAAGAGGTTTGGAAAAGAATGAAAAATCAAGGAAATACGTACGCGTGCCGCGGAATTCCTATATGCGCGACGCGGGCTTAAGGCAGTGTAACACATTCAAATGCCGAAGAAATTAGAAAAGATTATTACGCATGCCGCGGATTCTTCATTTGCGCGGCGCGGCCTCGGGAAAATTTCAACTATAAATAGAGGCATTTCCAGCCAAAAACCCTAGCAAAGACCGGGTGTAAAATCGACCTTGAAGCTCTTTGACTCCAAGATTTTGTTTCAGCAACATCTCAATTGGTATTTTATGTTTTTGAATTTAATTTCCTTTTAGTAGTAAGTAGCAATTGTAGCTAAAGTCTTTGGGAGTGACAACCACTGACTTTGAGCACTTTAGGTTTCTGTTTTAGCATCATTGGTTGCTGTATTGGATGTTTGGCATTTGGTTTTGGTTAATGAAAGCATTTGGTTACAATTAATGTTGGTTTTTCGGTATTTTGATGTTTATGTTTGATTGTGATTGTTTAGATTGTGTTTGAATGCCACTTTGACCTTGTTTGGGACTGTTCCTTTGCTGAAATCAGTAGCTAACTAGGTTAGCTTAGGTATTGAACTTTGGCCAGTAACTGTTCAGTCAGAACCCTAGTTATTGGTTAGATTATGCCTTGTTTGGTTTGGATGCCTTTGTTTGCTTCTGATTCAGAGATGCACTTCTGATTTCAGAAAGTAACTAGGTTTGTTTTAGTTGAGTTTAGCTTGTGCTTGGCTTGACTTCGTTTGGTTATTGCTTTCGGGTAGTTGAGAGCTTAGAAACTAGGTCCTCCGACTGTAGCGTGACACTACTAGTTGGTAATCTGTCATCTGGTCTAACCACGAAGCTCCTGCAAATCGACCCTGACTACCACTGTGCTAGTGTGTGTTAGGTTTCTCTTTATTTCTTACCGCACGACGACCTAGGCGTGTCGCCCAACATCCCCCGACCTCGCTACAAGCAACCTGATTCCATAACTTCACACGTAACGCTGGCATACCTTATGTGTCGGAACACACTTTTCATGGTCTAGGGGTCATCTAACCTCCCAAAAAGATAAACTTTTGGTAATTGCGCAGGATGCACTAGGTTGAACCATTTTCTGCATCCTATCCTTCTCTAAGTCACTTGAACAACTTATTTCCTCCATCAATACACATCCATCTAATCCAAAAAAAATCGGATGTCACCATGCTTTGAAAGGTTTTCTAGCAATCTATGAACTAATAATCCTAAGTTCACATGTAACCTGGAAAAGGATCTATGTTTTTCTATCAATGAACATATAGCAAACCCTAGAAGGCCAATAATAATTTTCTAAAGAAGTAAATGAGAAAAACCAACCTTTGATTTTAATCCAGAAGTCAGCAGCACAAGTGTCCTTCCTCAAATGGTGTCACACCCAAGCAGGAGGAAAGAGCACAGAATTCCAGAGAGACAGAGAAGAAGGTGGCGCTGAAAAGGAGCCTCCAGGGGCTTCTATTTATAGCCTCCAGGTGGTAACAGTGGAAACCCTAAAGGAACCCCTTAATGGACAAGCCTATTACCCATTTGGACAAACCTCTAAAACCCTAACTAGGGTATCGAAATCAAGGGTTTGGCCACCCTTAATTTCGCCAACTTCACCACCACTTGGCCATTAATCACTCAACTGTTGAGTAATTACAAAATTAATCCCTGCACCTTTAATTAATTAAATTAATCACTAAATTAAATCCAATTAATTCTAGATTAATTTCTAATTAATTAATATAGTTTCTAATTAACATATTATCAATTTAATATATTAATAAACTATTTATTTTATTTCTATTGATTTATTAAACATTTAATAAATCAACCTTTCTCTCTACTGAACTCTGTATCAAACCTCTAGCTATGAGGGCAACCCAAATGGACTTTGCTTCAATTAATATGATAAATACAATTTATAAGTCTTGGCTTAGACACCTAATCCAACAGTCTCCCACTTGGATAAGTCTATGACTTTAATTGTCTATTTATCATCAGATTAAACTGCAACATGCAGCTTCCTAGAAAGTGCTGTCGAACTCTGACCTAGTCAGTTCTGTCCATAGATAAGTGATCATATGATCCTCCGTCCAACATGATATTTTCATACATGAGACATGGATTGATATCAATCTCTGTCCAATACTCTGTTTCCCGATTTCCGATCCTGCATATGACTTAAGACTCAGTTGAACACATCAACTCAGTCCTGGTTGGCCAGCACTTCAATCAACTTCAAAATCATCTAGAGGCCAACAGATATCTGTTTCCCGTCAGGGTCAAGGGACGAATAAGCTTTGACTCATATGCTTATATCTTTTACCAAACAAATCTCTCAAAACAACACGTTTTATAACATCGAGTTACCGATGCGTTTTCGTACTATCAATGCACAACCGCCTTGCAAATTATAACTCATATCTCTCCACTTTAAGATCATAAGATATTATCGTCTCAACATTGCTCGTGATGTAATACATGAAACAATCTATTGAGCACGGGTTTATCCAATACTCAAATCTCCATTTCTAAGTACTCATGAACGTTGTAGCAATCTTATTGCAATGTCTAACTCCTTAGACAATCTACAAACCAATTCATGACAGTCTTGATTCAATACTTACTTCCCAAAGTATGAGCGACTGTGGATCTTTTGAATAATCAAATTATTTGGGAAGTAAAACGTGCAAAAGCGAAACATAAAATCTGATTGGCAGCTACTCCTGCTAATTACCAAGTCTCCACGAGGTAATTACCAACTCAGATTTATCATAAACTATTATCGGTTTCTTAGTTTAAACTTTCAATTCAATTTTATATCTATGTCTATATCAAATGACCTTCACTCTTTCCATGTATTCAAAATGTCATACATCGATACACACTATTGCAGATAACCTGATTAGACACTTTTCTAATGATATCTCAATATGTCATTTATTTTTTTTTTTCATTCTCACTCCTAACTCCGTTACGGAACCGGTGGTGTGTACTTGTGACTTCTCATGGTTCTCGGGATCTTTAGTCCAGATGACTGCACCCTAAGACCATTTTGAGAGGTTATGATGTGCCGGTAAACCACACGCGCTCCATCAAGACACTAACGAAACTCTTTTAACCATGAAGTCCTTGATCACCGCATACTGATAATAACCATTTCAGAAACCTTTTTCTAAAATATTATTATATTCACCCCAATCATTCCTCAATGATTTCTCACACGTACTTAACTAATCCTTTCAGCTCTCCAAGCCATGTTGTGTCCTGAATCTAACTTACTATGCTCCAAGCATTAAGTCATCAGGACAAGTCCATGACACTTATGATTGATCCAGGAAGCTCGCAGGATCAGATCTATTCCTTTCTGAAACTTTCAGAACTAAGGGTTATTTATAACCCTCGTGTCATGACTTTTGAAAACTATTAGAGACTCTTTCTCATGCATCTTGAATCTTATCAACATCATGCTTACACTGGCTAGGTCTATACTGACGATTTGATCTATGCGATAGATGTCTGTGAACTACGTGAGTGTATGTAGCTTCTTTATATCTCTCATGCCGAGTCATTACACTTTGCAATGAAAGGAAACTCCTTTCCTGAGTTTTGCAACTTGAATCTCATCAAGATAATATTGGCAGAGGTTTCATCTATCTAATGGGTGTTTGCAACCATTTAAGTACGCTATATCCCTACGTGAGTGTATGTAGCTTCTTTATATCTCCCACTGGCTTTGACATGGCCATAGGATTGTTTTAGACTATTCACAAATCAAACGTTTTGGCACATTTGAGAATCTAGAACTCCAAAACCATGGGACTCTTTCAGACTTTTCCCAAAATCTAAACCCTTTGGGCATATTTCGAGAATTCTGAAGTCCAAACTTTCTAACATAATCATAGAAATCTTTCAGGCCATTCCCAAAATCCAAACTTTTGGTATATTTTGAGAATCCGAATATCCTATCTTGCGAGATGCCCGTGGGATAAATCCCGGGCCCTTGTACCTTCTGCATTGGCATGCTCTCTGTGAGTCCCTATTAGTGTTCCGGTAAACCACACATTCTCCACTAACGACTCACACTCTGCCCCACAGTATCCGTTCGGATTTCATCTTCTATTGAGAGTGTTCCTCTCAGAGTCAATTGCTTGACTCCAAGTACCGACTCACTCAACCAGATGTTTGGTAATCATAATTTCTATGTTGCCTTCTTTTGATGATTCAATTACTCCCACTGGTTTTTTAACCAGGTATAAAATCAACCAAACCGTCACATAGATTGTGTCTCGCCCTAAGGTTCTCTTATTGGCAGCAACCGGGCTCACCAATGCTTCTAAGTAGTCGATTTATACGTGCCAACTTTAGTGTTTTACCACTAACTGGTGTGTCACCCAGATCATAACATCTTATGACGGTGACCAACTCTACTGGTCGAGTGAAGAGAAAAGTATGTCAGGTTTAACAGGAATCTAATTCCTGGTCAAGGCCTAGTGATGACTAAGGTTCTTTCGCTTGGCTAATCCCTGAACTCCTTCAGGATTATTCTTGCTCCCACTGTTTCCTTAGAACATGATCTCTTTCTAAAAGGACTCTTCTTTCAAAAGGACAACCGGGATAGCCAAGGAAATGGCACTGCTGATTGGCAACATGCATGTTATGAGGTTCAGACGAACACTACATAACCCTGGACTTTCCATGTACAAGTAGGGTCAGACCCTACTTTAAATATCAGACGGTGTCTGTGCAACCTACTTAGTCTAAAATGTGGTCTGCATATGCTTTTATGGTCTGACTGGTTTAATATCTAATATTATCGAAGACTAATTGGAGGTGTATCTAATACAATAAGGATCGAATCATTTCAACCAATTCCCCATAATCTTCCTTAAGACACATTATAACTATTAATGTTCCTGGAAGATTATGAACTGTGAAACCCTTTTCTCAGTTTATGTTATTACTCAGACTCTGTTGATCTTATACTTCCTTTGAATTCCTTGAACCCTCAAGGTTTCAATCAATCGCTTATTCTGATAAGCGAAGCCATGTTTCCCATGCCAATTGGCAAACACTATGAAGTATAACTAATTGTGTTTTCATTGAAGATTCGAGCAATACACAATAACTACTGTGTTTGTCGTTCACAATCTTTATGTCTTTCACATCTCTATGTAAATTTATGACTTTGTTAACTTGTTCAAGATAAGCATTCATCACATGACTCTAAGTCGATTTATTCCAAAATCCTATCCGTTGGATCTTTGGGTGATGCATTTCTTGCAACAACTGATTTTATTAAGAACTCAATTCATCATGAGACTCTAAGTCAAACGATTCCAAAGTCCTGTCTAACTGGACCTTTGGTTGAAATGATTCTTATAAAATTCACTTTAACAATCATAAGTAACACAATTTATAAGTCCAATCTTATTGGATTAATCAACATTCAAGTTATTACCACTTATGCTATTGATGCGCTCATACAACATTTCGAGAATAATTAAAACAACCATGTATCAAAAGAAAAACAACATTTTGTGAAATGAAAATATCCTCGAACAATGTACTATATGATGACCAATGTCATATGCATCTAATAGGCAAATAACAGGATTAAAATATCTAACTAAACTCCAGACCAGCACGAGCTCCAGATCCAATCTGAATGTGCTCCTGAGGAACAAGGTCCTGCATCCTACAAAGTCCATGCATACAGAGCAATGTGAGGACACATCCTGTATCAAGGAATTAAGGATCAGGGGTTCTGGGTTCTAAGATATGTCTGAGTCGCCAAACTGTTTGACATATGAGCATTATTCTAATCTTCTGTGACTGTGTCCCACCTAGTGGATTCCCAGCTTGAGACATCAAGGAACCGGTGCAGACGATCCAAATCGTTTCTTGATCTGTTTCATATTACTGGGCTCAATCCGGAAGTAGTCGGATCAATGGAACTATGCTTCTCTATGAACAACTCATGCAGAGTCAACATTGAATGCATTTCCATGATTGCCTTATCCTGGAACTATGTTTCACTATGTATGACTCATATAGGGTCAACATTGAATACATTTCCATGACAGTCTTATGCAGTCTTATGCTGGTTCCCTTCCTTGTCCATCAGCGCTCAACTTCCGGCTGAAAGGGGGTGACCAATTTTATGCAATTCGCCTATGTATCCCTCAATCTCAAGAACATGCAAACTGACGCTACTTCCTTCTTTTAGCTCGTACACTTCAAGCTCTTTGAAGATCCCAGTTTGTTCTATTCACCCGGTTCGAGGAATATTTCCTCAACCTGCTGTGCTAACTCATTCGACCCCAGGAATTCTAAATCCCTACGGAACTCGGGGTCAATGGTCAATAGTATGAAGTAACGAACTTTCTTGGGTTCAAAGGTCATGCTCACCACAAACTGCTGTGTGATGCCATGCTTCGGTAAAGCGGTCACTCAATCAGGTATGCCAGCAAAACTAAGAACTATTCTATATTTACTGAGCCATACCACATAGATCAGGCCAGTCAGCCTTCCTACAGAGCTTCTATTTATAACAGGTACTTTCTGAAGCTCTCAGAAATGGGTGAGGGAGGAGAGGGAGGAGAACTAAGACTGTCTTAGACATCTATAAAATTTGAATTTAGTAGTTTAATTAATCCTAAATAATTACCCAATTTATTATTTAATTAGGATAGGACCCAAAATATCCCAACTATGCTGTGAAGAGGGATGCCGTAATCACAACACAGTGGTTATTAAGTGTTGAAAAATATTTTTGTATGTGACCATCACTAAAAAATGATGAACTGTTTTTATCTAACAAATATTATCAGTTTATTTCAGGTTGCGTGAATTCGAGATCAAAAACAAGAATGAATCAAGACCCAAGAAACTTTGAGAAAACAACCAAACCTGAGGAAGTGATGCTATGAACCAAAGAGCAAAAATATCACCTAGCTACAGCAATCACGACGCGATAGACACAGGTGTCGCGACGTGAAGAAGAGCAAAACACAAAAGAATCCAGATTGTCCAGCGATCGCGACGCGACGGAAGACCTGGTCGCGACGCGAAGCCCCAAACGCGACTATACCAACTTTTCAATCGTGAGGCTACCAACAACGCACTAACCAGTGGCCGACCAAAAGCAACACCACTACGCACCTTCGCGACGCGACGGCCACATGGTCGCGACGCGGTCCCTGTAGTCAGCAACTATAAATAAGAAGCTCACCTCTTGCCAATCTTACACCTTACACCATACTCATACACACTCAAAGAAACCCACGACCAAACACCTCAAGACACTCTAATTTCTGAATTTGGCAACAATAACCAAACCATATAACCGCAAGAAACAAAACCTCCACCCGACACCAAACAAAACCTCTATAAAACCCAACACCAAACCCATACAGCACCAATACAACTACAATACACACACACAAGCAAACCCACGTCCAAACCAACACAAAACCGAATAAATACCATTTCAGCAAGGAAAACCGAGCATACCACCCTTTCTACAAGAACAAGAATCGACGCTTCAAAGAAAAACACCATCTTCCTCTGCTGTCGATAAGTTCTTTTGAAATTATAATTCCAATAATTTACCTGTGCAGTTATTGATTTATTTAAACTTTTATAAATCAATTGTACTAAATTCCAAGACATACAAATTGAACCAAGACAACAACAGCATATGTGGACTGTATTTAACCGAGACATCTAACTTCTAACTTCTAACTTGTAACCTTTTACTTATTGTAAAAAACACTTTATCGTTGATAATGGCGTTTATTACATCTAACCTCTAACTTCTAACATTTATTTTATTTACCGCTTTCTGTCTATTTAAATACTATCTAGTTTAGATTTACCGCTTTATTTTATTTATTTATAGCTTTAGTAACTTAATTTTAGTTTATATTTATTCCGCATATTATAGCTAAAATACATATCTGTCACACAGTAATCGGCTTAAAAACCTTATTCGTGGAGATCAGTTATCGTATTTTCTACAATTGGTATCAGAGCTCGTGTGATTTAGTCTGAAATTTTTGTCAAAAACTTTTGTGTAGCGTTTTTATAAACCACCAATAAGTTTTCTTTAAAAATTTCATCTTAATATCACTTGTTCAAAAAAAAAAAAAGTTAAAAAAAAAAAAAAAAAAAACTAAAAATGTCTTCCGCAAGCTACTCAAACATAAATTCTGTATCTATTGCTAACAGTATAGGTTCAGGTACTCGAGCACCCATTCTTATTCCTGAAGAATATAAATCATGGGTAGGTCGTATGAATCTTCATCTCAACTCTATAAGTGAAGATGTGTGGAAATGTGTAGACGGATCTCTACCAGATAACATGACCTCTCTTACGAGTAACTTGGATATACTGAATGAAAGGAAGAAACTTGAACTTCAAGCCAAAAAGGAACTTGTGTCTGGAATAACCCACAGTATTCTAAGCCAAATGAATGATATAATCCTTTTAACTGCAAACCAAATTTGGCAAACTTTGAAAAATCGTTTTGAAGGAAATGAGAGAATCATTGGAAACAAGAAAACATCTGTTTTAAACGAATTTGACAACTTCAAAATGTTTTCACATGAGACCATCCATGATGCTCATGACAGGTTCAATCTCATTACCATCAAAATGAATAATTTGGGCATCAAAAAGTCACAGCATGAGATAAACCTCAAATTTTTAAACAACCTTTATGAAAGCTGGAAAATGGTAAAACTAATCATCCAGGGAAATCCAGCAATTCATACTGAATCTTTGTACAATCTGTATGGAGAATTACAATCATATGAATCCTCGATTGACCCACCAACGTCTACTTCTTTTGGAGGACCTGTTGCTCTTTTGTCAACATCTTCTCAAAACCAAACACATTTTCTTGATCAAAGTCAAATTGATTTAAATCAAAACCAAGCTTTTTTAAGTAATTCTTGTGACTTGTCTGATCCAAATAATGAAGCTGATTACCAACAATTGTGTGCTTTAGTAGCAAACACTAATCTCGAAAGATTTTTGCCACATCATAACTTCAGACCAAATTTTCAACAAAGATCCACTTTTGGACAAAACTTTCAGAATCGTGGATTTCAAAATAATCACAACTCTTATAATCAAAACAATGGTTTTCAAAATAACCAAAGTTCTGGATTTCAGCAAAATCATTCAAAACCATCTCAACAGAAACAAACTCAAGCACCTGAAAAACCATCTGTTAAGAGCCAAAAGGCTGACAATAACGATGATGATAATGACGTAATCATTTGTCACAACTTCAAAGGACTAAATCATTATGCCCGAGATTGTCGAGCCAAAGTCAAGGTCAAAGACTCAGCTTACTATGCTCAAAAAGCCGAAGAGCTGAAGAAACAAGAAAAGAAAGCAAAGCAAAAGCTTTGATGGCATTCCACGAACCTAGCGTGGAACACTGGCCAACTTCTGATGATGAAACAGATACTGAACCAGCTCAATCAAACTTCTGCTTCATGGCTGATAATGAACCAACGACAAGAGCTCCATATGTCATTGATCAGGTATGGTCTATGATCTCAGAACTCGGTCTTTCAAGAACACCATTTGAGTCCCACATGACTAAGATTGAGAACAGCCTAAAAACTGATCTCAGACTGTATCATGACACGATAGTCAAATCTGACATCTACAAATCTGAATTACAAACCTTGCAACTCAGATTTGGAGAATCTACAAGGACTAGAGACAAACTTGAAAGAGACATTGAACGAAAATCTGAAGAAAATAATCACGTCCTAGAACAATTAAATGAAGCTCTAAAACAAAAAAGGGACTTAGAAATAAAAAATCAATCTGTTATTTCATCTGAAATAAAAGATATCTTAGAAAAGGAAGTCCTTCAGTTAAAACAAAAAACTCAAGATTTAACTGACAAAAACACTAGTTTAATTCTAAAACTAGATGATTCTTCAAAACAAATCAAATTTCTTGAATCCGAAAATCAAAGATTTCAAGGAAAACTGGATTCTATCAATATTGCTAGAAAACTGAGTGATGATATTTTCACTAAAGCAAACAACTTAGGAACTGGAAAAATTGATACGAATTATAAACCAGGAATTGGAAAAGAATCCTTTGAAAATGAAGAGACTGAAAAAAGAAAAATGGGACAATTTGTAAAAACTCTAAATCGCCTCTACCAGATTTTTCTTATCTACTAATGAGGACGATTCAGATGATGAAACAGTTATCAACTGCAGTCCAGATGATACTTTTTTCAACAAGTCATTCAAAAAGGTCGTAAAATCTGAATCAGACTCTGCTAGTTCAGTAACTCATCAATTGAGATCTACTAAACTAACAAGGAATGATGGCACAATCAAACTTGAAAATTTCTTAAATGGAGAAAATTATGTTCATCAGAATGGTAGTACTTCAGATCCAACTGTCTTTCCCTCTTTAAACTCAAACTTTATTGGAAAGAACAATCTGAGACAAAAGTATTCAAAGAAACAGCAGACAAATAAACAACCAATTCAAGCTGTCTTTAAACAAAGCAAGCCCATTGTTTTCAAAGAAACCCAAGAGAAACATTTGAAACCAGTCTCTGTGCCACAAAAACAAACCTTTAATCCAAAACAAAAACCTTTTCAAAAACCAATTCAAAATCGCTTTCAAGAGATAAACTTCAATCTCTCAAGGAACTTTCAGAAACCATCATTTCACCAAATTCCATTCCATCATCATAATGTTTTTCAAAATCATCAAAATCCCAGATACAAAGAAAGGTTATCAAACGGAACTTCACATATAGGATACTTTTCACAAAATCAGAAATCATTTCAAATGACAGGTTTTCAAAAACAAATCTCACTTTGGGAAAATCTAATAAATCAACTTAAACCTCAACCATTCCGTCCAATCAACAAATACTACAATGATTCCAAATTATCAAAAACCATTAACAAATCAGGACCCACCATGGTTTGGGTACCTAAACTTTCTGTCTAATTGCAGGCACTTTGTGCTGGAGAGCCCAAGGATGGCACATGGTATATTGATAGTGGTTGCTCCAAGCATATGACATGAAACCAAAGCTTTCTACGAGACTTCAAACCCACAGAATCCAAACAAGATGTTACTTTTGGAAATAACATGACTGCAAGAATCAAAGGTTATGGAAACATAACAAATGGTCACTTCACCATCAAGAAAGTAGCCCACGTTGACGGCCTGAAACACAACCTAATCAGCGTATCACAACTCTGTGACAACAATCATGAAGTTCTTTTCACCAAACAACGAAGCATAATCATGGATGCCAAGACCAAAGTCATTCTAGTTAATTCTGATCGTCTAGGCAACATGTATCCACTAGATATGGATCTTATCTATGGAAAACCAGACATCTGTCTCTTATCCAAAGCTTCAGCTGATATTAGTTGGTTGTGGCATCGTCGTCTTTCCCATCTCAACTTCGGCTACATCAACAAGTTGATTGCAAATGATCTTGTTCGCGGACTGCCACTTCTGAAACTTGATAATGAAACCCTTTGTGCAGCTTGTGAAGGAGGAAAACTGTCCAAATCCTCTCATAAAAGCATTCCTGAATCTAGTGTATCCGAACCACTAGAATTACTGCACATTGATCTTTGTGGCCCTGCAAAAACCCAAAGCATAAAAGGGAAGAAATACATCCTTTTTATTATTGATGGATATTCACGCTTTACTTGGGTTTTCTTTTTAAGGCTAAAGTCAGAAGCACCTGAAGAAATGATCAACTTCATCAAACAGATTGAATTAAAGCTCAAACGACCTGTTCGTAGAATCCGAAGTGATAATGGATCTGAGTTTAAAAACATAACTCTAGATTCGTTCCTCAGAAACAAGGGAATTGAACACGACCTGTCAGCTCCATATACTCCACAACAGAACGGAGTAGTTGAAAGAAGGAACAGAACTCTGTGTGAAGCTGCAAGATCAATGCTTATCTTTGCTGATCTACCACAATACTTCTGGGCAGAAGCAATAGCCACAACTTTCTACACTCAAAATCGTTCTTTAATCAATAAACATCTTCATAAAACACCATATGAAGTTATTAACAACCGAAAACCAAACATCAAATTCTTTCATATTTTTGGTTGTCGATGCTTCATAAGGAATAACAAAGATCACCTTTCAAAATTTGAATCAAGATCAGACGAAGGAATTTTCCTTGGTTACTCTTTTACCTCAACTGCTTATCGAGTACTGAACAAACGTACTAGAGTAATTGAAGAAAGTACCGATATTCATTTCGATGAATTTTATGTCAGGAAATTGGATCGTAAACATTTTGGTTCTAAATGTTGGGTGTTGAAATAAGAGATTGGAAGAACTAATATAGATATGGAATCAATTACACAATCAATCATACAATGACAATGCAACAGAGCTCAATCAAACAATAAGATATGAATAACATGTGCCGAATGATTTGATTAGAACTTGGTTTTACAATTGGGTTTTCTATCTTGGAGATATACAATTCTCGTAAGTTAGTCTCGTAATCTCTCATTTGACACAGTATGGTATCACTGATATTTATACTGAATCGGTGATACCAATAGTACACCTTTTACAGAGAATATCCTATCAGTGTACTAGCCAATAGGATAGAAGATTCATGCAACACGTATTGTACTATACGCGTGCACACAAAAGACAAGATGACAGACTGTCAAGTCTTCGGATCCTCTATGCATTGCACTTCGGAGTCTTTAGACTTCGGTGTCTTATCTTGTTTATTCACTTCGGGGTTTTCTTCATGGGTAGGACTTCGGATGTATTAGCACTTCATCACAAAATATCTCAACACTAAAATGATTGATAATATTTTTCAAAATCCAATTCAACAAATGCCTTCTACGGACATAGAAATCGATCTTGATTTACTTTTTGAACAACCCAAAACCGCTTATAATTCTGAGTTTCTAACATCTTCTAATATTCCTACAGGTAACTCTGATGCAGAAACTTCACAATCAAACCAAGAAAATGCAGATCAAGTTGAGGGGGAACTACCAACACTAAATCCCTCTTTAAATCCACCTGTTCAAAATGATCCCAGTGCATCATCTATGGGGGAACCTTCATTACCCCATTCTCATCCTATAATCCAAAAAGACATATCTGACAACAACCAAAATCTATTCCCAACAGAATCACCTGACCAAGAAGAACAATGGGACATAGAAACACCAATCGAAATACCTGAAAGAACTCGCCTAAACAAATGGACCAGGAATCATCCTACAGAACAAATCATAGGAGATCCCAATTCTGGTATTCAAACAAGAGCTGCTACCTCAAATGAATGTTTATACGGAGCATTCTTATCCATGACTGAACCCAAAACCATCTATTCAGCTCTCAAAGATCCAGACTGGGTCAAAGCCATAAGAAGAACTAGCTAAATTCGAAAGAAACCAAGTATGGGATCTTGCTCCTACTCCTCCCGATGTTACTGTAGTAGGTTCAAGATGGGTTTTCAGAAACAAAACTGATGATCAAGGAATACTTTGTCGAAACAAAGCAAGGCTTGTCGTCAAGGGCTATTCACAACAAGAAGGAATCGACTACGATGAAACTTGTGCTCCAGTTGCAAGACTCGAAGCCATTCGTATCTTTCTAGCATATGCAGCACACAAGAACTTCAAAGTATTCCAAATGGATGTAAAATGTGCATTTTTACATGGAGAGATTGATCGCGATGTGTATATTCAACAACCTCCAGGTTTTGAAGATCCACAGTTCCCAAATCACAGTTTTAAGTTACAAAAAGCAGTTTATGGCTTAAAACAAGCGCCTCGAGCCTGGTATTCAACTTTGTCAACATTTCTAAAAGAATCAGGATTCAAAAGAGGTTCAATTGATCAAACTCTCTTTCGTAAAATCTTTAATAAACATCTGTTAATCGTTCAAATATATGTCGATGACATTATTTTCGGTTCTACTGATGAATCTTTGAGTGTCAAGTTTGCAGATTTAATGAAGAGCAAATTTGAGATGAGCATGATAGGAGAAATGACTACTTTTCTTGGACTTCAAGTCAAACAATCATCAGATGGAATTTTCATCAATCAAGAAAATTATGTCAAAAATCTTCTAACTCGTTTTTCTCTTGAAAAATCCAATACAGCAAAAATCCCAATAGCCTTTGGTTACAAATTAGATGCAGACTTAAATGGCAAGCCTGTTGATCAAAAGAAATATCGAGGAATGATAGGATCACTCCTATACCTCACAGCCAGCAGACCCGACATCATGTTTTCTACATGTGTCTGTGCCAGATACCAAGCCAATCCTATGGAATCTCATGCTATAGCTGTGAAAAGAATTTTCAAATATCTTAAAGGAACTCCATCTCTTGGCCTTTGGTATCCAGCTAACTCTGATTTTCAGCATAACGCCTTCACCGACTCCGTCTATGGAGGATGCAGACTAGACAGGAAAAGCACATGTGGTTCTTGCCAATTTCTAGGAGGCAGACTGGTAAGTTGGACTTCAAAGAAACAATCATGCGTGTCCACTTCAACCGCAGAAGCTGAATATGTAGCAGCCGCAAGTTGTTGTTCACAAGTCATGTGGATGCAAACTCAATTACGTGACTATGGCTACAAAGTCTCACAAATTCCCATATTTTGTGACTCAACCAGCGCTATTGCCATTTCTCACAATCCCATGCAGCATTCCATGACAAAGCACATCGACATTCGATATCATTTCCTCAAAGACAACATTCAAAAGGGTCATATTGAATTGCACTTCATCAACACCGAAGATCAAATTGCCGATGTCTTTACTAAGGCTCTAGACGAAACCAAGTTTCAATACTTCCTAGGCCGTCTAGGAATGCTAAATCCAGATAACATCCATTCCTAATCTTTTACTTTTTGTTTGTACAAAAGAGTATTTACTTTCATTCAAATAACAAAAAATTTACCAAAAACATTCAAATAACCAAAATTTTCCAAAAAACATCCACATAATCAAAAATCACAAAAAAATTAGGATAAAATTTTATCCTTTTTAAAAGTTTTTATAAAACCATGTGATTAACATCTTCTTGACTAAATTTTCAGATACTTATGCTCGATGAATGTTCTCAGTTATATTGATTCTTAATTAAAGAAAAGGTTCAAATTTCAAACATTTTTTTATGTACATTCTCCTATTCCCTTTGAATTTATTTCAATTATAACGATTTTATCTATTAAGGGACAAAAGATTAGGAGATTCAGATGAAAACCAAACCCATGTGAGAAATTGTGCCTCGTCTTTAACTGCTAAGTGGAATTCATTTCTGTGAGCAAAGGTGTTTTCATTATGACTTATAGGATTTATACTCTTATATCGTGATGCTAGTCTCATTTTTGCTTAGATATCAAAATGACCAGGGACGATACAATCATTTCCTTATATATTAGACAAACTGTTTATTATATCACCTATCCCTATCCTCAATCAAACCACTTCAAAGAAAAGATTCATCATCTGGCATAACGAATCTGACAATTGAAGAAACGACAAAGTCATATCCAAGAAAACCAGAAGAAAACTCAAAATCTCAAAACGACAAAGTCATATCCAAGAAAACCAGAAGAAAACTCAAAATCTCAAAATGCAAAGTCATATCCAACAAATGATGTCAACAAATCACAATTGGTAACCACATCAGATATCTTTTACACAAAAGGTATTCGCGAAAATCAAGAAAAGATAAAACAAAGGTGAACACTTCACCAAAGCAAAAGAAGAGTTATTACAACAATCCATATAGACAGACATCTCTCAAACAACGAATTCTCAAAAGCTTTATCAAATATAGCTGTCAAAACCGAAGACTTACCGGGATACTGTAGCCTTCATAAATTGAATATTCTTAGTTGCAATATGCACTATGAAAATTTCTAAACCCCTCTACATGTATTTCCCGACGGAGAGAGAGTGAACATCAATGGCATAAATGAAGAAACCCTCAGAGTAATGCCGAAACCAGTCTTATGTGATTGATTATCTAATATGAAGACCAAGTGACTAAAGTATATAGGTATAAATCCACATTAAGCATAAGTCAACACCTTCAAACCGAGAGATATCACTCATCTTTAGTGATTATACACCAGTTCTGCACCCAGAACAACCAAAACACCTCAGTCAAGTGTGAGCTATACCTATGAGAGTTCATCTGAATCGACCTATTAAGATCACTTGTCGTCTTTATAAATGCTATAAAATCTTAAGGAATATTATGAAAATACATATACAAAAACCCTTTGAAAATCGAACATGAAACCTTGATTCAGAAACAAATATTCTTGACAAACATTTTTCAAAACATAAGTAAAATCTAGTCACACTTTTTCAAAACAAGTGATATGGTTTTATAAATGTTTTATCGAAATTTCAAGAATTTTTCAATCTTACCTTTTAATCTGTCCTTATTTCAGTAATAATCACATAGGGGGAAATTGTTGAAAATATTTTTGTATGTGACCATCACTGAAAAATGATGAACTGTTTTTATCTAACAAATATTATTAGTTTATTTCAGGTTGCGTGAATTCGAGATCAAAAACAAGAATGAATCAAGACCCAAGAAACTTTGAGAAAACAACCAAACCTATGGAAGTGATGCTATGAACCAAAGAGCAAAAATATCACCTAGCTACAGCAATCACGACGTGACAGACACAGGTGTCGCGACGTGAAGAAGAGCAAAACACAAAAGAATCCAGATTGTCCAGCGATCGCGACGCGACGGAAGACCTGGTCGCGACGCGAAGCCCCAAACGCGACTATACCAACTTTTCAATCGCGAGGCTACCAACAACGCACTAACCAGTGGCCGACCAAAAGCAACACCACTACGCACCTTCGCGACGCGACGGCCACATGGTCGCGACGCGATCCCTGTAGTCAGCAACTATAAATAAGAAGCTCACCTCTTGCCAATCTTACACCTTACACCATACTCATACACACTCAAAGAAACCCACGACCAAACACCTCAAGACACTCTAATTTCTGAATTTGGCAACAAGAACCAAACCATATAACCGCAAGAAACAAAACCTCCACCCGACACCAAACAAAACCTCTACAAAACCCAACACCAAACCCATACAGCACCAATACAACTACAATACACACACACAAGCAAACCCACGTCCAAACCAACACAAAACCGAAGAAATACCATTTCAGCAAGGAAAACCGAGCATACCACCCTTTCTACAAGAACAAGAATCGACGCTTCAAAGAAAAACACCATCTTCCTCTGCTGTCGATAAGTTCTTTTGAAATTATAATTCCAATAATTTACCTGTGCAGTTATTGATTTATTTAAACTTTTATAAATCAATTGTACTAAATTCCAAGACATAGAAATTGAACCAAGACAACAACAACATATGTGGACTGTATTTAACCGAGACATCTAACTTCTAACTTCTAACTTCTAACCTTTTACTTATTGTAAAAAACACTTTATCGTTGATAATGGCGTTTATTACATCTAACCTCTAACTTCTAACATTTATTTTATTTACCGATTTCTGTCTATTTAAATACTGTCTAGTTTAGATTTACCGCTTTATTTTATTTATTTATAGCTTTAGTAACTTAATTTTAGTTTATATTTATTCCGCATATTATAGCTAAAATACATATCTGTCACACAGTAAACGGCTTAAAAACCTTATTCATGGAGATCAGTTATCGTATTTTCTACATTAAGGTATATAACATTTATCAATTTCAGTCTTATGAAATTCCTAGATCTGTGAGATTCATTGAACTGTTCAATTGCATGTTTAATATCAGATATGCCCCACCGTTTGTGACTGGGATGCCGAGGATCACAAATCGGGTGTGAATAACCATGCAAGTTAGCTTGGTACTCTCAAAGTCAATTACCATCTCTAATTGACATGCCGGTTAACCACACATGCTCCGTCAACAATGATAAGATCGAGAAACCCATTGCCACTCTTTATGAACCCAAATTGGTGTGTCAGTAACCCACACATGCTCCACCAACGTTTCATAAAGTGCAATGTGCAACTTCATGGATTAGCATTAATTCACATTTTTCCTAAAGTAACTAGATTGGGATTTTATTAATGGTTCTAGTACTTTCAATTACAGCATTATACTTTTAATGAGAATTAGGCGGTCCTATCAAACCTGGTCGGCTAACAATACTCGACTGACCAGGAGACCGGTGGGTGGGAGTAGACACCCATTAGACTACCATTTTATAGGCAGTCAGTCGCCTTATACTTGACAACGCCTAGTGATATCAAGTATTTTAGGCATTGTTGAGCCATGTTCTTGATGAAATTATATCAGATATATCTTGGTATTCTCAGTTTTCGTGCCAGGACTTGTTTGGAAGAAAAGAATGGAAACAGGGACTAAAAGCGTGCAAAAGGAAGAAGTTTGGAAAAGAATGAAAAATCAAGGAAACACGTACATGCGCCGCGGGAATCTGAAATGCGCGACGCGGGCTTAAGGCGGTGTAACATATTCAAATGCCGAAGAAACGGGAAAAGATAAGTACGCACGCCGCGGTTTCTTCATTTGCGCGGCTCGGCTTCGGGAAATTTGCAATTATAAATAGAGGCATTTCCAGCCGAAAACCCTAGCAAAGACCGGGTGTAAAATCGACATTGAATCTCTTTGACTCCAAGATTTCGTTTCAGCAACATCTCAATTGGTATTTTATGTTTTTGAATTTAATTTCCTTTTAGTAGTAAGTAGCATTTTTAGCTAAAGTCTTTGGGAGTGACAACCACTGACTTTGAGCACTTTAGGTTTCTGTTTTAGCATCGTTAGTTACTGTTTGGATGTTTGGATTCGGTTTTTGGTTAATGAAATCATATGGTTATAATTAATATCGGTTTTTCGGTGTTTTGATGTTTGTGTTTGGTTTTGGTTATTGGATTGTGTTTGAATGTTACTTTGACCTTGTTTGGGGCTGTTTCCCTTAATGAAATCAGTAGCCAATTAGGTTAGCTTTAGGTATTGAACCTTGGCCAATAACTGTTCAGTCAGAACCTTAGTTATAGGTTAGGTTGTGCCTTCTTTGGTTTGTTTTGTCTGGATGCCTTTGTTTGCTTCTGATTCAGAGATGCACTTCTGATTTCAGAAAGTGACTAAGTTAGTTTGAGTTGAGTTTAGCTTATGCTTGGCTTGACTTTGTTTGGTTATTGCTTTTAGGTAGTTGAGAACTTAGAAACTAGGTCCTCCGACTGTAGCGTGACACTACTAGTTGGTAATCTGTCATCTGGTCTAACCACGAAGCTCCTGCGGATCGACCCTGACTACCACTGTGCTTGTGTGTGTGT
The DNA here is from genome assembly GCA_023525715.1 of Cichorium intybus. Classification (NCBI taxonomy): domain Eukaryota; kingdom Viridiplantae; phylum Streptophyta; class Magnoliopsida; order Asterales; family Asteraceae; genus Cichorium; species Cichorium intybus. The sequence goes on along the minus strand of CM042016.1, from coordinate 59,759,300 downwards.
TAGGTTTTCTTTATTTTTGACCGCACGACGACCGCTGCGTTGTCAAATTTTGGCGCCGTTGCCGGGGAGCTGGGAGCTTAGATTAGGTGATTTTCTGGAATTTCATTTGGTTAGTTTTGGTCTTTTTGTTTTGTCGGTGTGTTGCACTAGTGCATGCGTACCCACAGGCGTGAGCAATTATCCCCATTGCATTTTGATCCTGAGATTGAGCGTACTGCGTGCAAAATCCGTGCTCGTAGGCGCTTGAATATCATGAGTTTTAGTTAGGTTAGTAGTAGTCCAGTAAGTGTTGCCCAGGAACCATCAGGTGAGGCAACGGGAATGTTTTCTATTCCCCCACTATCAGAGTTTCAGTTCGAGAGCACGAGTGCTTCTGGTGGTGCAGTTTCAGCCCTTCACCCATACCATCATGCACTCCGCCATCTGTACCACCATTTACACCCGTTTCACAACCACAATCTACCAATCCATTTACCTCTGCAATGCCTTGGGGAGAGCCGACCCGTGATGGCACCCCTGTTTCTAGACAGCAGACACCAACCTCTCAACCATTTTCTCAACCACAACCAGTTCTTTTTAAGCCTCAACCCACTTTCCAACTTACACAACCTATACAATACCAACAACCTCCTCAGCCATAATATCATTATCCAGAGACAGAGGAGAGATATGATGAGGAAGACAAGGGATGGGTGCCACCAGCACCACAGCAATCGTGCAACCGAGGTCGGGGACCTCCCAGAAGGACACAACAGTATCAGCCACCACCAGGTCAGTAGGGATATAACAATCATATTTACGGTAATCCTGCTCAACCTTTACATTTCGCACAACCGAGAAGGCAATCGGTTGCATCACATTTCCAGCCACGGGAATATGATGATTCGTCGCCAATTTATATTCCGGATAACATTGACTCTCAAGTAGAAATAAGACCTCAGTTGTTAGGAATATTGACTCAGTTCAGGGGGTACAAGACTGATGACCCATACAATCATTTGTATGAGTTTATAGCTATCGCGAATTCCAATACTCCTAGGAATACTGATAGAGATATTTTTTGGTTTAGATTGTTTCCATTCACTCTTAAGGATAAAGCCAAATATTGGTTTACATCTTTGTCGTCTAATAGTATTACTAGCTGGGAACAACTCAAGGCTAAGTTTGTACAAGAATTCTATCCGGTCAGCAAAACCACGGAGGTCAGACGAGCAATCCAAGATTTTCAGCAAAAGCCAGGAGAGGCTTTCTGTAACGCCAAAACATGTTTATTATGTAATTATAATAAAAAGGGCAAATTGGTCATTTTACATTAGAAGGGTAATTTGGTCTTTTGGACAGAAAAAGACTTGTTTTGTAATAATATTTTGAGTCTTGGACTTAAAATGTTATAAAATCTGATTTTTGTCATTAATTTTGTAAATTGTGGCAAAAGTTCTAGAAATGCAACTTCAAGGACCAAACTGCAATTTCTGGAAGTATAAAAGGTTGGAAGCTTCTCCCATTTTGTGCAGATTTTTGAGGCTTACGGGAGAGGGTTTTTGTGAACAATTTTCCAGAAAACTTGAAGAATTCTTGAAGGCTTGAACTTGCAATTCGATTCTTGGCTTCAAAGGGTAGAATTGGAAGCTTTGGAGGTAAATATTCCAAGTTCTTGATTGTTTGTTCTTGATGAGTTTTGTAGAACTCAAAACTGCATTTTCAGCTATGATTGTGTGGTTAAATTGGTTAGATACTTCCATTAAGTCATACTAATAAGGACTTAATTCAAGATAATGGAAGTAGATTGTTATTTATGATGAATTTGAAGTTTTGGGGTTTTTAGAACTAAGAACCCTAAATCTTCATATGATTGATTGAGTGGGTTTTGAGGGTTGAAAACCTTGTTAAAATGTAAGGTTTAGCCTAGGAATAAACCCCAAACGGTTAAGAACAGCATTAAGGACTTAATGGGTCAAAACTGCTTGCTACAGTGCACAAATAGCGACTGCCCAGGAGGCTGCACTGGCGCAGGGCGCAGCGCGCCCTATTCTAGGCGCAGTGTGCCTCCAAGGCAGGGGGTCAGAATCGCTAACTTTTGTTTAGCTTGTCCGATTTAGCTCAAACTTGAACCGTAGGCTCGTTATGGTCTGAAAAGTTTGGGAAAATTTTTATATTGAGTTTTCGACCCCTCGGGAGCACTGTAGATCGATTCGAATGCCTCGGTGAATAGTAAAATTCATAAAAAGATAGTAAATGTAAAGTTTATTATCTAGGCATTGTTTATAATGATATTGTATTGAACTCTATTGCATTATAGTGATTTAGAATGGTTGTTAACCTATAATCATTTTAAAAATAAATGGAATTATAGGTACGGGACAAAGCCTTACGAATTACATTGGAAGGCAAGAAACAACGATAGCTAACGGTAGCAAACCTTCAGGTGAGTAATCTCACTGTTATCCGATGTGATAGATATTAAATGAGCAGCTGCAGATGGAAATTGTTTTGGGGACGCAAATGACAAATTACCTGATGTATTATATGACAATACCAGATAAGCCGTGAGTCTGATATAGACAAGAACGGAGGTGTGAGTCAATAAAAATGAATGATATGACAATACCAGATAAGCCGTGAGTATATGATAGACAAGAACGGAGCTGTGAGTCAAACTTATATACGACAATACCGGATAAGCCGTGAGTCATTGAGATGACAAGAACGGAGCAGTGAGTCTAGGCAAAAGCGGGATAACCCGTGAGCCATATATGATTTTGTGTTGCATGAGAATGCATATTTGATTTTGTATAGAGAATTTTATTCTTATACATGTTGTATTTGATTTGATTACTCATTGGGCTTTATAGCTCACGGTTCTATTGATATGTCCCTGCAGGTGAGCGTGATGCCGTCAAGGGAAAAGATAAAGTCCGTGACTGAGGACTTAGTATTTGAAGTGACGACCCGGCTTGAAGAATGTATAATATTATGTATTGTACTTCGTGATACTCTTGTACTCGTATTGTATTAACTAATACCCCCTACTTATGTTTTGTTTGTAAAATATTTGGTTTGAAAAATGAAAAATTTTTGGGGTGTTTTGTTAATAAGTCGGGTGTTACAAGTTGGTATCAGAGTCGTGGTTTAAGTGAACTAGGTGTCTTAGACTAGATTCCTGGACTTAAACCTTGAGAGAAGAACAGATAAATGGACTGTTAGATATATATATAAGTTTATTATTATATATGTAATCTAATGGTTTGCTGAAATTTTGAAGTATGAGAAATACACGAAGTAATCCCACTGGTGCAAATTCGCGTGGTACTTCAAGAAGTGGACCAGCTCGGTCACGCGGCTCAGCTGGGCGAAGAGCACCAGCACGGGAACCGGTGGGAGAAAATCCACCTGATATTCGGGCGATAATGGAAGAAGTGGTTAGGCAAATGATGCCTACGTTAACGAATAATCTCAACCCGAGTGGTAATCCCAACCCGAGTGCAAATCCTAATCCTAGTGAAGAGGCTGCAAAAAGTGTTCATGACAAGCAGCCGGAAAATGAAAGCTAGGGAGAAAGTCGTGCCCGGGCAGTGAAAGAAACTCAAGGTGGGGAAGCCTCTACAAAGAAAGTTGGGTGTACTTACAAGGCCTTTCTTGGTTGTAAACCAAAGGAATTCTCGGGGACAGATGATCCAGTTAAAGCAATGGAATGGATTATGCATATTGAGAAAGTATTTCAAGTCAGCAAATGTGCTAATAATGACAAGGTAGAATTTGCCACAAACCAACTCACAAGCAGTGCATTACATTGGTGGCAAATTTACTACAAATCACTGAATCTTGATCCAACCCAATCAGTACCGTGGGAACAGTTCAAGATTAAGTTCAATGAAGAATACTGTTCTGAAGTAGCGATAAAGCAACTGGAGGATGAATTCCTGCACATGGAACAGGGTTCCCGATCTGTTCAAGAATATACTCTTAGCTTTCTGGAGAAAGCAAGATTTGCTGAACACCATGTTGATACCGAAAAGAGGAAGATTGATAAGTATGTCTGGGGGTTGACGACCCGAATCAGAGAAATTGTGTAACCACTGAAACTACCTACTTTCCGACAAGTGGTGGATCGAGCCACAGAAAGAGAAACAGAATTGAAGCGACAGGAAGATGAAAAGAAAGCCATGGAAACGAAAAGAAAGGCGGAGGACCAAAGTTGGACGCCTCAGAAAAAGTCGCAACAAACTGGGTCTAAGGGTAAAGGCCAGAAAAATGAGGGAAAGTGGTGTGAAAAGTGCCGAAAAAGGCACACAGGCAGTTGTCGCAGTGATACTGTATTAGCTAGTTGCCGAAACTGTGGAAAAACGGGTCATCCTACACGAGAGTGTCGGGGGAGCGAAGATGCTACCAATGTGGAGCTACGGATCACATTCGTCCGAACTGTCCCCAACTAAAATCTGGAGTATACAGTGAAAGACCCAGAGATGATCAAGTGGGAAAGAAGGAAGAGCCGAAGAACAGGGGACGACCAGTGGCCTCGCGAGCTTTCCAGATGACTGTGGAGGAAGCCTGTGAGAAGACCGATGTGGTGACAGGTATCTTCACTCTTGATTCCATACCTGCATATGTTATTTTTGATCCGGGGGCTACGCACTGTTTTGTGTCGGAGTCCCTGATGTCTCGCTTGAATGTACCGTTAACCCCAATAGATGAAAGCTTGGAAGTAGCTGTAGCAGACGGTAGATATGTTTGGGTTTCCGAACACCTGGAAGGTTGTCAGCTTAAAATCTACGGGACCGTTTTCCCTATAGATTTGAAGCCGATGACTACCAATGAATTTGGTGTAATTGTGGGAATGGATTGGTTAGCAACGAATTATGCTAACATGGATTGTAGAAACAAAAGCCTCACAGTGCTGTCACCAGATGGGAATTTGATAAAGATTCAGGGTGAACGACCTCGGTTGAGAATGCCGGTTATCTCCTTTGCTCAAGCCCGAAGCTGTGTTAGTAAAGGGGGGATGTCTTATTTGGCTTATGTATCGGTGGCTCAACCGATTAAAGTGGGGGTAGCGAATGTGAATATGGTAAACGAATTCTCAGATGTGTTTCCAGACGAACTTCCAGGGTTGCCACCAGATCGACAGGTTGAGTTCACGATTGAACTGATTCCGGGAGCTGCACCTGTTGCTCGAGCTCCATACCCTTTAGCACCTTCAGAGATGGTGGAACTGCGAAAGCAACTGGAAGAATTATTAGACAGGGGTTTCATCAGACCGAGTACATCACCTTGGGGAGCCCCTATCCTGTTTGTTAAAAAGAAAGATGGGTCAATGCGCATGTGTATTGCCTACCGGGAATTAAATAAGATTACAGTGAAGAACAAGTACCCGCTACCCAGAATGTTGAAAATACGATAACTGATCTCCACGAACAAGGTTTTTAAGCCTATTACCGTGTGACAGATATGTATTTTATCTATATTATGTGGAATAAAATAAAGCGGTAAATCTAAACTAGACAGTATTTAAATAGACAGAAAGCGGTAAATAAAGTAAATGTTAGAAGTTAGAGGTTAGATGTAATAAACGCCATTATCAACGATAACGTGTTTTTACAATAAGTAAAAAGGTTAGAAGTTAGAAGTTAGAAGTTAGAAATTAGATGTTAAATGTAATAAACGCCATTATCAACGATAACGTGTTTTTACAATAAATAAAAAAAGGTTAGAAGTTAGAAGTTAGAAGTTAGATGTCTTGGTTAAATACAGTCCACATATGTTTTCGTTGTCACGGTTCAATTCGGGTGTATTGGAAGTTTGGTACAGTTGATTTATTACAGTTTAAATAAATCAATAACGACACATATAATTTTAAAAGAACTTATCGATAGTTGCGGAAGATAGCGTTTTTCTTGATATGTCGATTTCTTGTTCTTCACGGTGAGATGATGTTTTGGTGATTTTTGGTGTCGGGTAAGGGTTGTTTAGAGGTTTGGAGTTTGGTGTCGGGTAAGGGTTGTTTGGAGGTTTGAGGTTTGGTGTCGGGTGGAGGTTTTGTTTCTTGCGGTTTTTCGGTTTGATCCTCGTTGCCAAATGCAGAGATTATAGAATTTAGAGGCTTCTGGTCGTGAGTATGCTTGAGGATAGTAAGAATATGTTGTATATGTTGTGTAGAAATCAGCAAGATGAAGCATCTATTTATAGTCTGTTCCAGCGGAGATCGGGTCGCGATCTTTATGGGATCGGGTCGCGATCTCGAGTGGTTCCCGCTTTTGTGCTGGCCACTACCCGACTCGGTGGAGTTGGTCGCTGAGATCGGGTCGCGATGGGATAAAGATCGGGTCGCGATCTAGGTCGGGTCGCGATCGATGGAAGATCGGGTCGTGATCTCAAGTTGTTCCCTGCTTTTGTGCTGGCCACTACCCGACTCGGTGGAGTTGGTCGCTGAGATCGGGTCGCGATGTATAGATGATCGGGTCGCGATCTAGGTCGCGACCCGATCTTTATCCCATCGCGACCCGATCTCAGCGACCAACTCCACCGAGTCGGGTAGTGGCCAGCACAAAAGCGGGAACCACTCGAGATCGCGACCCGATCCCATAAAGATCGCGACCCGATCTCCGCTGGAACAGACTATAAATAGATGCTTCATCTTGCTGATTTCTACACAACATATACAACATATTCTTACTATCCTCAAGCATACTCACGACCAGAAGCCTCTAAATTCTATAATCTCTGCATTTGGCAACGAGGATCAAACCGAAAAACCGCAAGAAACAAAACCTCCACCCGACACCAAACCTCAAACCTCCAAACAACCCTTACCCGACACCAAACTCCAAACCTCTAAACAACCCTTACCCGACACCAAAAATCACCAAAACATCATCTCACCGTGAAGAACAAGAAATCGACATATCAAGAAAAACGCTATCTTCCGCAACTATCGATAAGTTCTTTTAAAATTATATGTGTCGTTATTGATTTATTTAAACTGTAATAAATCAACTGTACCAAACTTCCAATACACCCGAATTGAACCGTGACAACGAAAACATATGTGGACTGTATTTAACCAAGACATCTAACTTCTAACTTTTAACTTCTAACCTTTTTTTATTTATTGTAAAAACACGTTATCGTTGATAATGGCGTTTATTACATTTAACATCTAATTTCTAACTTCTAACTTCTAACTTCTAACCTTTTTACTTATTGTAAAAACACGTTATCGTTGATAATGGCGTTTATTACATCTAACCTCTAACTTCTAACATTTACTTTATTTACCGCTTTCTGTCTATTTAAATACTGTCTAGTTTAGATTTACCGCTTTATTTTATTCCGCATAATATAGATAAAATACATATCTGTCACACGGTAATAGGCTTAAAAACCTTGTTCGTGGAGATCAGTTATCGTATTTTCAACAATTGGTATCAGAGCTCGTGTGATTTAATCTGAAAATTTTGTCGTGAACTGTTGTGTAGCGTTTTTATAAACCACCAATAAGTTTCCTTTAAAAATTTCATCTTAATATCACTTGTTCATCAAAAAAAAAAAAAAAAATTTAAATATATTAAAAAAAAAAAAACATTTAAAAATTACTTGTGTGTTTTATTTTGAAAATTTTTGTCGAAAACTTTTGTGTAGCGTTTTTATAAACCACCAATTAGTTTTCTTTAAAAATTTCATTTTAACATCACATTTTCGTTAACAAAAAAAATGTCTTCCGCAAACTACTCAAACATAAATTCTGTATCTATTGCTAACAGTATAGGTTCAGGTACTCGAGCACCCATTCTTATTCCCGAAGAATATAAATCATGGGTAGGTCGTATGAATCTTCATCTCAATTCTATAAGTGAAGACGTGTGGAAATGTGTAGACGGATCTCTACCAGATAACATGACCTCTCTTACGAGTAACTTGGATATACTAAATGAAAGGAAGAAACTTGAACTTCAAGCCAAAAAGGAGCTTGTGTCTGGGATACCCCACAGTATTCTAAGCCAAATGAATGATATAATCCTTTTAACTGCAAACCAAATTTGGCAAACTTTGAAAAATCGTTTTGAAGGAAATGAGAGAATCATTGGAAACAAGAAAACATCTGTTTTAAACGAATTTGACAACTTCAAAATGTTTTCACATGAGACCATCCATGATGCTCATGACAGATTCAATCTCATTACCATCAAAATGAATAATCTGGGCATTAAAAAGTCACAGCATGAGATAAACCTCAAATTTTTAAACAACCTTTATGAAAGCTGGAAAATGGTCAAACTAATCATTCAGGGAAATCCGGCAATTCATACTGAATCTTTGTACAATTTGTACGGAGAATTACAATCGTATGAATCATCGATTGACCCACCAACGTCAACTTCTTTTGGAGGACCACTTGCTTTGTTGTCAACCTCCTCTCAAAACCAAACACATTTTCATGATCAAAGTCAAATTGATTTAAATCAAAACCAAGCTTTTTCAAGTAATTCTTGTGACTTGTCTGATCCAAATAATGAAGCTGATTACCAACAATTGTGCGCTTTGGTAGCAAACACAAATCTCGAAAGATTTTTGCCACATCATAATCAATCAAACTTCAGACCAAATTTTCAACAAAGATCCACTTTTGGACAAAACTTTCAGAATCGCGGTTTTCAAAATAATCACAACTCCTATAATAACCAAAGTTCTGGATTTCAGAAAAATCATTCACAACAATCTCAACAGAAACAAACCCAAACATCTGAAAGACCACCCGTTAAGAGCCAAAAGGCTGACAATAACGATGATGATGATGATGTAATCATTTGTCACAAATGCAAAGGACTAAATCATTATGCCCGAGATTGTCGAGCCAAAGTCAAAGTCAAAGACTCAGCCTACTATGCACAAAAAGCCGAAGAGCTGAAGAAACAAGAACAGAAAGCAAAGCAAAAGGCTTTGATGGCATTCCACGAACCTAGCGTGGAATACTGGCCAACTTCTGATGATGAAACCGACACTGAACCAGCTCAGTCAAACTTCTGCTTCATGGCTGACAACGAACCAACCACAAGAGCTCCATATGTCATCGATCAGGTATGGTCTATGATCTCAGATCTCGGTCTTTCAAGAACACCATTTGAGTCCCACATGACTAAGATTGAGAACAGTCTAAAAGCTGATCTCAGACTATATCATGACACCATAGTCAAATCTGATATCTACAAATCTGAATTACAAACCTTGCAACTCAGATTTGGAGAATCCACAAGGACTAGAGACAAACTTGAAAGAGACATTGAACGAAAATCTGAAGAAAATAATCATGTCCTAGAACAATTAAATGAAGCTCTAAAACAAAAAAGGGACTTAGAAATAAAAAATCAATCTGTTATTTCATCTGAAATAAAAGATACCTTAGAAAATGAAGTCCTTCAGTTAAAACAAAAAGTTCAAGATTTAACTGACAAAAACACTAGTTTAATTCTAAAACTAGATGATTCTTCAAAGCAACTCAAATTTCTTGAATCCGAAAATCAAAGATTTCAAGGAAAAATCGATTCTATCAATATTGCCAGAAAATTGAGTGATGATGTTTTCACTAAAGCAAACAACTTAGGAACTGGCAAAATTGATACGAATTATAAACCGGGAATTGGAAGAGAATCTTTTGAAAATGAAGAGACTGAAAAGAAAAATGGGAAAATTAGTGAAAACTCTAAATCATTTCAACCAGATTTTTTCTCATCTGCTAATGAGGACAATTCAGATGATGAAACAGTTATCAACTGCAGTCCAGATGATACCTGTTTCAACATATCATTCAAAAAGGTTGTAAAATCTGAATCAGACTCTGCTAATTCAGTAACTCATCAATTGAGATCTACTAAACTAACAAGGAATGATGGCACAATCAAACTTGAAAATTTCTTAAATGGAGAAAATTCTGATTATCAAAATGGTAGTACTTCTGCTCCAACTGTCTTTCCCTCTTTAAATTCAACCTTTATTGGAAAGAACAATCTGGGACAAAAGTATTCAAAGAAACAACAGACAAATAAACAAACCATTCAAGCTGTCAGTAAACCAATAGAACAAAGTAGGCCCGTTGTTTTCAAAGAAAAACCTTTGAAACCAAGCGCTGTGCCACAAAAACAAACCTTTAATCCAAAACAAATACCTTTTCAAAAACCGATTCAAAGTCACTTTCAAAAGATAAACTTCAATCTCTCAAGGAACTTTCAGAAACCATCATTTCACCAAATTCCATTCAATCATCAAAGCGTTTTCCAAAACCATTCAGATCCCAGATACAAAGAAAGGTTATCAAACAGATCTTCACATATAGGATACCTTTCACAAAATCAAAGATCATTTCAACTGACAGGTTTTCAAAAACAAATCTTAAATTGGGAAAATCTGATAAGTCAAATCAAGCCTCAACCACTTCGTCAAATTAACAGAAACCATAATGATTTCAAATCACCAAAAACCATTAACAAATCAGGACCCACCATGGTTTGGGTACCTAAAATTTCTGTCTAATTGCAGGCATTTTGTGTTGGAGAGCCCAAGGATGGCACATGGTATATCGATAGTGGCTGCTCCAAACATATGACAGGAAACCAAAGCTTTCTACGAGACTTCAAACCCACAGAATCCAAACAAGATGTGACTTTTGGAAACAACATGACTGCAAGAATCAAAGGTTATGGAAACATAACAAATGGTCACTTCACCATCAAGAAAGTAGCCTACGTTGACGGCCTGAAACACAACCTAATCAGCGTATCACAACTTTGTGACAACAATCATGAAGTTCTTTTCACCAAACAGCGAAGCATAATCACGGATGCCAAGACCAAAGCCATTCTAGTCAATTCTGATCGTCTAGGCAACATGTATCCACTAGATATGGACCTTATCTATGGAAAACCAGACATCTGTCTCTTGTCCAAAGCTTCAGCTGATATTAGTTGGTTGTGGCATCGTCGTCTTTCCCATCTCAATTTCGGCTACATCAACAAATTGATTGCAAATGATCTTGTTCGCGGACTGCCACTTCTGAAACTTGATAATGAAACTCTTTGTGCAGCTTGTGAAGGAGGAAAACTGTCCAAATCCTCTCATAAAAGCATTCCTGAATCTAGTGTATCCGAACCACTAGAATTACTGCACATTGATCTTTGCGGCCCTGCAAAAACCCAAAGCATAAAAGGGAAGAAATACATCCTTGTTATTATTGATGATTACTCACGCTTTACTTGGGTTTTCTTTTTAAGGCTAAAGTCAGAAGCACCTGAAGAAATAATCAACTTCATAAAACAGATTGAATTAAAGCTCAAACGACCAGTTCGAAGAATCCGAAGTGATAATGGTTTAGAGTTCAAAAACATAACTCTAGACTCATTTCTCAAAAACAAAGGCATCGAACACAACTTCTCAGCCCCTTACACTCCTCAATAAAACGGTGTTGTTGAAAGAAAGAACCGAACTCTGTGCGAAGCTGCAAGATCAATGCTCATCTTTGCTGATCTGCCACAATACTTCTGGGCAGAAGCAATAGCCACAGCTTGCTATACTCAAAATCGTTCTTTAATCCATAAACAACTTCATAAAACACCATATGAAGTCATTAACAACCGAAAACCAAACATCAAATTCTTTCATATTTTTGGTTGTCGATGCTTCATAAAGAATAACAAAGATCACCTCTCAAAATTTGAATCAAGATCAGACGAAGGAATTTTCCTTGGTTACTCTTTTACCTCAGCTGCTTATCGAGTACTGAACAAACGTACTAGAGTAATTGAAGAAAGTACCGATATTCATTTCGATGAATTTTATGTCAGGAAATTGGATCGTAAACATTTTGGCTCTAAAATGATCGATAATATTTTTCAAAATCCAATTCAACAAATGCCTTCTACGGACATAGAAATTGATCTTGATTTACTTTTTGAACAACCCAAAACCGCTTATAGTTCTGAATTTCTAACATCTTCCACAATTCCTACAGGAACCTCCGATGCAGAAACCTCACAATCAAACCAAGAAAATGCAGATCAAGTCGAGGGGGAATTACCAACACTAAATCCTTCTTTGAACACTCCCAATCCACCTGTTCAAAATGATCCCAGTGCATCATCTATGGGGGAACCTTCTTTACCTCATTCTCACCCTATAATCCAAAAAGACATATCTGACAACAACCAAAATCTATTCCCAACAGAATCACCTGACCAAGACGAACAATGGGACATAGAAACACCAATCGAAATACCTGAAAAAACTCGCCTAAACAAATGGACCAGAAATCATCCTGCAGAACAAATTATAGGAGATCCCAATTCTGGTATTCAAACAAGAGCAGCTACCTCAAATGAATGTTTATACGGAGCATTCTTATCCATGACTGAACCCAAAACCATCCATTCAGCTCTCAAAGATCCAGACTGGGTCAAAGCCATGCAAGAAGAACTAGCTGAATTCGAAAGAAACCAAGTATGGGATCTTGTTCCTACTCCTCCCGATGTTACTGTAGTAGGTTCAAGATGGGTTTTCAGAAACAAAACTGATGATCAAGGAATAGTTTGTCGAAACAAAGCAAGACTTGTTGTCAAGGGCTACTCACAACAAGAAGGAATCGATTACGATGAAACTTATGCTCCAGTTGCAAGACTCGAAGCCATTCGTATCTTTCTAGCATATGCAGCACACAAGAACTTCAAAGTTTACCAAATGGATGTAAAATGTGCATTTTTACATGGAGAGATTGACCGTGATGTGTATATTCAACAACCTCCAGGTTTTGAAGATCCACAGTTCCCAAATCACAGTTTTAAGTTACAAAAAGCAGTTTACGGCTTAAAACAAGCACCTCGAGCCTGGTATTCAACATTGTCAACATTTCTAGAAGAATCAGGATTCAAAAGAGGTTCAATTGATCAAACTCTTTTTTGTAAAATTTTTAATAAACATCTGTTAATCGTTCAAATATATGTCGATGACATTATTTTCGGTTCTACTGATGAATCCTTGAGTATCAAGTTTGCAGATTTGATGAAGAGCAAGTTTGAGATGAGCATGATAGGAGAAATGACTACTTTTCTTGGACTACAAGTCAAACAATCATCTGATGGAATTTTCATCAATCAAGAAAATTATGTCAAAAATCTTCTAACTCGTTTTTCTCTTGACAAATCCAATACAGCTAAAACCCCAATGTCCCTTGGTTACAAATTGGATGCAGACTTAAATGGCAAGCCTGTTGATCAAAAGAAATATCGAGGAATGATAGGATCACTCCTATACCTCACAGCCAGCAGACCCGACATCATGTTCTCTACATGTGTCTGTGCCAGATACCAAGCCAATCCTATGGAATCTCATGCCATAGCTGTGAAAAGAATTTTCAAATATCTTAAAGGAACTCCATCTCTTGGCCTTTGGTATCCGGCTAACTCTGATTTTCAGCTTAATGCCTTCACCGACTCCGACTATGGAGGATGCAGACTAGACAGAAAAAGCACATCTGGTTCTTGCCAATTTCTTGGAGGCAGACTTGTAAGTTGGACTTCAAAGAAACAATCATGCGTGTCCACTTCAACAGCAGAAGCTGAATATGTAGCTGCCGCAAGCTGCTGTTCACAAGTCATGTGGATGCAAACTCAATTACGTGACTATGGCTACAAAGTATCACAAATTCCAATATTTTGTGACTCAACCAGCGCAATTGCCATTTCTCACAATCCAGTGCACCATTCCATGACGAAACACATTGATATTCGATATCATTTCCTCAAAGACAACATACAAAAAGGTCATATCGAATTGCACTTCATAAACACAGAAGATCAAATTGCCGATGTCTTTACTAAGGCTTTAGACGAAACCAAGTTTCAATACTTCCTAGGCCGTCTAGGAATGTTGAATCCAGATAACATTCATTCCTAATCTCTTATTTTTTGTTTGTATATAAGAGTGTTTACTTTCATTTAAAAAGAAAATCCAAAAACATTCAAATAACCAAAATTTACCAAAAACATTCAAATAACCAAATTATTCAAAAAAATTAGAATAAAGTTTTATCCTTTTAAAGTCTTTATAAAACCATGTGATTTAACATCTTCTTGACTAAATTTTCAGATACTTATGCTCGATGAATGTTCTCAGTTATATTGATTCTTAATTAAAGAGAAGGTTCAAATTTCAAACATTTTTGTTATGTACATTCTCCTATTCCCTTTGAATTTATTTCAATTATAACGATTTTATCTGTAAAGGGACATAAGATCAGGAGATTCAGATGAAAATCAAACCCATGTGAGAAATTGTGCCTCGTCTTTAACTGCTAAGTGGAATTCATTTCTGTGAGCAAAGGTGTTTTCATTATGACTTATAGGATTTATACTCTTATACCGTGATGCTAGTCTCATTTTTGCTTAGATATCAAAATGACCAGGGACGATACTTTCATTTTCTTATATATTAGACAAACTGTCTATTATATCACCTATCCCTATCCTCAATCAAACCACTTCAAAGAAAAGACTGATCATCTGGCATAACGAATCTGACAAATGAAGAAACGACAAAGTCATATCCAACAAATGCTGTCAACAAATCACAATTGGTAACCACATCAGATATCTTTTACACAATGTGTATTCACACAAATCAAGAAAAGATAAAGACAAAGGTAAACGCCTCACCAAAGAAAAAGAAGATTTACAACAACAATCCATCAAGACAGACACCTCTCAAAACAACGAATTCTCAAAAAGCTTTATCAAATATAGCTGTCAAAACCAAAGATTTACCGGGATACTGTAGCCTTCATAATTAAATATTCTTAGTTGCAAAATGCACTATGAATATTTCTAAACCCCTCTACATGTATTTACCGACGGAGAGAGAGTAAACATCAATGGCATGAATGAAGAAACCCTCTGAGTAATGCCGAAACCAGTCTTATGTGATTGATTATCTAATATGAAGACCAAGTGAATAAAGTATATAGGTATAAATCCACATTAAGCATAAGTCAACACCTTCAAACTGAGAGATATCACTCATCTTTAGTGATTATACACCCGTTCTGCACCCAGAACAAATAAACACCTCAGTCAAGTGTGAGCTATACCTATGAGCGTTCATCTGAATCGACCTATTAAGATCATTTGTCGTCTTTATAAATGCTATAAAATCTTAAGGAATATTATGAAAATACATATACAAAAACCTTTTGATAATCGAACTCGAGACTTTGATTCAGAAACAAATATTCTTGAAAAACATTTTTTCAAAACATAAGTAAAATCTAGTCACACTCTTTCAAAACAAGTGATGTGGTTTTATAAATGTCTTATCCAAATTTCAAGAATTTCAATCAAACATTTTACTCCTCATTTCATTAATGATCACATAGGGGGAAATTGTTGAATAATGTTTTTATGTTTTTATGTGACCATCACTGAAATAAGTCGAAATGTTTTTATTAACAGTTTATTTCAGATTGCATAAATTCGAGATCAACCAAACCGGAGAAAATGACGCTATGTACCAAAGAGCAAAAATGTCACCCAGCGACAGAAATCGCGACCCAACAGCTCATGTGTCGCGAAATGAAGAAAATCAAAACAAAAGAAGAAAAAGGCTGTAACAGTGTAGATCGCGACCCGATCCAACCCAGATCGCGACCCGATCTAAGTGACAAACACGTGACGCTTTGCTGACCAAGGATCGCGAGCCTATGGCAACCCGACGAGATCGCGACCCGATCTTCCATCGATCGCGACCCGACCTAGATCGCGACCCGATCATCTATACATCGCGACCCGATCTCAGCGACCAACTCCACCGAGTCGGGTAGTGGCCAGCACAAAAGCAGGGAACAACTTGAGATCACGACCCGATCTTCCATCGATCGCGACCCGACCTAGATCGCGACCCGATCTTTATCCCATCGCGACCCGATCTCAGCGACCAACTCTACCGAGACGGGTAGTGGCCAGCACAAAAGCGGGAACCACTCGAGATCGCGACCCGATCCCATAAAGATCGCGACCCGATCTCCGCTGGAACAGACTATAAATAGATGCTTCATCTTGCTGATTTCTACACAACATATACAACATATTCTTACTATCCTCAAGCATACTCACGACCAGAAGCCTCTAAATTCTATAATCTCTGCATTTGGCAACGAGGATCAAACCGAAAAACCGCAAGAAACAAAACCTCCACCCGACACCAAACCTCAAACCTCCAAACAACCCTTACCCGACACCAAACTCCAAACCTCTAAACAACCCTTACCCGACACCAAAAATCACCAAAACATCATCTCACCGTGAAGAACAAGAAATCGACATATCAAGAAAAACGCTATCTTCCGCAACTATCGATAAGTTCTTTTAAAATTATATGTGTCGTTATTGATTTATTTAAACTGTAATAAATCAACTGTACCAAACTTCCAATACACCCGAATTGAACCGTGACAACGAAAACATATGTGGACTGTATTTAACCAAGACATCTAACTTCTAACTTCTAACTTCTAACCTTTTTTTATTTATTGTAAAAACACGTTATCGTTGATAATGGCGTTTATTACATTTAACATCTAATTTCTAACTTCTAACTTCTAACTTCTAACCTTTTTACTTATTGTAAAAACACGTTATCGTTGATAATGGCGTTTATTACATCTAACCTCTAACTTCTAACATTTACTTTAGTTACCGCTTTCTGTCTATTTAAATACTGTCTAGTTTAGATTTACCGCTTTATTTTATTCCGCATAATATAGATAAAATACATATCTGTCACACGGTAATAGGCTTAAAAACCTTGTTCGTGGAGATCAGTTATCGTATTTTCAACACAGAATATATGACTTGTTTGATCAGCTACAAGGCGCGTCCTACTTTTCTAAGATTGACCTAAGGTCGGGTTACCATCAGCTGAAGATAAGAGAATCTGACGTTCCAAAGACAGCTTTTCGCACACGATACGGTTATTACGAGTTTTTGGTGATGCCTTTCGGATTAACCAATGCTCCAGCCGTATTCATGGATCTTATGAACCGGGTGTGTCGACCGTTCCTTGATACCTCGGTGATAGTGTTTATAGATGACATCTTGGTGTATTCGCGAAGCCAAGCCGAGCATGAAGTACATCTGCGACAAGTGTTGGAGTTGCTTCGCCGAGAAAAGCTGTATGCAAAA
Organism: Cichorium intybus; assembly: GCA_023525715.1. Classification (NCBI taxonomy): domain Eukaryota; kingdom Viridiplantae; phylum Streptophyta; class Magnoliopsida; order Asterales; family Asteraceae; genus Cichorium; species Cichorium intybus. The sequence continues at coordinate 59,742,090 of CM042016.1, read as the reverse complement.
TTCTCCAAGTGTGAATTCTGGCTAAGAGAAGTTCAATTTCTTGGCCATGTAATTAATGCTGAAGGGGTGAAAGTAGATCCAGCAAAAGTTGATGCCATGATGAAGTGGGAACCGCCTCGAAGTCCAACAGAGGTACGAAGTTTCCTTGGTTTGGCAGGCTATTATAGAAGATTTGTTGAGAACTTTTCCTCGATAGCTGCCCCGTTGACCAAGTTGACCAAGAAAGGCGAGAAGTTCGCGTGGGCTGAAAAACAGCATGAAGCATTTTAGAAGTTGAAACAAGCTTTATGTGAAGCACCGGTGTTAGCACTACCACAAAGCGGAGAAGAGTATGTGATCTACAGCGATGCTTCTAGAATCGGCCTTGGATGTGTGTTGATGCAGAAAGGTCGGGTGATAGCCTATGCGTCCCGTCAGTTAAAAGATGCTGAGAAGAAGTATCCAGTTCATGATCTGGAATTAGCTGCGGCGGTTCTAGCATTGAAGCTGTGGAGACACTATTTATACGGTGTGAAATTTGTCATCTATACGGACCACAAAAGTCTGAAGTACTTATTCGATCAAAAGGAGCTTAACATGAGACAGCAAAGGTGGATGGATCTACTTAAAGACTTTGACTATGAAATTCAGTACCACCCTGGCAAGTCGAATGTGGTGGCAGATGCTTTAAGCAGAAAAGAAGCTCCTTTGAAAGTTACATCCGCATGTATGGGTGTAGCAAGCCAGTTACCAGAACTGATTCGTTCGGCCCAAGAAGAAGCTTGCAAGCCTGAATATGTTAAAAGTGAACGAATGGTTGGATATTTGAAGCATCTGGAAGAAAATGCTCAAAAATTAAAAAGCTTCAGAGGCCGTATATGGGTCCCGAAACACGGAGAAGCGCGAAATTTGCTACTAGAAGATGGCCATTTTAGTCGATATGCAGTTCATCCGGGCAGTACCAAGATGTACCGTACGTTAAAACTGTTATATTGGTGGCCCGGAATGAAAAGAGATATTAGAAGATATGTAGAAAGATGTTTGACGTGTCAGCAAGTTAAGTCAAACCATCAGAAACCGTACAGGGAAATACAACCATTGCCAGTTCCATAGAAGAAGTGGGATCATATTACCATGGATTTTGTAACAAAGTTGCCGCGGACACCGCGAGGTTATGATTCTATATGGGTAATTGTGGATCGATTGACCAAGTCGGCACAGTTCATACCATATAAGGAAAACTACAGAGTAGATCAACTGGCAAAAATCTACATATATGAGGTGATATGTCGACATGGATTACCAGCATCGATCGTGTCGGATCGAGACAGCAGATTTACTTCCCGGTTTTGGCAAAGTCTTTAAAAGCAACTGGGTACGAAAGTACTTATGAGTACAGCATACCACCCGCAGATTGATGGCCAAAGTGAAATAACTATTCAGACGTTGGAAGACATGCTGACGACTTGTGTCATAGATTTCGGTGGAAGCTGGGAAGATCACTTGCCTTTAGTAGAATTCGCGTACAATAACAGCTATCATTCCATCATTCAAATGGCCCCGTATGAAGCCTTGTATGGAGCACCGTGTCGTACTCCGACCTGCTGGACTGAAGTTGGGGAAAAGCCGTTGGCTGGACCCGAAATTGTAGCACAAACTGAAGAAAAGATCAAACAGATACGATATAATTTGAAGGTAGCTCAGAATCGACAGAAACAGTACGCAGACAAACGGGTGAAACCGATAGAATTCCAAGTAGGAGACATGGTAATGCTCAAAGTATCCCCTTGGAAAGGCTTAATTCGTTTTGGGAAGAAAGGGAAGTTGAGTCCTCGTTTCATTGGACCTTTCCGTATATCCCAAAGAGTTGGAGCCGTGGCGTATAGATTGGAGTTACCTAATGAACTTCATGGTATACATGGTGTATTTCATGTGTCCCATTTGAGAAAAACTTTGTTTGATAAGTCTCAACATGTACCTCTTGCTGAAATTGAGGTAGATGAAAAGTTGAGATATCCGGAACAACCCGAGAGGGTGTTAGACCGCAAGGTAAGACGGTTGCGAAATAAGAAGATCAGCATGGTGAAAGTGCTTTGGCGTCATCACAAAGGTTCCGACATGACGTGGGAGACCGAAAGTGAAATGAGGGAGAAATACCCTCAACTTTTTGTATGATTTCGGGGACGAAATCTCTTAAAGGAGGGGAGAATTTGTAACGCCAAAACATGTTTATTATGTAATTATAATAAAAAAGGGCAAATTGGTCATTTTACCTTAGAAGGGTAATTTGGTCTTTTGGACAGAAAAGGACTAGTTTTGTAATAATATTTTGAGTCTTGGACTTAAAATGTTATAAAATCTGATTTTTGTCATTATTTTTGTAAATTGTGGCAAAAGTTTTAGAAATGCAACTTCAAGGACCAAACTGCAATTTCTGGAAGTATAAAAGGTTGGAAGCTTCTCCCATTTTGTGCAGATTTTTGAGGCTTACGGGAGAGGGTTTTTGTGAACGATTTTCCAGAAAACTTGAAGAATTCTTGAAGGCTTGAACTTGCAATTCGATTCTTCGCTTCAAAGGGTAGAATTCTAAGCTTTGGAGGTAAATATTCCAAGTTCTTGATTGTTTGTTCTTGATGAGTTTTCTAGAACTCAAAACTGCATTTTCAGCTATGATTGTGTGGTTAAATTGGTTAGATACTTCCATTAAGTCATACTAATAAGGACTTAATTCAAGATAATGGAAGTAGATTGTTATTTATGATGAATTTGAAGTTTTGGGGTTTTTAGAACAAAGAACCCTAAATCTTCATATGATTGATTGAGTGGGTTTTGAGGGTTGAAAACCTTGTTAAAATGTAAGGTTTTAGCCTAGGAATAAACCCCAAACGGTTAAGAACAGCATTAAGGACTTAATGGGTCAAAACTGCTTGCTACAGTACACAAATCGCGACTGCCCAGGAGGCTGCACTGGCGCAGGGCGCAGTGCGCCTCCAAGGCAGGGGGTCAGAATCGCTAACTTTTGTTTGGCTTGTCCGATTTAGCTCAAACATGAACCGTAGGCTCGTTATGGTCTGAAAAGTTTGGGAAAATTTTTATATTGAGTTTTCAACCCCTCGGGAGCACTGTAGATCGATTCGAATGCCTCGGTGAATAGTAAAATTCATAAAAATATAGTAAATGTAAAGTTTATTATCTTGGCATTGTTTATAATGATATTGTATTGAACTCTATTGCATTAGAGTCAATTAGAATGGTTGTTAACCTATAATCATTTTAAAAATAAATGAAATTATAGGTACGGGACAAAGCCTTACGAATTACATTGGAAGGCAAGAAACAACGATAGCTAACGGTAGCAAACCTTCAGGTGAGTAATCTCACTGTTATCCGATGTGATAGATATTAAATGAGCAGCTGCAGATGGAAATTGTTTTGGGGACGAAAATGACAAATTACCTGATGTATTATATGACAATACCAGATAAGCCGTGAGTCTGATATATACAAGAACGGAGCTGTGAGTCAATAAAAATGAATGATATGACAATACCAGATAAGCCGTGAGTCTATGATAGACAAGAACGGAGCTGTGAGTCAAACTTATATAAGACAATACCGGATAAGCCGTGAGTCATTGAGATGACAAGAACGGAGCCGTGAGTCTAGGCAAAAGCGGGATAACCCGTGAGCCATATATGATTTTGTGTTGCATGAGAATGCATATTTGATTTTGTATAGAGAATTTTATTCTTATACATGTTGTATTTGATTTGATTACTCATTGGGCTTTATAGCTCACAGTTTATTGATATGTCCATGCAGGTGAGCGTGATCCCGCCAAGGGAAAAGATAAATTCCGTGACTGAGGACTTAGTATTTGAAGTGACGACCCGGCTTGAAGAATGTATAATATTATGTATTGTACTTCGTGATACTCTTGTACTCGTATTGTATTAACTAATACCCCCTACTTATGTTTTGTTTGTAAAATATTTGGTTTGAAAAATGAAAAAATTTTGGGGTGTTTTGTTAATAAGTCGGGTGTTACACTTTCCATGAAGCGTTTGATAGGTTGAAAGATTTATTGTGATCTTTCCCGCATCATGAAGTTCCTAAATGGCAGTTAGTCAAATTATTCTTCGAGTGAGTTAGTGAGACACACCAGGCTATGATAAATGCCTCATCAAGTGGGACATTTATGTGGCAAGAGCCAGAAGATGCCTGGAGATTTTTGGAGCAGTTGAGCTTAGGATCAAAAGTCAGTGGATCTATGAAAGATAAGACGATATATGTAGCTAACATTGAAGCAGAGAACAAATGGAAAGCTGAAATTCAGAAAGATCTCACTATTGTTACAAAGAGATTCAATCAGATGCTCGAGAGGTTTCAACAAGAAAAAGGGGCATATGTGTTGCATGGGCAGAATATATGCAATACATGTGGAGAAATAGGACACAATTATAATGAGTGCTTGATGATTCATGAAGAAATAAGTCAAGTGCACGGATATGGTCGATTTCATAACGCACCAAGACCATTCTGAAGTAATCAACAACGAGAATCGAGGCAACCACCTATGAGGCAGCAGTAGGCGCAACCTCCATCTCCACCAGGAAGAATGAATATTGGCTTACAGGAAATTTTTGGAATGTTAGTAAAACTCCAGGAAGTGGAGAAGTCTAATTCAGAAGCAATTCTGAAATTAGGAGAATTGATTGTCAAAATGGAAGAGAAGAGAGTGCTGGAACAGGTGCAATCATCAAGAATGCAAGTTAATGAGGTAATCACACTTAGGAGCGGGAAGAAAGTAGACAACAAGGTTACAGCTCCGCCTGCAGATGATGATAGTGATGTAGACATAGTTTTTGATGAAAAAGAAGAATTGGAGAAGGAAGAGAAAAAGGATAAGGAGGAGCAGGAGCAGGTAAAGAGGAAGAAGCAGATGAGTACCTGGGAAAAAGGAGAACCAAGTGGGAAAGTTCCTTTTCCGACGGCTTTGGAAAAGCCGGAGAAAGGACCATATGGAAAGAAGGGACCATAGGCTGAAGATATGTGGGAATTGTTTAGTTAAATTAAGGTTAACATTCCATTAGTTAAACTCATTAAGGAAGTTCCCGCATATGCTAAGTTTCTTAAAGACATGTTCATACATAAGAAGCATATTCTGTCCTATTTTCCTAAGATGATTAGCTTACCAAAGAATGTAAGCTCTATCCTAATGGATGCGCTTCCTCCAAATATGAAAGATCCAGGAGTTCCTCTCATCTCAATAGATTTAGGCAATGTGCACATTAAAAGAGCTTTGCTAGATCTAGGTGCAAATGTGAACATATTGCCTGGACAGTTATTCGACAAGCATGAGTTTGGTACCATGAGATCTACTGACGTGATTCTGCAGTTGGCCGATAAGTCCACCAAGGTTCCCAGGGGTATGTTAGTCGATGTCATCATCAAGGTGGGAGAATTTTACTACCCAGCAGATTTTCTCGTTTTGGACACTCGTCAAGCAACTGGTGGAGAACAACCCACGATCATTCTAGGGCGACCGTTTTTAGCCACGGCCAACGCAAATATTGCTTGTCGCACCGGAGAAATGGGAATATCTTTTGGGCACCAACAGGCCAAGATCAACATTTTCAATGCTGATCTCAAGGGAAGTAGCATGGAAGAAGATGAGTGTTATCAAGTGGACATCATAGATGAGCTAGTGCGGCAGTACACTCCAGAGGTACTTCAATCAGATGAGAGGGAGACTCAGGAAGAAGCAAGTGTTGAAAGTAAAGAGATGCAAAAAGAAAAAGAAGAAGAAAAGGGATTCAAGTCTGAAGAATGCGCGCATATAGAGAAGTTACCAGCAAAGATTCCAAAGACATTAAAGCCCTCCTTATAAGAACCACCAAAGTTGGATTTAAAACCTTTACCAGAACATCTAAAGTATGCCTTTTTAGGGGAGAAGGATACTTTACCAGTGATTGTGGCAGCCAATCTGACAGAGAAACAAGAGATAGAATTGCTCAAAGTATTGTCCAAACACAAGGAGGCTATGTTGGAAATCATATGTTCATGTGATTAGTTTCAAAAACTTGAAGTTGTAACGGAAGCATAAAATCATGAACAAGAATTTCCATTCCAAGAGGATCATGCTACATGCATGTAGAGATAAAATGAAGAAGAGGCATAGATGAAGTTCAAGATTATAACCTTTCTTCTTGAGCTTGATATCACGAGTTTATGAAGGCTAGGAATCAAGAAAGAATCCCTCTATAGTTGATCCACCCACAAGTATAAACACCTTAGATGCTAGTCTTGTTAACTTGCAAAATGAACACCTTTAACACTTGAGCTTAAAAACGATTTTTTTTGCCAGGATCAAAGATGTGTTCTTGGCTGATTTTAAGCATGAAAGTGGTGGTGTTTTTCTCCCAAAATGGCCGGCCAAGTTAGAGTAAGAAAGTGAGAAGAATAGTCATACTTATTTGAAACAAGAGCATTGATATTTGACATGGTCAAGTCTTGCGGACCCAAAGAATCTTACTCTACTTTCTATGTTGAGGCACATGGTGTTGGGGAAGTGCAAAGGGCCGGCCATGCTTGGTCAAAAAGGAAAAATTCCATTCTTTTATTATTTATAAAAGTTATCCCATAAGATTTTATAAATAATAAACTTTCATACCTTTTGTTTAATGGAGTAACATTTAAACCATCATAATGTATATATATATATATATATATATATAAACCCTTTTTGAACATGTAATATTTATGATGTAAATATATATTTACAATATGCATATTATATTTAATTTAATTTACCATTTAAATTAAATAAATGAGGTTTACATATAATTCAATTAAATCATTTAACAATATAAATAATTTAATTGTTATACTTAATTAATTCATCACATATGAATTATCAATCAACCTTTAATTTTTGGAGTTATTATTATTTACCTCAAATAATAATAAATTACAAAATTAAATTGCAAGTTTAGTATCATTTGATGTTAAATCAAAATTTAACATTCCAAATGATCAATTGGTGTCAAACTTATTGTTGGTGTGACCCTATAGGATCATGTATTATTAGTAATATCATTTTATGATCATCCTTGGGCATATAGAACTAACAATCTCCCACTTGCACAAGGTTGCATCATAGAATGATATCGACAGTGGTAAACGTCTGGCAACATTTCACTGCCCCCAATAGCACATGACGTAATGCCATTCAACAACATCCAATTCTTCATAAGCACGAGGCTCTAATTGATGTACAAGGTTATCTATCAATTATCCCTTTGCCGCAGACATCATGTTGAACATGAGACATGGATCTTAATCATTCTGATTTTATGTTCAACTTTCAATCAGGCGCCTTAGATGTCTAACTCTCAACACATAAGAGGAACAAATCCCGTCTTGACTACATACGCCTCTTATGTAGTTTGTACTATACTTGAGTATGGTCTGTATGGTTGTCTATATTTCAAGAACAACGGTGAACCATATCAAAGCACAGCACTCCCTACACTTGAGTCCCAAATATGTATCTCAGGTCTAAGGATACAATGATAATACCTTTGTTCAAGAATCACTTATGATAATGATCCATGAAGTGATCTTGAGACGGGTCAAGTCCAATACTCGTTCAGTGACAAGTACCTATGAATTTGGTTGCAACCTTTTGCTACTTTTACCCATAAAAGTCAACCAATCCAATTCATATTAGTCTTACTTCATAATTGCTCCCACAACTATGATCGACTATGGACATTTAGAATAATCAAATTATTCAAGGATTAAACATGCTAATATTAAAACACAAAATTATGAATGAAACATCATGTCACATATATCACATAATTATTGTTGTTTACATAGTTTCATATTCATAAAACACTAAACACAAATCAAATCCATTCATTAGAAAAACGAAGTCCTATACCCTTAGCGTGACTTTCATGCTTAGCTTGGGGTAAAGGCTTCGTGAATGGGTCTGCCAAATTCTGATCTGTATGAACCTTGTGAATACTTATTTCACCATTCTTAACTTCATGTCTTATGTAGTTATACCTTCGGTGAATGTGTTTGGTCTTTTGATGCGATCTAGGTTCCTTTGCTTGAGCTATAGCACCTAGATTATCACAGAAGATTTCTATGGGGTCCCGAATGGAAGCAACAACCCCTAGATCTTCAATGAACTTTCTCATCCAGACAGCTTCTTGAGTAGCTTCCGAAGCAGCAACATATTCTGATTCTGTAATGGATTGTGCAATCACTTCCTGTTTGGAACTCTTCCAAGACATGGCTCCTCTATTTAAAATAAAGACATACCCAGATTGAGATCTTGAATCGTCCCTATCTGTTTGGAAGCTTGCGTCAGTGTAAGCCTTTACCTTTAAGCTTTCTTCCAAACCACCGTAAACTAAGAACATATCTTTGGTTCTTCTCAAGTACTTAAGAATGTTCTTTACAGCAGTCCAGTGGGCTTCACCTGGGTTCTGTTGATATCTACTAGTCATGCTTAAGGCACATGAGACGTCGGGCCTAGTGCATATGTTGAGTCATAAATGTAGATTGAGTCAAATATGCTGATCGGATTTGTAGCCAGATTTTATGCCTTTAATTTTGCTATCGGTTATGGAATGTGTCTGTCCTTCCATACTTAGTTTTTGTATAAATAGCATGTTCGTACCTTTGTTAGGGTGAACTTTTGTAATTTTTCACGGCACTCATACAGAATAGTTCACATCGAATTGTTCTTGAGTTGCATTTTAATCATTAGACTTCAGTTCTTCATATTGTCTGTTCTTGATCTTGTTTATTTACATTATTCCGCATTCTTGAATCTCGATCCAACTCTTGTATTTCAACAATTGGTATCAGAGCAGGAGTTTGTGTTATTCACAGATCTGTTTTGATTATCTTTATCGTTTTGATCGATTTTGGATATCAGACTTTGATCGTTTTTATCGTTCGGTTTTGATCGTTTTGATCTTTACGTTCGATTCTTCTTTTGATATGAACTTACACTTCTGATTCATACAAGTAAACAAGTATTAATGGCTTTTGACGACTCACATACTCAGTCTTTCAATCTTTCAAGCAGCATTGGATCCACTACCAGGACTCCAATTCTGTTTACTCAAGAGTATGAGGTCTGGGCTTTGCATTTTGAAGATTATGTTCTTGGCATTGAAGAACATAGAGCAACGATCTGGCAAGCTATTACTCAAGAAACTCATGTCCACACAGACACAAGGAGGGTTATCAAAACCCTAAAAGAATACAACAACTTTCTTGTCACTCACACGAACATTCCTCAAGACGAAAAAGATAAACTAATGTGCAACATTAAAGCATTTAGAATTATCAGGTTCGCTCTCCAAGCAGATACTCTTCGTCTGGTTAGTTCGTGCGAAACAGCTAAAGAGATCTGGGATAGACTTAAAGAATTGTATTCTGGAGATGCTGACCTTGAGCACTCTATTCAGACCACTCTTCTTTCCGATTTCGGATCATTTGCACAAGGTTCGGAAGAAACTCTAACCCAGACTTTCAATCGATACAATCATCTTCTCAGTCGTTTATTAAAATACAATCTGGCTCGGACTGTTATTGAGCAAAAGGTTACCTTTCTTGATGGTCTTCGTTCCGAATGGAAGGCTATCGTTTCAACCATAAAAGCGCATGAACAGTTCAAAACTTACACTTTGGCTAAAGTTGTGGGAATCCTCAAATCCCATGAAAAGGAAATCATTTCGGAAGCCAAAGCGACTATCGGTCTTAGTTCACTTGCACTGGTCGCTGCCGGAAAGAAATCGGCTGAAATCGATTCTGACTCTGACTTTTCCGACGATGATTTGACCAGAGAAGAAAAAGCTTTGATGGTATCAAATCCCAAGAAGTTCTTCAAGAAAAACTTTTCCAAATTCAAAAACCGAAATCGACAAGGAGGTTTCAATGTTGAAAAGACTGTGGAAGAAAGCCAGAAAAAGAAAAGTGATGAGGAGAAGAAACTTGTTGGCGACTCAGGATACGATTGCCATTATTGTAAAGGCAAGAACCACTTTGTGAAAGACTGTTTGCTCCGAAAACAAGCTGAGAAGAAGGAGCAGGTGAAAGATGAAGCTTATTACGCAAAGAAGATTGCGGAACTGAAAAAGAATGATGTTTCATCTACCAAGGCAGCCTTTGTGGTGAAAGAGGACAGCGAGTTTGGTGCCATTGAGGTCTGGTCAACGGACTCGGAAGATGAGGAGGTGAGGAATCCAACGCATGGTCGATGTCTGATGGTGAAAGCTGATCATTCCGACAGCAGAGGTTACTCTACCGACGGGTGTCAAGCCTCAGCAAGTTGTTTTGTTGCGAAGCCTGTCTATGAACAAGTTGAGGAATGTGAGGCTGTGGTCAAAAAGGTACGCTCTATCCTTAAATCTTTAAATATTTGCTCTTCTAGTTATGATACTGAATTAGATGATCTTAGATTTACTGTCTCCAGTTTGAGTGATAGCTTAAAAAGGACACGTCTAAGCAATTCTAACCTAAATGATCAATTGAGCAGGATATCGAATAAGAATGAGGAGAGACGAATGAGAATCGAGGTGTTGGATAGTGAGTTAGTTAAAGCACGAGATGATATTATTTATGTCAAAAGAGATAATTTAGTTCTTGTCAAACAAAGAAACATTTTTTGTTTAATTGCTAAGCGTCTTTACAATAATATTACTCAATTGCATCTTGATTGTGACATAGGCAGGGGTTTACACAAAATGATTTTGCCCTTTCTTGAGTTGAAAGAGGATGAAATCGATGCAGAATGTCATAGGTGTGAAACCATTGTTTCATCTGATGAGGTTTCAGAAGCTTATCGAATCGGACTTGATAAAATTTAAAGTTATATACAGTCCAAAGAACATAAAAGTATGGTCAAAGAATATTTTTCAGAAAATGATCATGAGGAAATTAAAACAACAACTCTAAAGAATTTTCATTCACTATGCCCTAAACTAAATTCCGATAATATTCCCATTAATGAGAATATTTCTGATTTTGATGAAAGTGATATGAGTGAAATATCTGTTTAGGATGAAATTGACTGTTCGGAATTCGTATCAAATTCTGCTGAAGCTAAGAAAAATCTCATTTCTGAAAATTCAGTTGCTTTTGCGAGAATTGTTAAAAATGAAGGATCACACACTTTAAACGAACAAGCTACTGTTTTTCCAAAGATTCACACTGTACCAAATCAAGTTTTCGTTAAAGTCCTAGTCGATAACGATAATTCCGATGTATGTGATTCTTTCTTTTGGTCGGAACCAATTGACAACTCAGATGAGACTAAATGCCTTTCCGAAATGACCTCGTGGAAGTCTCATAGTAACTACATTTCTGGATCATTGAACTGTAAAAAGTCTGTCTCTCAAAATAGTTCATGGGGTACAGAGAATTTGAAATCTAATTCTTCAAACCCTAAGACGAGTACTTTCAAGTCTGATTCTAATCACAGCTCGACATCTCATATTCATAAGTCTCCTGAAGAGCTCATTGCCAAAAGGAAACAAATGAATGCCAGGTACAAGAATAATCTGAAAGAGAGAAAACAATTCTGGAGAAACAAACACGACTCAAACCTAACCCAGAAAGTCAACCCAATTCCCATTCGGAAAGTTGAGCTTACTCCAAAACCAAAACCAACACCTAAACCCTCTGTCTCAACAACAACAAAGAATCCCACTCATGTTCTCGGTTCAACGGATTCAAAAGGGAAGGCAAAACTCTATCCTAAAACCACTCAGGATCTTAAAACCAACAAGATTCATCCAACTGTTACTATCAAAACAAAACTCTCCTCTCAATCGGTCAAAAATCAAAATCCCACTTATCTCTCTCACAATCAGAAAACCCATTATTATCAAGTTTCGAACATGTTCACTCCTAAGAAATCTCGTTTTGCTAAAGAACAATGGCAATCCACAAAAATGAAAGTGTTCCGAATTGAAAATAAGAAAAATCAATCATCTGTGAGAAAATCCTTTTGGGTTGAAAAATCATGCATTTTTCCTATCTCACGTAAATTCTCACATGGGCCCACATTGGTTTGGGTTCCTAAATCTCTCTAACTTGTGCAGGTTCTACGTGACGAACAGTATGATCCGGAATGGTACATTGATAGCGGCTGTTCACGTCACATGACTGGAAGAAAGGAGGAGTTATGAGAATATCGCTCGCTAACGAATGGAGGAAAAGTTAGTTATGGAAACAATGCAACATGCAACATCAAAGGCTATGGCATGATCACAAATGGTGAAATTTCGATACGGAAACTGGCATATGTTGAAGGACTTGAGCACAACTTGATCAGTGTTTCACAACTAGTCGTCAGAACTGGTCTTAAAGTCTCATTTGATGAAGATGGCTCCGAACTGATTGAGAAGGAATCTAAAAAGATAATTTTGAAGTCAAAAAGAAAAGGAGAGATGTTTCCTTTGGACATGAGACCTATCCAAGGAAAACCTGCCATCTGCCTACTCACTAAAGCTACGAACGATGATAGTTGGCTATGGCACAGACGGTTGTCTCACATGAACTTTCGTGACATTAATAAACTAGTACTTGGTGACCTTGTGCGAGGATTACCGCTACTCAAGTACGACAAAGACCGACTCTGTGATGCATGTGAGCTATGAAAACAAAGTCGGAAGAGCCATTCTACAATCATCACCACAAAGATCATCGAACCATTAGAACTTCTACATATTGATCTTTGTGGTCCATCTGCCATCGAAAGCGTTGCTCACAACAAATACATTCTGGTTGTGGTAGATGACTTCTCTCGTTTCACATGGGTATTCTTTCTCAAGCAAAAATCTGAAGCGGCGATCAACATGATTAACTTCATCAAGCAGATAGAAATCCTTCTCCGAAAACAAGTTCGAATGATAAGAAGTGATAATGGGACAGAATTCAAAAATAAAGTTCTAGATGATTTTCTTGTCAATAAAGGAATCACGCATAACTTCTCTGCCCCTTACACTCCTCAACAAAATGGAGTTGTAGAAAGACGAAATCGTTCTCTTTGTGAAGCGGCTCGCACAATGCTCTCTTTTGCAAAACTTCCTTTATACTTCTGGGCCGACGCCATCGCAACTGCTTGTTACACTCAGAATCGATCAAACATCACAAAACGATTCAATCTTACTCCCTATGAGATCATCAACAAGAGAAAACCGAACGTAAAATTTTTTCATGTTTTCGGATCCAAGTGTTTCATTTTTAACTCCAAAGAAAAACGAGTTAAATGGGATGAAAAAGCTGATGAAGGAATTTTTCTGGGCTACTCTCTTACTTCAAAGGCTTATTGTGTTCTGAACAAAAGATCTCGAAAGATTGAAGAAACATACTACATCACCTTTGATGATAGATACAATTCCAGAGCAAAGCACGTTAGTACAAAGACTGAAGACATCTTTCCCGAATCCAATAAATCTGCAATTCCTCTTATGGATCTATATGAGGAATTCTTGAATTTGTTCGATGACCAAGAAACCGCAAAAACATCAGAAGCAAATGCACGAGATAACCAAGAAGATGAGTTATTAAAGCTTATAGAAAGTACAGTCAGTGAAAATGCTCCAACTTCTGTTACTGATGCTCCTATCCAGGGGGAGGGTTCAGCACCTATTCAAGGGGAGAGTATGGCTCCTGAATCCGAGTCAACCACTCTACCGGTTGAACAAGATCACTCTGATGATAGAAACGATGCAAACTTCCAGGGGGAGAATGAAGTTGAAAATAATGACCTTGACACACAGTCAGAGGTACAATCAGCAGAAGAAGAAATTATTTCGGAAATTAATCCTGAATATGATCCAAATTATCCTCCAATGATAAAATGGACAAGAGATCATCCAAAATCTCAAATCATCGGAACGACTTCTGCTGGCGTTCTCACTCGAGCTCAAGCTAAAGAAAAGAAAGCCGCATTATTTTCAAAAGTGGAATTTTGCATGTTTCATTCGTTCATCTCCAAGATAGAACCTAACAGTTAAAGTAGCACTTGATCATGCTGACTGGGTCCAAGCAATGCAAGATGAGCTAAATGAATTTGAACGCAACAGGGTGTGGCGATTGGTTCCAACTCCGGAAAAAGCATCTGTTCTCGGAATGAAATGGGTTTTTCGAAACAAGTTAGACAAAGAAGGGAATGTCATTCGGAACAAAGCAAGACTGGTTGTTAAAGGTTACTGTCAAGAAGAAGGAATTGATTATGAAGAAACATTTGCACCAGTAGCCAGACTAGAGTCCGTTCGGATTTTTCTTGCTTATGCAGCACACAAAGGTTTCGATGTCTATCAGATGGATGTCAAGTGTGTGTTTCTGAATGCAGAATTAGAAGAAACAGTCTACGTCGAACAGCCACCAGGCTTTGTGAGCAGTAAACATCCTGATCATTGCTATGTGTTAGACAAAGCTGTTTACGGCCTAAAACAAGCTCCAAGAGCTTGGTATGAAACTTTAACTCAGTTTCTCAAGCAATCCAAGTTCAAGCAAGGATCTGTCGACCCAGCTTTCTTTCGCAAAAAGGAAGGAAGTCACCTGATGATTGTTCAAATCTATGTCGATGACATCATTTTCGGATCTACTCACCCTAGCCTAACGGCTGAATTCCGAAAACTGATGGAGACAAAATTTGAAATGAGCTCGATGGGTAAAATCAATTTCTTTCTAGGCCTAAACATCAGACAAAGCACAGAAGGCATATTCATCAATCAGGAAGCCCATACCAAGTCTCTCTTAGAGAAATTCGGAATGAAGGGAGATTCTAAAGTCAAAGTTCCGATGGCTTTCGGAACAAAACTCACTCCTTCACTAGACAAACCTGCTGCAGACATCACTCTTTATCGTCAAATGATAGGCTCACTTCTCTATCTCACTTCGAGCAGACCTGACATTATGTTTGCTGTTTGTTACTGCGCAAGATTTCAGGAAAATCCTAGAGAGCCACATCACAATGCTGTGAAGAATATATTCCGATATCTCAAAAGAACAACCTCTCTTGGACTATGGTATCCATCAGGATCTGGCTTCTTTGTTCAAGCATTTTTCGATGCTGATCTTGGTGGTTGTGGATTGGATCGCAAAAGCACTTCAGGTGGATGTCAACTTCTCGAAGGAAAACTCGTAAGCTGGCAATCAAGAAAACAGACTTGCGTGTCACTCTCAACAGCTGAAGCTGAGTACATTGCTGCTGCTTCATGCACCTCTCAGATAATATGGATTCAAAACCAACTGAGAGACTATGGAGTCAATATGAAACGTATTCCTCTTTACCGTGATTCCGAAAGTGCGATTCGGATCTGTCACAATCCAGTGCAACACTCAAAGACTAAACACATTGCACTCAGATATCATTTTATCAAAGATCATGTTGAAGACGGCAACATCGAGATTCATTTCGTCCGCTCAAATGATCAACTAGCAGACATCTTCACAAAGGCCCTTCCTGAACTAGCATTCATCAGAATTCTTCAAGGTCTCGAAATGATGGAAGCTGAATCCGTTCCGATATCTAACTGAGATTCCGATTGATTCCGAAAATCGGAATGCCTCGGAATCGGATTTTAGACATGAATGATTCGGAATGCATGTATCCTTTCCAAAACTTTGTTTATGTTTATTTTTTTTTCTTTGTTTTAATTTTTTTTTCAGCCATTTAATTTTATTTTTTTAAAATATCAAAAATATTTTTTTTGTTTTGTTTGTTTTGTTTATTTTTGATCTTTAAAATTCTAATTCCTGTGTTGTGTATTTTATTTTTTCTTCTTTTTGTATCGTTCTTCTTGCTGATATCCATGCGAATGCAGAAACAGAATTCAACCAGAAATCATTAAACAAAAGAAAACCATGTTTCATTCAAGCTACAGGAACAAAGTTCATTACATAAAAAAGCTAAACAAAAACTACTTCAACCTACAGCTTGTAGTAATGCCACATGGGAGGATCACCGGGATGGAAAGCCTGGTAGAGGCGAAGCTCACTCTCATCAACAAAGAGGCGACTTCCATCCGCCAGTCCCACATGGAACTGGTTGTGGGGAGTGGTACGGATGATCACTGCCGGCCACCACCCCCTCCTGTGCCAGACCTCAACGAGGTCAAACTGTTTGAATTCCACCAAAATTCTTGGTGGGACAGGCTGCAGAAAGGGGTAGCTTTTTTGAACGGTCAGTGGTCCACCAACCTCTCCATTGTTGAGAGTGGTCATCCTCACCTCATATTGGTGATTCCAAACTCTCGTGACAACCCCGCCATAGATGCCACCTGAGTAGTCGCCTTCTTGCATCTTGACCTCAACTTTGTCAAAACGGTTGTAGGGACGATGCGCCATGTGATATCTCTTTTGATGGTAATTGTTTTTGGGGTGTGGGTGTTTTCTACTAACAATGCTTCCTTTTTATAGGTAGAAATGACACCGGTTAAGCTTCCAGTTGTGGATATTTAATTACTTTTTGAAGTAATGATGCAGCCTGCTGTCATTATTATGTGTCATAAAGGCGGAGACGGCAGATTAGCAACTGATTGGACGTTTTCCTTCCTTTTCGCCTAAGCATTAAATGTTTTCTCATGATAGCCAAGTCGTTGTCAGCATTCTTCAGCAAGAATACAATTTTTTTTTGTAACTATTTTGAATTGATGGGTTTCTTCTTATCTTATTTTCTAAGTACCAAAAACGAATATACATGATTATTGAAATCTCAACCAATTTCAATATATGATTTCGGAAATTCTAGTCAAAGATCGCAACTCATTTTCACCATGGGGCGCTGTGAGACTCATCATCCTCTCTTGACCTTTCTATTATTTCTCCATACACAATACATTTCCATATAACTGTAACCCTTATGAAGGTCTTCAGCAATACCACTGAAAACTGATGGTTACACAAATTCTGTGTTCATGATTTCAGAATTGTTTTTACCACCATTCCGAATGAAACCCAAAAATCCATCCCCACTAAGGAATTGACTAAAACTTTAAAGGGAATCTCAATCTTTCACTTTTGCGTGTTCTTTATGAAATCTACTCCACCCAAGTAATTTCTATCCAAAAAGATCCAGTAATTTCCAAACATTTCCCTAGTCAGACAAAATTCTCCTAACCCTCACTTGTTTTCATGACTACTCTGGTCAGACAAGTACTGTCTTCCGATTTCGAGCATTTCTCATGTTTTCGGAATCCGAAAGATAGTTAAACCCAACCCATTAAGCTAACATCTTAAAAGAAACCATTCAATGATTCTTATCAATCAATTGATCGTAATTCAACGGGATACCACAAAACCACTTTTGAATCCCTCATGATTCCAAAGGTAGAGATCATTGCCCGGGATCAATCAGTTTTATGTCATTCCGACATCACAGACTACCAAATAAATCTTGATTTTCTTCTTTATCTTTGGCACACTCTTGCACGAAAATCATTATTTGATTTTTCTAACGCTGGTTGATTTTCTTATGATAAGGATTCAGATCGATGACCTGGCAATTTTTCTTTTACTCATCAAAATTTTTAAATTTTGGATGAGGTAATCAAGACGTGGCCGTTATGACGTCCTCTCCACAGCAGCTACTTTATCGCTTTTCACGCGCCTGCAATGTGACTTTTGGGGGTTACTCATGATGATACGGCGTGATTCTTGGGAAACGTAATCGACTGAAGCGGGATTTCCTTTTCAAAACACTCTTCAAAGGATATTTAAAAGGTTTTTGACTCATTATTTCTTTTTCTCCGCTCTTCATCTCTCACGCAAGAACTCTTCATCTTCAAATCCCTCTTTCTCTCACGAACTTTCAAGAACTCCCAAATGGCTGGTTCATCTTCAGCAAACGAAAATACTTCCTCATCTCTAATGCTGAAGATCAAACAAAATCAGAACATGATTATTGATCTTCACTCTTCGAAGTATAATGAAGCTCTTCAACCGATGATCGAATGTCTCAAATTCTCCAGGATCTGCAAAGCCCTAACTGCTTCAGAGGAGGTTCCAATCGTGTATCTCTCATCTACATACTCATCCAAGTCTCGACGCGCATTTCCAAACATCCAAGGAGACTCCGAAAGCTTGTCCAGTCTTATGATTCCGAAAACGAACTCTCCGATACTCATCAAATTCCGACCTCCCCGCACGACGTTCCGATTACCGACAACCTTGAAGATGTTCCAACTATCAAGCCTTCTCCACCTCCCGCATCACCGCCTCATGACCCCACACCAAAAACAACTCCTCATTCCAGTCCGCAATCCACACCTGAACGTTCACCCCTCCGAACCACCAACACTCAAAAGTCTCCTTCTTTATCACCAAAACAAACTGCCATTCCAGATTCCCCTCATAACAACCCCCCTACCGATGTTGATGAAGAGGAAGATATACTGGTTAATGATGACCAGGATGATCTTTCCGATTTCCTTGAATCTCCATCTAATGTTAAACTAAAGACACCCAGCCCTTCTGTTCCGATGTCATCTGATCAGCTCTCGGAAATCTCTGCCAAACTGGATTTACTTCTCCAGTCCAAGGCGCATCCCTCTGTCTCTGATTGGCAATCCCAGTTGGATGCTCACAAGGACTCGGTGGACACCTTGATCACCGAAAATGTTAACCTCATGCGTCAATTCACCTCCCTCATAGAGACATCTGAAGCACAAATGCGAGATTCTGCCACCTCTATTGGCAGACTGGAAAAAGATGTTCTTAAATTTACTCAAGATTTCTGTGATGCTCATGTCCGGAACAATGAAAATATGCAACAGGTTATCTCCAACTTTAGTAACTCTCTGAAGAACGAAAAAGAGGCACTTTCTTCCTTACGTTCGGAATTGAAGCAGCAATATTCTGAATGGGTATCCTCTATGGATACAAAGGTTGATCAACTGAGAACAGATTTGGCCACGGAAAATTATTTGATGGATAAATTAGCTGCCAAAGAAACTAAAATCCAGCTCCTCAAGTCCGATCTCCGTCACCAGTCTGCCATTATTACCTCGGCTTTGTCTCAGAACAAAGCTGTTCGAAGTGGTATATCAGAAATTGAGTCCTTCCTTCATCGGATTGTTGAAGACACTGATCCAATTCTCAATCCTCAGGTGCGTAGACATCTGACCCTTAAGCTTCATCCCGTATTCAATCTTCTCGCTGCCTTAAAGAGTGTTTCGGAAGGTGTTGCCCCTCCGAAACAAGGGGGAGACGAAACAAATGAAGAAAGTACATTTAATCAGGAGACTCCAAAGAAAGACACTCCGATTAAAACCAATGAAAATGCTGAAGGAGGCGCTGGTCCATCAAAAGTCAAAGGCAAGGAGATTTTGGAAGAAAAAGAATCTGATCAGGACGCTACTAAACCGACCAGGGAGAACGAAATTGATGAAATTCTCAACCTTACTCGGAAACTTGATGCTGAGGAAGCTGCCAAAAGAGAGGCTGAGTTACTCCTGAAAACTCAAATGTCTTTGTTTCCTCCCTGGCACTATAAAAGAATGACAATGGAAGCAATTACTGAGCCTGTGGAGAACTGGCTTCAACCAATAGCCTCGTACAACACAAGCAATGATGTAAACTCGCAGTTTGACTTTCCGATGACTGCAAAAGCTCTCCTGTTCCGCGGGTTTGAGGAACTCAAAGACACACGTCTTTCTAGTTCGGAAGTGAATGATCAGTTATTCACCTTCTATTTGAAGAACGCGCGTCCTCAACATTTAACGTGGAGTTTGAAGAAGATTGTACAACTGACTCCTCGTCTTCCTGAGGTTACTGTTCCATTCATAAACTCAAGATTTTTGGCTTTCAGAGGAGATGATAAAGAGAAGATGGAATTTTCTCTTGCTGATCTACCTTTCATGAATCCATTCGACTGGATATCTTTGTTCAACATCTTGTCGAGAGAACAAAAATATTATCCCCTTTCTGGTCATCTCAAGAGAATGATAGGATACTATATTCTTGAATTTGCAAAGTTGGATGTTGAAGTAGCTGGTGTTCTGGACAAGATTCCATTGACTGTAAAACGCCCTCCTCCCAAAAATCTTAGTAGGCGTAAAATCGGAAAAATTGTCAACTCAAACTAGAATGTGGCATACAACTCAAAGGAAGGACTTTAGAATACTAAAAGGATATTCTATCTTTCGGACAAACATCTTCACAGAACTCCAGTGTTGCAACACATTCTTCACATCACCAACAAACTCCAATCCAACTCCTCTGATGATAAAACATGCATCAACGACATGTTGAGATGGTACATAGATGTTCGAAAGAGGATCCTGGCTCTGATTCCGAGGGTGTTTGATAGACAAGCAGATGAAGTGAAACCTGAAGAATGATGTCATGTCGCATTTTTGACTCAAAGGGGGAGATTGTTGAGTCATAAATGTAGATTGAGTCAAATATGCTGATCGGATTTGTAGCCAGATTTTATGCCTTTAATTTTGCTATCGGTTATGGAATGTGTCTCTCCTTCCATACTTAGTTTTTGTATAAAAAGCATGTTCGTACCTTTGTTAGGGTGAACTTTTGTAATTTTTCACGGCACTCATACAGAATAGTTCACATCGAATTGTTCTTGAGTTGCATTTTAATCATTAGACTTTAGTTATTCATATTGTCTGTTCTTGATCTTGTTTATTTACATTATTCCACATTCTTGAATCTCGATCCAACTCTTGTATTTCAACAGCATAACATGGCATACATGATAGACCCAATTGCCGAAGCATATGGGACATGTTTCATCCTTTCAAGTTCAGTCCTAGTGCTTGGGCACTGGGACTTACTTAGGATGGTGCCATGTGGTATTGGCAAGAATCCTCTTTTGGAGTCTTGCATCTTGAACCTTTTCAAGATTTTATCAATGTATACACTTTGGCTTAGACCAATAAGTCTCTTAGATCTATCTCTATAGATCTTTATGCCTAATACATAAGCAGCTTCTCCTAAGTCCTTCATTGAGAAACAGTTCTCAAGGAACATTTTGACACCTTTCAAGGTTGGGATGTCATTTCCAAATAGAAGTATGTCATCTACATACAATACTAGGAATACGACTATGCTCCCACTAGCTTTCTTGTAAACACAGGAGTCATCCTCATTTTTGATGAATCCAAAATTTGTAATCTTTTCATCAAAACAGATGTTCCACGTTCGAGACGCTTGCTTCATTCCATAGATAGATCTTTTAAGCTTGCACACTTTGTTTGGATGCTTAGGATCGACAAAACCTTCAGGTTGATCCATATAGACATCTTCCAATAAGTGTCCATTGAGGAAAGCGGTCTTGACATCCATTTGCCATATCTCATAATCATAGTACGCGGCTATGGCAAAAAGTATCCTAATCGACTTGATCATTGCCATTGGTGAAAAGGTCTCATCATAGTCAATACCATGAGTTTGTGAGTATCCTTTAGCGACAAGTCTTGCATTAAAAGTGTGAACATTTCCATCCACATCGGTTTTCTTCTTGAAAACCCATTTGTTCCCAACAGTCTTACAATTGGTGGGAAGATTAACCAAGTCCCATACTTGGTTATCGTGCATGGATTGCATCTCAGTGTTCATGGCTTCAAGCCATTTATCAGATTCAGGATCTGACATTGCACTCTGGTAGTTGACGGGTTCATCAGAATCTATCGTATAACATTCCTCTTCCATCATTAGGTAACCATACCTTTCAGGTTCAAATCGAACCCTACCAGATCTGCGAACACCTTGTGTTACAATTTGTTCCTGATCAACCGTTTGTTCAGGTTCAACAATTTCTTGTTGAATGCTAGATCCAACTTCTTGTGTATCAGGTTGTGGTTCCTAAAGTTCCTCAAGTTCCACAAACCTCCCACTAGCCTCTTCTGTCAGAAACTTGTTTTCTAGGAATTCAGCTTTTCGAGAAATAAATATCTTATTCTCGATGGGATTGTAGAAGTAGTATCCAAGACAATCTTTCGGATACCCTACAAAGATACACTTAGTTGAACGGGGTTCTAGTTTGTTTGAAGCTTCTTGTCTAACATAAGCTTCACAACCCCACACCTTGAGATAGGATAAAGATGGAACCCTTCCATGCCATATCTCATAAGGTGTTTTATCTACCTTTTTGGTAGGTGCCATGTTTAGGAGACGAGCAGCTGTTTGTAAAGCATAACCCCAAAATGATAAAGGTAGAGTACTCCTACTCATCATGGATCGAACCATATCTAATAGTGTTCAGTTTCGCCTTTCAGATACACCATTATGTTGTGGTGTTCCAGGTGGAGTAAGTTGTGAAACAATTCCACAAGTCTTAAGATGATCCATAAAGTTTGTAGTTAAGTACTCACCTCCTCTATCAGAACGTAGAACTTTAATTGTTTTGTTGAGTTGATTTTCCACTTCACTTTGAAACATTTTGAACATTTCAAACGCCTCATGTTTACGTTTAATCAAATAAACATATCCAAAACGACTAAAGTCGTCAGTGAAGGTGATGAAATATCTTTCACCATATCTAGTCATTGGCTTGAAAGGACCACATACATCAGTGTGTATGATTCCTAACAAGTCCTTTGCCCTCTCATTGGTTCCCGAGAAAGGAGCTTTAGTCATCTTGCCATGTAAACAAGATTCACATATATCAAATGAGTCATTCTCATTTGCCTTCAAAAGTGCACTCTTTTGAAGTTGGGATATGTGTTTCTTGTTTATATGCCCAAGTCGACAATGCCATAGATAAATTTGACTCAAATCACATTTGGGTCTCTTGGTGAAAGTGTGGTATAAAGAGCCATGGTTAGTCTTTTCATCAAGGTTTACTTCATAAATTCCATTTAAAGGCCTAGCCTCAAAATTGAACACATTGTTTTTGTAAACACAAATGTCATCATTCATAAAGCAAAGATCAAATCCACATTGTCTCAACTTAGTAACTAAAATAATATTCCTATTCAAGCTAGGAACATAATAAACATTCAACAATGTCAAATACAAGCCATTAGGTAGTAATAAATCAAAACTTCCAATTGAATCCACCACAACCCTTGCACTGTTTCCAACCCGGAGTACTACCTCGTTTGCCTTCAGTCGCCTACTCCTTTTGAACCCCTGCAACATATTACAAATGTGAGTTCCACAACCAGTATCAAATACTCATGTGTTAGGAGATAAATTATAAAGTTCTAGGTCTATCACATAGATACCTGAAGTGCCCTCACCAGCCTTCTTCTTCTTCAACTCCGCAAGATAGGTAGGGCAATTTCTCTTCCAATGCCCAACTTTGCCACATTCGAAGCACGCGTCTTCTTTGGAAACTTTTGCCTTCTTCTTGGGCGGACGGGATGTTTGGACAACTTTCTTGCCCTTTCCTTTAACAACCTTTGCCTTCCCCTTGCCCTTGGAGTTGGTGGGGTGTTCGGGTCTAGTTCTCTTTGTGCCACCTTCCTTGATCATGAGAACTTGAGTGGTGTTCTTAGGCAAATTCTTTTCCGCGGTAATTAGTATCCCATGCAATTCTGGGATAGTTTTGTTCAAACCATTCATGTTATAATTCTTGACGAAGGGATCAAAAGACTTTGTCAAGGAGTTAAGGATCATATCCGTTGCTAGCTCTTCGGGCATCAAAACTCCAAGACGTGCCAAATGATCAATGTGACTCTTCATTTTGAGCACATAAGAGCTAACCGACTGCCCATCCTCCATCTTGCAAGCATGGAAAGCCCGAACAGTTTCGAACCTTTTAGTTCTTGCAAGTTGTTGGAACATTTCCTTCAATTGATTAATCATATCATAGGCCAAATGATTCTCTAAATCCTTCTGAAGGTCATGAATCATAGTTGCCAACATTAGACATGATGCATCAATGGAGTCATCCATCTTTTTAAGCCATGCATCGTGTGCGGGCTTAGGGATGGCAGGGGCTCTTCAGGAAGTGGTTCATTGAGAACATATTCTTTCTTTTCTTGTTTGAGAACTATTCTCACACTACGGTACCAATCCAAGAAGTTGGTGTGGTTAAGTTTTTCTCCCTCAAGGAGTGACCGTAGTGAGGTTTTGTTAGGGGCCGGGTTTGTTGTGTTTGGTGCCATCTACAAAATTTTCACAATGTTCGATTTAGTAAATTATGATATTAAGTCCTTAATAATTAATACCCTTTCTTTGTTTCATAAACTTTAATCGATTAAGGTCTAGAATCCAAGTTGCAATACAAAACAAGCGGTTAGGTATCCTTTATCCCGCCTATTCGAATCAACAAGGTAGGTAACAGTTTACCAATTATATCCATATATAATTTCTAGAATTATGGGATCCGATTATAACATTTATAAGTTTGGCATGTTTGATCCCATCTATGCCTTGGATTTCTAATGCTTAGGTGACCTTTATCACAAAGATTTCCAAACAAATCATCCCACTTAAACGAACATGTAGTTTTGATAACTATTAATGGTTAGGTGTCCTTTATCCCATCAATATTACAAAACTACCTCTTGTATCACAAGAAGACTCCAAGTGGTTAGGTAACCTTTATCCCACAAGGATATACAAGTGATACATGAGTGTCTTTAAGAGGGTCGGCATTGATTTTTATTTTGAAAGGGATTTTGTATGTTTTACAATTCTAATTTTGAAAAACATATGGTATCATGTAGATTGCATGCATCCAATGAACATGGTACCATTAAATCTTATTTTGTTAATTGGTTCCTTAATCATAAAATCTCCATTTTATTGATTCTTTGTTTGTGGTCAAGATTACAATTAATATCCAATATTAAGTTTGAGTTTGATCACATATATGAGAACCAATTTTAATCCTAAATAATTACCATTATTATTTAGGGTTGGAGTTTGTAAGAGTTCATAAAATCTCCATTTTATTTCTTGTTTCATTCATTTTCAAAACTTGACTTTATAGGTTTTATAACAAAACCCATTTTAATAAAACCAATAATATCACATCTTATGTTTTAAATGTCAATTTTTGAAAATTACAAACTCCTTGATGATTATGTTTAATTATCTAGGTTGTCTAGCATGCAAAATCTTATTTTCATCCACAAAATAATACAATAAAACATTCAATCATCACATGCATGCATGGGTGCATAAACACAAGCCAACTAGTTTGATATTTCATGTGAGCCATACATGAAATATCAAGTCCAAACCTAGGGACAAAAGGGTGACAAAACCTCAACCAAATGATCTTCGATTTGGCTACAATTTTGCCAAGCTTCTTATATCATCAAATGACACTTGAACCATAATTTCTTGACATCATAGAGTGAGTTGTGATTTTTCTTTGGTACCCTCAAAACTTGCGACAGGAACAGCCAAGCAGGAGGTGTTTTGTGTGTTTTGTTGCATTCTTCACTTCATTCTTGGCCATATTGATGCTAATACTTGTTAAAACTTAATGTATATACTAGATATTAAAGTTACCAACAAGTATGTCACCAAATGACCAAGATATGAAATTTTAAATCCTTCCTTAACAGATTTGAAATTGGCAGCCATGGCAGGAAAAGTGTTGCTGTTTGGTAGTTGCTTCTCATGCCTTTATCTCCTTCTCTTGTTACATTTTATAAAAGATATACAAGAATACAACTATTCTAATGCTTACAAAATGAATAAAAGAAGGAAATAACTAATTATTATTACAAACCATTTGAATAAAAGAATAGATTACAACCATATCGAATATAAACACAAAACATGCATCATATGGTCCTTGGCTTGTTTATGCACCATTTTATCACATAAAATCATAAGAAAATCAACACTTTGTTTTTCTAAGGCAACAATTATGTAACCAAATGCATGCAAACATAAAATATAGTTGGTTACATAAAATCATAGATTATATACTTGCATGTTGCCAAAGAAGCCATGCATGAAACTTTCATTCAAGAAGATGAACATTCATGGCTTCCAAAAACCAAGTTTATCCAAATAAACTTATTATCTAAACATGCAATATAGCCATGGCTCTGATACCAATTGTTGGAAATCATATGTTCATGTGATTAGTTTCAAAAATTTGAAGTTGTAACGGAAGCATAAAATCATGAACAAGAATTTCCATTCCAAGAGGATCATGCTACATGCATGTAGAGATAAAATGAAGAAGAGGCGTAGATGAAGTTCAAGATTATAACCTTTCTTCTTGAGCTTGATATCACGAGTTTATGAAGGCTAGGAATCAAGAAAGAATCCCTCTATAGTTGATCCACCCACAAGTATAAACACCTTAGATGCTAGTCTTGTTAACTTGCAAAATGAACACCTTTAACACTTGAGCTTAAAAACGATTTTTTTTGCTAGGATCAAAGATGTGTTCTTGGCTGATTTTAAGCATGAAAGTGGTGGTGCTTTTTCTCCCAAAATGGCCGGCCAAGTTAGAGTAAGAACGTGAGAAGAATATTCATACTTATTTGAAACAACAGCATTGATATTTGACATGGTCAAGTCTTGGGGACCCAAAGAATCTTACTCTACTTTCTATGTTGAGGCACATGGTGTTGGGGAAGTGCAAAGGGCCGGCCATGCTTGGTCAAAAAGGAAAAATTCCATTCTTTTATTATTTATAAAAGTTATCCCATAAGATTTTATAAATAATAAACTTTCATACCTTTTGTTTAATGGAGTAACATTTAAACCATCATAATGTATATATATAAACCCTTTTTGAACATGTAATATTTATGATGTAAATATATATTTACAATATGCATATTACTTTTTATTTAATTTACCATTTAAATTAAATAAATGAGGTTTACATATAATTCAATTAAATCATTTAACAATATAAATAATTTAATTGTTATACTTAATTAATTCATCACATATGAATTATCAATCAACCTTTAATTTTTGGAGTTATTATTATTTACCTCAAATAATAATAACTTACAAAATTAAATTGCAAGTTTAGTATCATTTGATGTTAAATCAAAATTTAACATTCCAAATGATCAATTGGTGTCAAACTTGTTGTTGGTGTGACCCTATAGGATCATGTATTATTAGTAATATCAATTTATGATCATCCTTGGGCATATAGAACTAACAGACTATTGGTTGGACAATCGCGGACTTGAAGGGGATCAGTCCGACCACATGTATGCATCGCATTATCACAGAGGAAGGAGCTAAACCTGTCGGGACACGCAGAGGAGATTGAATCCCAACCTAAAAGAAGTTGTCAAAATGGAAGTTCTCAAATGGTTAGACGCAGGAATCATCTACCCAATCTCTGACAGCGAATGGGTTAGTCCAACGCAAACTGTGCCGAAAAAGTCAGGGATCACTATAGTAGACACAAAGGATGGTGACAAGATATCCACGAGACCTGTAACCGGATGGCGAGTCTGTATTGACTATCAGAAACTTAATGTCGCTACGTCCAAAGACCATTTTCCATTACCATTCATCGATCAAATCATGGAGAAGTTAGCAGGACAAAAGTACTACTGTTTTTTGGATGGATATTCTAGGTATAATCAGATTGCAATCCAGAAGATCAGGCAAAGACAACGTTCATTTGTCCTTATGGTACTTTTGCATTTCACAGAATGCCATTTGGATTGTGTAACGCGCCTGCAACGTTTCAACAATGTATGATGGCAATCTTTTCTGACATGATTGGTGAAGCATTAGAAATCTTCATGGATGATTTCTCAATTTTCGGACCAACATTAGAACCTTGCTTGGTTCAATTGGAAAAAGTGCTGAAGAGATGTGTAGTATCAAATCTGGGTCTCTCCTGGGAGAAAAGCCATTTCATGGTAAGAGAAGGGATAGTATTAGGACACGTGGTCTCTGAGAGAGGATTCGAAGTCGATCGTGCTAAAGTCAAGGTCATATCCACATTGCCACCTCCAACATCAGTGAAAGGGGTCAGATCATTCTTGGGACATGCGGGTTTTTATCGTAGGTTTATTAAAGACTTTAGTGCTATCTCTAAACCCCTCTGCGGCCTCCTTTTGAAAGACGCACCATTTATTTTTGACGAAGAATGTGTAAAAGCATTCAATATTCCCAAGAATAAATTGGTCAAGGCACCCATCCTGAAGCCACCCGACTGGACACAACCTTTTGAGATAATGTGTGATGCTAGCGACTATGCTGCTGGTGCAGTGTTAGGGTAAAAAGTCGATAGGAAACCTGTTGTTATCTGTTATGCTAGTAAAACGTTTTCTGAAGCTCAATTGAACTATACAACTACTGAAAAAGAATTACTTGCTGTAGTATTTGCTTTAGATAAATTGCGATCTTACATCTGGGGATCCAAGGTGGTGGTTTACACTGACCACAGTGTTGTTCAGCATCTACTTACAAAGAAGGAGTCTAAGCCTAGACTAATTAGGTGGATACTTCTGCTGCAAGAATTCGATGTGGACATCAAAGATAAGAAGGGAGCAGAAAATGTTGTGGCAGATCACCTTTCTAGATTACCAGCTGAAGGATTGGAAGCAGGAATTCAAGACTCAATCCCCGACGAGCAATTGTTAGAGGTTAACGGAGCTCCTTGGTATACAAATTACGTAAATTTTCTGGCTACGGGAGCAATACCAACACATTGGACGAAACAAACATACAAGCAATTTCGCACGTACGCAAAGATATTCATTTGGGATGACCCAGACCTTTTTAAGGTAGGAGAGGACCAGATAATTCGCCGATGTGTGCCGGAAAATGAAATTGGTGAGGTGCTGGATCTCTGTCATGCGTCAGCATGTGGATGGCATTTCAGTGGAAAGAAAACCGGGTATAAGGTTCTCGAATCCGGATTGTATTGGCCAACTATCTTTCGAGATGCACACAAGACTGCTAAGGAATGCATCAATTGCCAGCAATTAGGGAACATATCAAAAAGGGATCAAATGCCTTTGAATCCGATTTTGGTAGTAGACATTTTTGATGTCTGGGGAATGGATTTCATGGGTCTATTCCCCACATCACATGGGTATGTTTACATTTTGGTGGTAGTAGATTATGTCTCTAAATGGATTGAGGCCGAAGCAACTCGTACAAATGATCATCACGTGGTTTGTAAATTTGTGAAGAAAAATATCTTCACCAGGCATGGAGTCCCAAGAGTAATCATTAGCGACGGAGGATCTCATTCCAAGAATATCAAAATTGGAAGGATGCTGAAACATTATGGGGTGAATCATTGCATCGCAACACCTTATCATCTACAGACAAGCGGCCAGGTGGAGGTGTCCAATAGGCAGATTAAAGAAATTCTTCAAAAGACTGTCAAAACTGATAGAAAGGATTGGTCGCTAAGGCTAGATGACGCATTATGGGCATACCGAACTGCGTACAAGACACCGATTGGGACTACTCCATATCGGTTGGTTTATGGAAAAGGATGTCATCTGCCAGTGGAGATCGCTAATCGTGCCCTATGGGCCGTTAAGAAAGTCAACATGGATTATACTGATGCTGGAAAAGAAAGGAAACTTCAGTTGTCTGAATTAGAAGAGTTACGAGATGAGGCATACGAGAACACAGCCACCTATAAATCAAAGATGAAGTGATATCACGACGCAAAGCTGCGATTGAAGGTCTTTGAAGTCGGACAAAAAGTGTGGCTGTATAATTCAAGACTGAAGATGTTCCCCGGAAAACTGAGAAGTAAGTGGAATGGTCCCTATGAAGTGATCAGCGTCATAGACTATGGCGCAGTAGAAATTCAGGACTTGAAAGGCGGGCAACCATTTAAAGTCAATGGCCATAGACTCAAACCATATATTGCTACGGGCACATTCCAGAAAATAGAAGTAGAGACAGTCGAACTCGTAGCAGATATTCCAACATACGCTACATAAGCAGGTAAGTAACGTTCGGCTGAAGACGTTAAACTTAGCGCTTGTCGGGAGGCAACCCGACCGTCATTTGTACATTTGCATATTTTTTATAATTCATTGCATCCATTTGATCACGGTGAGAAAAAGGCAAGTGTGGGGTCATTTTGGTAATTTTACAATACCGCGACTCGAGATTTTTGGATCCGCGCCGCGCATGTTGAGTTTTCGCGATTACATTTAAAATCAGATTTTATACGCGACGCGGATAGAAGCTTCCCGCGCCGCGGCCTTATCTTAATTTGAAATTAAAGATAATCACCAAAACAGAGCTTTTTGAAAGTTATCCAAATTCCCACACTGCATATAATCAATTTGCGCAAACTGTGATTCTTTTCACCGTGCTTCAAGTCTTCAATCAATCACTACGTCTGCATTCCTCTTTCATTAACTGAAATCCAAGTAAGCCTCTCTTTTCTCTCTTTTTAGTTTTATAAGTCTTGAACTTGCTAGATGACACTTTAATTCGCAATGCCGTGCTTAATTGATAAAACTGATGGCCATATTAGGATTACAGAACTATATTGCATAAAACCCAAATGCTAGATTAGAGAAATTGGACTTAATTTGACAGAATGATCGAGTTTTCTTGACTGAAATCGCTGCGACATGTACAGTCCACGACGCGGAGTTTGAATATTCATCTAGAGCGTCACGGGTCATTATGTGTGCGACGCGACGAACGTCTGAACAGTGCAATAATTGTAATCTTTGTGATTTCTGCAGGCACAATGTCTTCTTCCGCAAGTTCAGAATCAATTGACTGGAACTCCTTGGCTACAGGAGTTGGCAGAACACAGGCTTATAGCTTCTATAATCGCCGATCGGTGCAGCAACACAAAATAATCCTTCCCGCCCGGCCGGTCAACTGGGAGTTGACCGAGGAATCGGGAATCATGGAGCATCTGCGAGATTGGTTGGTCCAAGGGGGCTATGATGATGGCGAGCTCATTTACACATGTCGGGCCATTGAAAACGCAGTTCACATGGAAGAACCTATTTATTGGGAGGTGCTTCTGCAATTTCTTGCAAGTTACCACTTTGATAATCAGCCGCTGGGGATGGACACTGAAGAAATGGTGCAGTTTCGGTTGGGTAATCACAACTGAAGCTGCAGTCTACGGGAATTTGGTTATCGTATCGGGCTGTATACTGAGGAAGAATCGGAGGCACCGGGATTCGACACCTTCCACCGACGTGCTAATTATGATGCTGATGATTCTTTCTCTCCTGCTGACTATTGGAGTACCATATCATCCACACGGTATCACGAAAATACCGTACGTGAGGGGCTGATGCATCTATCGGCGCATCGAATGTTGCATCGGTTGATATCGACTATGATCTGGCCCCGTGCGAATGCGGACCGGGTCCTACCACGTGAGCTACATCTCATGTGGAGCTTGACGCGGATGCTCCAGACATGCAACATTCTGCACCTTGTGGTTGATTACTTTAAGCAGATCACAGACGAACCATTGAAGCAAATCGCTCTCGGTAGGGGACATTATGTAATGAGACTGGCCCACTCCTACGGGTTGCTATCCGAGCATACCACCCGTGGACTAACACTTGTTCCGCCAGTTCCATTCAGTCCGCCGACCACCATCTCCCGAGATGTGATCTATGTTGATGATGGGATCATAGCAGTTGAGGGATCACCATTCCCGGTGCTGAGGACCGAGCCTTCAACTTCCAAAAAACGACCGCGGGTGACTGTCAGTTTACCCTGCGGGCTTTCTCCGGCCACCATGGAGTCGCGGTATTTGGCCGATGAAGTTAAGACAGTTCAAAGAGCTTTGCAGACCCACCTGAAGGAACACCAGATACAGTCGGCCGTAACACAAGAGGTCAATAAAAGAACCGAGAACATGCAAAAGCAACTCCTTTGGCTAGCCGACTGTATGATCACATTCATGGCGAAGAACAAATGTGTCCCTCCACGACCCCAGCCGACAATTCAAGAAGAAGAGGAGCCTATGGAAGAAGACCCAGAGGAAGAGGAAGATGAGGAGGATGATACAGCTCACAGTTGAAGCATTTGGATGTAATTATTTGCAATTTTTAGTACATTTTCTTGATTAGCACATTATTAGGTTTTAGTTGAAAAAAGTTTGTTTTTAGGTAAGTTTTAGATGAATAAGCCTCTTAAAGGCATTAAATAGTAATAATAAAATAGTAGTTTTTTGTGTTGAATTGATTTTGTAAGATGTTGAAATTAGGGTAATCTGCTGAAATTACCGCGCCGCGGCATCCATATATCACGCGACGCGGTCATTTCTCACTTGACGTTGTTTTCATCTCACGTAATTACCGCGACGCGTGTCCTTCAATCACGCGCCGCGGTCATCCGTAACACACATATTTTTGTACAAGTCTCTATTTTATATATTTGTTATGTTTGTGTAATTTGTTTGTTGAGTTATGCATGTTATACCAAATGAGAAGGAGTTGTGTCAGATAAGTGTGGGGTCACCGTGCCCCCTCCACTTGTCTTGACCACCGGCATGTTCACTGTAGCGCTACAACTCCGAAATACGAGATCAAGGATCCGTTTGTTCGCAATTGTACCTGTGATACTGAGCACCAAGCAATCTATCGTCCAAAAAGGGGTAACTCTTTCTCCCTTATGCTGAAAAATAATTTTTGTACAACGGGGACGTTGTATGGTTTAAAGTGTGGGGTGTGGACGGTCGAAAGAGTAATTTTTGAAATTTTTGTAGAAATGATCAATTTTCAATTTTATAGCAATATTTTTCAAAATTTTTAATAAATTGCAATTTTGAAATGAATGATTTGTGATTGTGATAGCATCAGCATTTTTCAAAAATATTGTTTATTGGTGATCATGCTATTAGTTAGTCAAATAAGTTGAGTTTTATGAGTGTAGAAGATTGAGCTGTTTTAGGATTGGAATTTAGGAAGGAAATGTCAATCTGTGGCATTTGTTGTTCGAGCCGGTAGGTCTAAAATGGGTGGGACTTATGCACCTTATCACCTAAGATCGTCTGGTCTGGGATGGTATTTCTGAAAGCTCGTTACACGGACAACATCGGAAGTCATGGACAATTCCTTAATGGCCTTTAGA
The DNA here is from genome assembly GCA_023525715.1 of Cichorium intybus. Taxonomy (NCBI): domain Eukaryota; kingdom Viridiplantae; phylum Streptophyta; class Magnoliopsida; order Asterales; family Asteraceae; genus Cichorium; species Cichorium intybus. Next base: position 59,709,117 of record CM042016.1, on the reverse strand, counting down.
ATCTGAATGAGTAAGTACACTTCATTGTGGACAGAAAATTTGTAATCAAGGGTTCTCTAGAAAGCCATGAATTCCAAAGAACAATTCAATTATGTTTTCATGAACTATTCCACTCTAACTCATATGGCAATAAGCTTTGAAACTGAACACAGTCAAAAATTGTTTGAGTCTTTATTATAATTTGTTAAAAACTCTCTTGCTTGGGGACAAGCAAGGCACAAGTGTGGGGTGTTTGACAACGCCTACTGATATCAAGTATTTTAGGCGTTGTTGAGCCCTGTTCTTGATGAAATTCTATCAGATATATCTTGGTATTCTCACTTTTCGTGCCAGGACTTGTTTGGAAGAAAAGAATGGAAACAGAGACTAAAAGCGTGCAAAAGGAAGATGTTTGGAAAAGAATGAAAAATCAAGGAAACACGTACACGCGCCGCGGGAATCTGAAATGCGCGACGCAGGCTAAAGGCGGTGTAACACATTCAAATGTCGAAGAAACGGGAAAAGATAAGTACGCGCGCCGCGGTTTCTGAGATGCACTTCTGATTTCAGAAAGTAACTAGGTTTGTTTGAGTTAAGTTTAGCTTATGCTTGGCTTGACTTTGTTTGGTGATTGCTTTTGGATAGTTGAGAACTTAGAAACTAGGTCCTCCGACTGTAGCGTGACACTACCAGTTGGTAATCTGTCATCTGGTCTAACCACGAAGCTCCTGCGGATCGACCCTGACTACCACTGTGCTAGTGTGTGTGTTAGGTTTCCATTTATTAATTGATCACAATTACCAAAAATAAGAAACCTACTTTCCATATACTATGCAAATCTCCAAAAGGGGGTGGAGGCTAGGGTTTTCTAAACCCTAGCTGCCAAATACAATCCATGGCCTCCAAGGGTTATAATTTTCGAAAATAACCCAAAGCCACCCAAGAAGTTATAGCAATTCAAATAGAAAAATAGCCAAAATTCTGATACCACTAAAAGGTTTTCTAGTAATCTATGAACTAATAATCCTAAGTTCACATGCAACCTAGAAAAGGATCTATGTTTTTCTATCAATGAACATATAGCAAACCCTAGAAGGCCAATAATAATTTTCTAAAGAATTAAATGAGAAAAACCAACCTTTGATTTTAATCCAGAAGCCAGCAGCACAAGTGTCTTGCCTCAAATGGTGTCACACCCAAGCAAGCGGAAAGAGCACAGAATTCCAAAGAGACAGAGCAGAAGGTGGCATAGAAAAGGAGCCTCCAGGGGCTTCTATTTATAGCCTCCAGGTGGTGACAGTGGAAACCCTAGAGGAGCCCCTTAATGGACAAGCCTGTTACCCATTTGGACAAGCCTCTAAAACCCTAACTAGGGTTTCGAAATCAAGGGTTTGGCCGCCCTTAATTTCGCCAACTTCACCACCACTTGGCCATTAATCACTCAACTATTGAGTAATTACAAAATTAGTCCCTGCACCTTTAATTAATTACATTAATCACTAAATTAAATCCAATTAATTCTAGATTAATTTCTAATTAATTAATATAGTTTCTAATTAATATATTATCACTTTAATATATTAATTAACTATTTATTTTATTTCTATTTATTTATTAAACATTTAAAAAATCAACTTTTCTCTCTACTGAACTATGTATCAAACCTCTAGCTATGAGGGCAACCCAAATGGACTTTGCTTCAATTAATATGATAAATACAATTTATAAGTCATGGCTTAGACACCTAATGCAACAGCTATAAGCACCTCCGAGCTTCTGCAGTAGAACATATCGGGCTATGGTCGGGCATCACCCCATACTAATGGTTCTTCCTGCTTGAGTTCAGAATCGTAATTGTTGTGACCACAATCAATCTCTGCATCAACCGCATCCATCCAATCTGATTATAAAATCAAAACACTTAATGTGCGCCCCACAAGATTCATCACATAAATGTATCAAATAACGACCTATAGTAATCTTCCAATCTGTTGACTAATCGGCTATCCTCGCCGTATCTTGATCTGCCTAGAGACTCTCACCATCATACTTCGACCTGTCCACAAAACCCTCATGATCCGCTGTCACCAACCACTTGCACCAGCATCCTCACACGCAAAGCCACCCGATCTCCAAAGTTATCATAAGGCATATTTTTGTAATCTGAAAGACCCATAGTTACTCTACACGGTCGAAAATCCCATAGTATTTTATACCTTGGCATGTATGACAAATGCATGTCAAATCCCACTTCTCAGTCAACACCAGAACTAAATTCGTCATCCAAGGTTAGTAGGTTCAAGAATGCTTTAACATTGCTGATTCACCCTCACCTTTTCACTAAACGATTTGTGCCGATTATCGGTAACACCTCCTACCTTAGTCGTACCTCTACTTACATTCACATATAGTCTTTGGCCTCTCCACTCATTTCATACACGGTCTCTTGGACTATCTTCCACCCCTTCCTCATGTTCTCAACCAATTTGAAATCATACCACATTCCACCCCTTTATCACACAAGGATCTTCTTTCAACACAAATGATTAGTTCTCCCCCACTTAGGCTTGAACTCAGTCCTATTACTGATCACTTCAACAACAGGACATGTACCCCTGCAGATACGCCCAAGACTCCTTTAATTTCGGTAACACCATCCATCGCTATTCTAACCAATCTAGGCGTGCCAAAGGCTCAAACTGTTTCTTGTATTCCCACATGTTAACTTGATCGGCTCATCCATTCATGTTGAATAAGATGCTTGTCACGAAGCTTTAACAAGTTCCAGTCAAATAGACTTCACCACCGAATCCAACCTCTCCAGCTCTTTAGAGAACGAAAATGAGTCTACTCTACTAAGCCAATAATTTGCATCGAGGCCAAACGCCATTTTAATAAGCTTGTTACAAGGATGTAAGGACGTTTACATCAACCACCAAATGCTACTCATCCGCTTGCGATTCAAGCCAGCAATGCCCTGTAGTCGGGCACCTCTGCCAAGAGTGGGTGATCTAGACTCTCGACCCACATGACCTGGTCGACCACCCGAGTAAGTTTAATTAAAAGAGTAGGTAGCCCCACTAGTACCCACCACTGGGGCGAGTACAAAGTTGACTCGAAAAATACCCGCCATCATCTCAGGCGCCGCTTGCACCTTCTCTGCTGTAAGTTGCGAAAACTTACTATTGCGTCCTCTTAGTCCCTGCCTGACCTGTGCGCCCAACCCGTGCGCCCATCAACTTCACAAAAAGAGTCACAACAAGGGCATTTTGGCATTCCCCCTTCAAATGGTTTTCCAGCTCCGTAATCAAACTTAAACATTATCCACCTTACCAAACTGGTAACAATTTCTCTTCAGTAACCTATAGTCACGAAGGTAGTGTACTGTTCGACTGCACCTGAAACATATTCTCGCTCTATCGCTCGCCTCCTCTTTCGTCTGTTATCCTCTACCCTTCTGACCCAAGCACGAGTGAGAAGTCCTCAGCTTCCCAGCCGACATCAATACCGGTACCACGGCCTGCGTCGCTTTCCTCCTCCAAGCCTGAGCCTGGGTCTTAAGCTTCAACTCGCGCCCCCTAGTTGCCTCGATCACCACAGCAAGAATAGTCCCTTGGCGGCACCCAAGAGCTTTAGATATCAGTATTCAACATATCTGTATACCTAATCACCTTTACGTCATCCGAGGCTGCTTACTTAGAACAGAATAGTGCCCCTTCGTGAACTTCCATGTCATCTCGGGTTATAGACTAAACCATCCCCTCCAATGAAATCAGCTCGCAAGCACTCCGATGTATCTCCACTCAAGGCACAATCTGCCTCACAGCTTTCACAAAGTCCTCCAAGTTAAATGCCTTAACCTGTCCTGCAGTCATAGATGTTTCTCAACTTCCCACAAATCCTTCGGTGCCCTCCATAAAAGATGCATGGTAAAACGACCCTTCCGACCATCCAGGAAACAGCTAGTGAGGAATACACCCCCGACATCATATATCTCGTGCATGCCCACAATGGCGTCTGCTTCCCCTAGAAACCGGAACGGTAGCAGTTCGTTCCTCTGACATGCCCCTCAACTAATCCCAAATCCCGGTACCGCACTCGGGATTCCTCCCTAGTCTCCCACTACTTATTTGTTGCTAACAGACCCTGAATCTCCTAAGTACATAGACTAGCACCCTCGCTGTTCCCACTAGATCCATGATCACCATTCAAGTATAGAATGGACAAACCTTACCACATTTCATTAGCACCCACATCTATTATGCTAATTAGTTACACCCTCAGCCACAAGATTCATCATGACCAATTCCCGACTCGAACGCGGATCCTATGCTTTCGATGGTAGGAAACCTACTACTACCTTCCACACCTATCCATGTCTGTTTCGAGACCCATCTTGAGTCCCCAATTCGCTTCTCACCAAGAATTCTAACATATATACCCTTACCAGGCATATGCCAACACACTCCTAGAACACTAGGAATCCCACCCCACTATGCTACACTAACTAAGACAAAATTTCCTCCAGTGATAACGAGTTGTTTCGCGAACATAGTTGTATATAATATAAAACTAAATAGTCTTTCAAATAAGAGGGTCTACCCTAAGGCAACAACCAAAAAAGGAACATGCAATAAGGCCAACTCAAGCATTCTAGGACTATTCAGTTCCTACTGCATACAAATTAGTGGCATTCCCTAAGAAACCTATCAACACTAGCATACATTCCTATTAGCAAGTAGCAATCAAACAGTATAGCATACATTCCTATTAGCAAGTAGCAATCAAATAGTACAACAATGTGTGATCTCCACCAGGAAATCTAGCATGCATACATCCTATGTTTTAGAAAGCATCAACAACGTTAAACGCTTAAACCTTTTCCCTCGTTGGTATCGACTGGTGATACACACTGCGTCTTCAATTCACTGTTCATCAAACTTTTTTCTTTTGTAAAAATGTTCTAAGAAAACACTTAAGCCTCAACTTGAGTTCAGAACTCATTGAAGTGACCCTGATTCTCTCAAGCTGTGCTTTGATACCAACTTGTAACATCCCAAAATTTTATGGTAAATTTAAAATTTTTAAACGAACATCTTAATACAATAAAAGTTGCTTAATTAATTTTCATTGAATTCCCATAACTTATAAGTTTAATGAAAACATCTCAGGATTAACAAAGGTTAAAGAAATCACAATAAAGCGTAACATCAATTAAAAAACAATCCTCCAATGAAGCAGCAGAGTGCATACATGTCACGCCTTGCCATCCATGTTACCTGATGTACTTGAAACAGTGATTTAATGGGCAAAGGGTAAGTACACAACTTAGTGAATTTCAATACATACACTATATATCAACCAAGCATGCTTTGGTAACAAACATAGAACACCACATAATGCACCCAACAGTGGTAGGAGCCCAACATAGAACACCACATAATGCATCCAGTAGTACTAGGAGCTCAACATAGAACACCATATAATGCACCCAGTAGTGGTAGGAACCCAACATAGAACACCACATAATGCACCCAGTAGTGGTAGGAGCCAAGCACACCCTAGCCTAATCCCACACATTCATATATCCAAACATATCTCACATATCACGATAAACAGATATAACATCAAGCTCATATTCACAAAACAACACAACAAAGGTAAAAACCACAAAAAGAATGTCCCGACATCCGTTACCTTATAAATACATCATTGAGGTTATTAAATATCTTTAATAAGTTTCTGAAGGTCCCGACATCTGTTACCAACTCTAAACCCACAACCAATGTCAAAACCACAAAAAGAAGGTTTGACAACAAAGCTGACTTTTTGACTCATAAAACGATTTGCAATCAAAGGCCAAGGAAAATCAAGGAAAAAATCTAAAAACAATCATGTAGAAACTAGACCCAAGGTCAACACCACAGAGCCTGACCTCAAGTCGTTTTCATTTTCCATTTGCAATTGAAAATTTTTCCAAGTCACCAAATTTACTAGATCAACCACAAAACCTACCCCCAAAAATATAAGTAAGGAATGAGAGTTACAGGGGCTTAGGTTCTGAAACTTGTTGTGAATAGGCTAGACCCTTATACCAATCCTTTCCCACAGACCTTGCCCCTAAATTATTCTCCTACAATCACTTGTGAATTTTTGAAGTCAGAAACCACTGTATAGTGCACCCCTGGATAAGTCAGTAAAAATTGCAACTTTTACCTGAATTAGGGTCCAAGTTAATTTAAGGGCTTCTGGACCAAGCAATTGCACATATAGACCTTTCTAGAAAAGTATGATTCACCCCAAATGGCCAAACCCATGATTTTATATGAATTGTCCAAAAAACAGGACCAAAACTGAAAAAAACAAAAATCTAGAAAATGATGCTATGGTTTAGGGTTTCAACTTCTAAACCCATTAAGTCCTCTCATTAAGACCTTTGCGGTCTGAAACAAGTCTCATGCCATCAATAAGTCAGAATACCTAGCGTAGGATAAGATTACTCAAGCCATACACAGCAATAATACAAACAAAAACATTGAAATCTCACGAACAAGAAGCTAGAACTAAGGTTTCAAACCACGTACACCAAATGATAGTTTAACTTGAAATTAGCACTACAAGTCTTTGGATTTAGATGAGAAACAATAAGGATACAACCACTCACACACACACCATGTTTTGTGGGTGGTGATGGTGACAGATCCGGCTAGAAAAGGAGAAGACAAGAAGAGAAAATGAAGAAAAACGAAAGAGAACAAGCACATGTACCTTAAATCTCTCTAAGCGACAACCCACCATCAAGGTCCAACCAACAGCAGTCCATCACGAGCTCAAAGACAGCAGGAAAATAGCAGGAATAAAGTTGAGTAGGAGCAGGAGAAAAGGGTACGACAGGAGGGAAAGAACACGACCATAGGGGTAGTAGGTTTCGACTAAGCCATAGGAAGGTCCAAGAAGGCATGGGCTGGATTGTTGCAAGAACCGAGCCTCAACAAAAAGATCCAAACATCTGCCCAAGCCCTCGTCACACACCAGGAAAAGGACCAAGACTCATGCATAAGTTTCACAAATTGGCAAAACTAGCCCCTGCACTTTAAGCCCTTATTTTTGTTTAGTACAAAATTAATTTAGTTCACATCCTAAGCTTCCAAACTTGACATAATTGACCCCAAACCCTTATAACTAAGATATTACTATTATTATTATTATTTTAACTCGATATTAAGTAATACGCAATACGGAAAAATGTCATACCGAGAAACGAGGCGTTGCATCTCTGAATTCATGACAGGGGTGCCTTGGATCATGAATCGGATGGTGAATTGACCATGCACAACCTGCATTATGCCCGGCTCAACATATGCTTGAGAATCGCGAGTGTCACATCATTCCCAACTATAACCTTATATGGCGTGCCAGTTAAGCACACAACTTCACCAGCAAATTAAAAAGAAAATGTATGTTTCTCATGGATAGCACATAGTTTGTATTTTTTTTATTAGAATGGGTTTTTGTTATAATATTTAACTTAATACTTTTAACTTAGAGAAACATTGCTCTATCAAACCCTTTCACTAACTCCACATGTCAAAATGTGTTGTGCGGTGATGTTGGTAGGCAATGAACATCGTTTAAAAACCAAACTCATTCGGTTTCATAACAACCCTCCTTCAAACCCTATACACGATTTTATGTGGGTGAGCCTAGTCATGGTTTGACCAATGTTTTTGCTTTAATTTATTCTTTTGTATATATAGATATTTTTTTACAATATATAAATGTATTTTAAACAATATGAAATATTTTATTTGCTAATTAATTCAATTAATAATTGTTAACAATTACTTACAACAAATAAATCCAATTGGAATAATCAAATTAAGGCAATAGGCAAATAACGTAATCAAACATGTTAGGAAACTTGAAAGGCAAGCTAGGGTAGTAACCCTAGACGCCAACACCAAGTAAAGCATAAAAAACTCTTCGTAACCCTAGCATATTTCGAAAAAAGCAATGAGGCAAAAAGAAACCAGCTAAATGTCGATTTTATCATGCATGTATTGTTGGATTAGGTGTCTAAGACATGACAAATAATTTGTATTTACCTGATTGATAGTAGCAAAGTCCATCTGGGTTGTCCTCATAGCAGGCATGTTGACAAAATTACAAGGAGAGAGAGAGAGAGAGAGAGATTGATTTATTATCTGATTAATAACTCAATATAAATAATTTGTTAATATGTTATGTGGATAATATATTAATTAGAAATAGTATTAATAATTAATCTGGAATTAATTGTGGGATTGATTGGATTAATTAAGAGTTCAGGAGCCAAACTTATGATTGTTCAATAGTAGAATGGGACACGCGCGATGCGCGTATCAATCAGTTGAAAAAGAGATAGAAGATAAGGGTTTTATCTCAATTCGAATTCGAAAGGGTTTATCTATAAGGCTTATCTGATAATTACTTGAAACTTATAAATAGGGGCACCTAGTACTGACAACGCCTAGTAATATCACATATTTTAGTCGTTGTTGAGCCCTATTCTTAGTGAAATTATATCATATATATCGTGGTATTCTCACTTTTCATGCCAGCACTTGTTTGGAAAGAAATAATGAAAACAGGGACTAAAAGCGTGCAATTTGGAAGAAGTTTGAAGATCAATTTGGAAGAAGTTTGAAGATCAATGCAAGATCAATGCAACTATAAATAAAGCCATTTAGGTCGAAAAAATTAGCGAAGACCTGGTGTAAAATCGACCCCCAAGGCTCTTTGACTCCGAGATTCAGCTTCAAATACCATCTTTTGGTATTTCTATGTTTTTAGCTTTAATTTTCATTTAGTTCAATAGTTAGTAATAGTGGCTAGTATCTTTGGGATTGTCAACCACTGATATTTTAGTCTTTTAGTTTCTGTTTTTGAGTAATTGTTACTGTATTGGAACCTTGGAATCTGATTTGGATAATAATAATCATTCGATTTGAGTTAATTGTTGGTTTTTCGGTATTTATGCTTGTTATTGGATTGCGAATGTTTGTTTGTGTTTGGATGCGTGTATGACCTTGATTTGGACAGATTTCCCTTGCTGATTTCAGTGACCAACTAGGGTTAGTTTTTGGTTTGAACTTAGCCAGTGACTGTTATTTAGACTTTAGTTATTGGTTTAGTTTATGCTTTGTTTGTGTTTGATGCTTGCTTGCCTTTGCTTGCTTCTGAATTAGAGATGTACTTCTGATTTCAGCAAGTGACTAGGTTTGGTTGATAGTTTAGCTTAGTCTATGCTTGCTTGTAATTGTTTTAGTTTATGATTTTTGGGATTAGTTGTCAAAAGTTAGGAACTAGGTCCTCTGACTGTAGCGTGACACTGCAGTTGGTAATCTGTCACCTGCCTTGACTATGTAACTTCTGCGGATCGACCCTGACTACCATTGTGCTAGTGTGTGTTAGGTATTTTTCTTATTTTTGACCGAACGAGAACTTAGGCGTGTCAAATTTTGGCGCCGTTGTCGGGGAGTTGTGAGCTTGAGAGTAGGCGATCTGTAGGACTTAGTTTCTGATTTTTGATGTTTGATTTTAGTTCGCTGATTTTTGGTATGTGTACATCCATATAATGGGTGATTACATGTACCCGGATCAGTATTATGAGTATTATGAAAATCCGGCCGACACTTATTACGAGGATGATTACAACAATGGATCATTCGATGACAATGGATGGCGGACCGAGGAGTCATCCCAACCTGAAAATCCTGCAATTTTGGCCCAATTATTGGAACTCATGGCTAGCACCCACCAAGTGCAGAAGGACTAGGCTGATGCTCTTCAAAGATTGCAAGTTTCATTAGATAAGTTAGAGGAAAGTAGGAAATGTTCACCACCCTCGCCAGAACCTGAGGCGAGTGAGTTTTATACCAATGATAATGTGTGTGAACTTGCATCACCTGAATATGTGATGGAAGGGCATACACCTTGGGAAAGTCAAGAGATCACTGAGTTGGTCGAAACGGTTGTTGAGGAAGAGGTTGTAGGTGACAATGCTACTTCTGCCTCAACAAATTTTGATGTTTTTGAAAATGTTGAGCTGGTGATGAGTGAATCCATACCATCACTAGACAATTTGGTTGATGAGGATGTTGTGGAGGGGGCTGTAAGTGATAGTGCAGACTCCAGCCCAACAACTCCTGAAATTTTTGAAGTTGTTGATACTATTGGGGAAATGGTGTAGATGACAATACTACCCCTGAACCTATAGTTTTTAAAAATTTTGAGCATTTTGAAAATAAGGATCTGGTGATGGGTAACTTTATACCATCACCAGATGAGACCAGTCGCTCACTCTTGGTCCCGATCCACATGTTGGACGATGATCAAGAAGATGATGTCGACGAGTTGGTTTGTGAAAACAATAAACATGATTTTATCACCACTCATGATCCATTCATGAATGGAAAATTAGATGTGATCAATACCATCGATGAGGACATATGGAAGCATCCCGATATGTTGCCTTCCAATCCCATTCGATTCGAAAACTTTTATTGGCACTGCAGGCCAAAACCACAAACTGCAAATGACACGCATTATGTGAACAAATACTTTGCAAGACAATTACCGGGAGTGAAATTGGGCGCGCTCCACATCAAACTGCTGATTTTGAAGAGATATAGAAGGAAGGATCGAGCTTGGAGGTTCAAAGCTACCTCCAAGCATTCACGGGAAATAATCAGAAGACGGCAACCGGATAGCAATAGGAGAACTGGCAAACCATTTGACCCGGGGAAATTGGAGTATGGAATCAACGAAGGGCGTACGATCCACCGTAGCTGTAGAAGGAGTAGTACGTCTGGCTGAAGACGTTAAACTTAGCGCTTGTTGAGAGGCAACCCATCTTTTCATAGGTTAGGTACTGTATTCTTAGGAGTAATTAGGAAAATATATCATCGTCATTTGCAGGTATTATCGGTCCAAGGCAAGTGTGGGGTTGTTTTGAAGAAATTTGAATTTTTTATTAACGCGACGCGGTTTGCTCATTTGCGCGACGCGAGATCGTAAACCAACCCGATGCGCAGGGGTTGATTTGGGGACACGCGCTCCGTGGGTTTGTTCATTTGCGCGCCGCGGGAATTGATCAGTCGGATTTCTTTGATATTAAGGTAAGGTGAGACACTATTCACACACACCACGCCTCAGAGCTCTGATCATCGAAACTTTCTCGTGTTTTTTCTTGCTCATTTCATTCCTACTATCAAGGTACGTTATTCTAACTAGTTTTTACGTGTTTAAACTAGTGATTAGGTGGTTAATTTGGTCGATTTCTCCGAAAACTACAAAACTTAGAAATCGCCAATGCTGACTCGTAGGGTGTTTATTTTGCCAAATAAAGACCCTAGATGAGTTAGTCGGCACTTAGGCTACCATGTAGTATCTTTGGATTAAGTTTAAACAGGTTAAATCGCAAGATGGAGTTTGGATTTTGAAACAGCCACTCGCCGCGCCGCGCCGCGGTGTGGTGGAGAAGAAAAGGACTTAATTTGAAAAAAAATTTGTGGCTATTTTCTTTTCTGCAGATGTCATTCAAATTAAATCACAGTTCCTCCAGTTTCCCGAGGGGCCAGCCAGCTCCGTGGAGTATAGTTCGAGGAGGGATGCACTGATAGGTCGTCGGGTTCTCGAGGCGACGATCATCGACACGGGACATCCTCAGGGACGCAGGGCTTTGGGGAGAGATCGAGCCATTCCTCCACCGTACATGGACCCACGGAGATGCCTCATTCACATGTCGGGGCTGGGATAGGCTCATGGCCAACGAAAAGGACACAGTATACACCAAGCTACTACTGGAGTTTTTATCCACTGTCCAGTTTGCACCTGGAGCGACGGAGGCCCGTTCCAGGCAAGTACGGTTCAGATTGGGGTGTGTGCACAGGGAGTGCAACCTCCGGGAGTTTGGGAGGCGCACCGGCATATACACCGAGGCGGACCTGCAGCACCGCCACTTCACGCAGTTCATGGGTGCGTGCATTCAGGGGCAGCCCGAGAGGGCTGCCAATATGGAGGTTTGGGCACCGTTGTCCAGTGTATTCTACGAGGCGGGGACATCCAGAGAGAGCCATCTTCGCGATCCGCTTCACAGACTCATGCACCGCATCGTCTCCACCTCCATCATACATAGAGAGGGGGGCGAGAAGGTGTCCGGTGAGGACATGACTTGTCTCTGCGTTCTCCTTGACCCCTCCAGGTTCCTTCACCTCCCATTCGCCCTAGCCGTCACCCTGTCCACCCGTGCGACGAGTGCATCTGCCAGCAGTCCTTTGGCTCGTGGGTATTTCATCACCCGTTTGGCCCGTTCATACCGGATTCTTACTGCTCTGGTTGTGGCATCATTGACCGCGTTACCTCCAGTTTGCACTACATCGCGAGCCCTGTAGAAGATGGGGCTCATTGAGCAACAGCGCCCAGGCCAGTTTGTGAGGGTGGCGACTGAGGCACCCCAGGACCCCCAGCCAGCTTACGCCTAGCCGGGCAGGAGACGCCGGAGAGCGGCGGCACCAGCAGAGCCAGCACCACAGCCACAGCAGGAGGAGGTGACAGAGATGAGGCGACTGCATGATCGAGTCGCCAGGATGGAGGAGCAGCTGGAGTGGATCGGAGGGGTACTTTTGGAGTTGGCCACACAGCAGGGACACCGCCCCCGACCATTCCTAGCCCGAGCTCATGATCATGAGGCTGGTTCTTCCAGGCCACCAGGTGGCGATTGATGTATTTTTTCTTATTTTCTTTTGGATACTTGTGTTGTACTTATGACACTACTATCTTTTGTTTGTTTATATTTTTATTTGTTTGTTCTGTTTGAATTTAATTTTTTGTCTGAGTCATGCATGGTATACCAAAAATGGGAGGAGTTGTTTCAAGCAAGGGCGGGGTCACCGTGCCCCCTCCACTTGTCTTGCCTACCGGCGTGTTCACTGTTGCGCTACAACTCCAGAACGCGAAATCGAGGACGTTTTTGTTCGTATTTGTACCTGTCATACCGAGTACCAACCAAGCGATCTACCGTCCAAAGGGGTAACTATTTCTCCCTTGATCTAAATAATTTTTTGTACAACAGGGAGGTTATACGGTTTTAAGTGTGGGGTATGGACGGTCGAAAGAGTAATTTTTTGAAATATTTGCAGAAATGACCGATTTTCAAAATTTAGCAACGTTTTCAAAATTTTTACTAGGTTATAATTTTGAAATGGATGGTTTGTGATTGTTTATAGCAGTCGTATTTTTCGAGAAATACTATGTAGTTGTAATCCTGCTATTAGTTGAGTCAAATAAGTTGAGTTTTAGGAGTTAGAAAATTAGACGGTTTTAGGATTGGAATTTAGGAAGAAATTATCAATCAGTGGCCTTTGTTGTTCGAGCCGGTAGGTCCGAAAAGGGTGTCCTTGAAGAGGCATTTATGCACCTTACCACCTAAGATCGTCTGGTATGGGATGATATTTCTGAAATCTCTCTACACAGACAACATCGAAAGTCATGGATAGTTCTTTTATGGCCTTTAGAATCTGAATGAGTAGGTACACTTTATTGTGGACAGAAAATTTGTAATCAAGGGTTCTCTAGAAAGCCATGAATTCCAAAGAACATTCTAATTTTGTTTTCATGAACTATTTCACTCTAACTCATAAGGCAATAAGCTTTGAAACTGAAAACAGTCAAAAATTGTTTGAGTCTTAGTTAGAATCTATTAAAAACTCTCTTGCTTGGGGACAAGCAAGGCACAAGTGTGGGGTTTTTGACACCGCCTAGTAATATCACATATTTTAGCCGTTGTTGAGCCCTATTCTTAGTGAAATTATATCATATATATCGTGGTATTCTCACTTTTTGTGCCAGCACTTGTTTGGAAAGAAATAATGAAAACATGGACTAAAAGCGTGTAATTTGGAAGAAGTTTGAAGATCAATGCAAAATCAGGAAAATACGTACGCACACCGCGGAAATCACCAATGTGCGACGGGGATTTGAGGCGGTGTAGAGAATTCAAATTCCAAGAAAACAGGGATAAACCCCTACGCGAGACACGGGATTCACTTATGCGCGGCGCGGTCTCGAGATTTTTGCAACTATAAATAGAGCCATTTAGGTCGAAAAAATTAGTGAAGACCTGGTGTAAAGTCGACCCCCAATGCTCTTTGACTCCGAGATTCAGCTTCAAAGACCATCTTTTGGTATTTCTATGTTTTTAGCTTTAATTTTCATTTAGTTCAATAGTTAGTAATAGTGGCTAGTATCTTTGGGAGTGACAACCACCGATATTTTAGTCTTTTAGTTTCTGTTTTTGAGTAATTGTTACTTTATTGGAACCTTGGAATCTGATTTGGATAATAATAATCATTCGGTTTGAGTTAATTGTTGGTTTTTCGGTATTTATGCTTGTTATTGGATTATGAATGTTTGTTTGTGTTTGGATGCGTGTATGACCTTGATTGGCCTGATTTCCCTTGCTGATTTTAGTGACCAACTAGGGTTAGTTTTTGGTTTGAACTTAGCCAGTGACTGTTCATTTGGACTTTAGCTATAGGTTTAGTTTATGCTTTGTTTGTGTTTGTGTTTGATGGTTGATTGCCTTTGCTTGCTTCTGAATTAGAGATGTACTTCTGATTTTAGTAAGTGACTAGGTTTGGTTGATAGTTTAGCTTAGTCTATGCTTGCTTGTAATTGTTTTAGTTTATGATTTTTGGGATTAGTTGTGAAAAGTTAGGAACTAGGTCCTCTGACTGTAGCATGACACTGCAGTTGGTAATCTGTCACTTGTCTTGACCATGTAACTCCTGCGGATCGACCCTGACAACCACTGTGCTAGTGTGTGTTAGGTATTTTTCTTATTTTTGACCTTACGACGACCTAGGCGTGTCAAGTACCCCATTCTCTGCGCCATTCTCTCACTGTCTCTAGATTTCTGTTGTTTGACTTCCTTGCTTTGGGTGTGATTCCATTTGACGCACGACATTTGTGGTGCTAAGCTTTCAGGAAATCAACTAAAGGTTAGATTTTTCTTTTATATTCTTTTAGTAATTTTTCAATTGGCCTTAGGTATTTAATTATATGTTCAAATAGTGAAAACTTAGATCCAAACTAGGTTGCATGTGAACCTTGGGTTTAAGTTTATTGTTTTGCATAAAACCTATTATGTATATGAACATTCAAGTTTCTAGCATAAAACCTAAGATCATAACATGTTTAAATCCAACAGAGGCAGATAACATACGGACAGAGGCTCAGATATCTGCACTTAATATCAAAGTGCAGATAACATACGGACAGAGGCTCTGATACCACTATTGGGATTCGATCATATAAACACATAAACATATGCAGCGGAAGGCAAACAAGATCAAATCACAGATTATAGATGAAAATTGTCCAGGATCATGTTGTTCATATCTGTCACAGCTACTTCAAAAACTTAAACATAATATACCTCAGCATGTCTCATTCTTTGGCTTCTGGTCAAGGCCATGATTGCAATGGATGATCAGGATCCAAAGTATAATCCCTTTAATGATTCACACCTAGTGATCTCCAGAAAACCAAATAGATCAGTATTCCACTTACGAAGAGGAGGCAGACATCTCAAACCCTAGAGAGGGATGAGAAATTGCAGAAAGGAAAGAGGGAGGGACGAGGCGCCACAAAAGAGGGTTTGGGATGCCTTAGGGTTGAACCCCAAGGCCTCTATTTATACTGAAAGGCTCCTAGGGATTCAAACTTTGGAGCCTTTTGGCGGCCGCACCCCTGGACTTGTTTCCATTACGTAACTCTTTAATAATTACAATCCAATCCCTTTAATTGATTCTAAATTAATTCATCAATTAATTTGCTTATCTAGTTTCTAATTAATTTATTTCTCAGTAAATTAATAAACTAATCATCCTTTCTTTTATTCCTTTTGACTCTGTCTATTTTTCTGGGTCATGAGGGCAACCTGAAAGGACTCTGCTATTATTAGAAATATTACCACTTGTTGATAACCTTGGACCCTATTCCAACAAACTAAACTCTTGTTGCCCAAAATATTTCAAGGAGATCACTGATGTTATGGATAAAACCAAGATTACCAACGAAATCCTTCAACCATGAAGTCTCTTACACAACATCACCATCTGATGTAAATACTTGAACCTTTCCATTTAACAATTTGGAACCTTCCCAAATTATTACCTTCTCTATTCACCCTAAACACGACCCTTTTCTTTTCTCATGTATGCTTAATAATGCTTTCAACCACTGTCTAGTGACTTTTGCCATGTCCGTCCTGATGCTGGCTTACTATGCTCTAAGCATACAAGTTATCAAGATAAGTAGATGTCATGCCACTTATGATCAGTCCTATAGCAGAAGCCCATGGGACTTGACTTACACTATTTCGTACTCCTCTAGTACCCGAACATTGATTCATAATCAATTCTGAGTCATGATATAGGAAAACTTTTTTTCTTAGAATCATCCATCCCGAATTTCTTCAAGATGGTACTCTAGATGTACTTTGGCTATGTCCTTTAAGACGTTTTCATCTATCTCTATTGATACTTGTACCACCTGTGTATATTGTATCCCCTTAGTCGTTTTATAGTAAAAAACTTTTCTCAAAGCCAAGTCATTACACTTTGGAAAAATGAGAAATTGTTTCCTATAAGCAGTATGTTACTGACATACATTGATAGGTAGACTACATAATACTCCCACTAGCTTTGACATAATCATATGACTTGTCTATGCATCTTGAAAATCCAAACACTTTGGCATATTTTAGGACTGCAAAGACTCCGACTGCGAGGCGCTTGTTTGATTCCATAGATGAATCTTTCAAGCCTTGTACATTCTATCTGAATATTTTGCATGTTCAAAACCCTTTCAGTTGTGCCATACGCACGACCCCTTTGGTTTTCCATTTAAGGAAAGTGGTTCCGATCATCCACTTTGCTTATAACTCACGGAGCATAGTCTTGGAAAATGATATCCTAACAGTCTCATTATCAGCTACTGGTGAGAGTGTTTTCTCGGAGTCAATTTCTTGAATCTGAGTACAACCCTACTCAACCAATCATGCTTCAAATGTGTGTACGTTCCTATCCATGTTGCTTTCTTGTTAAAATCCATCACTCCCACTGGTTTTGGGCTAGGTGTAAGATCGGTCAAACTAAAACATAGACTGAGTCTCATTTTTCTATATCCTCTATTATTTAGCAGCAACTTGGTTCACCAATTATTACATGTAGTTGGATAACTCATCCTTACTAACTAGTGTTTTACCACTAATCAGTGTGTCACTTTCTGTAATATGAGACCATAATACTCACGAGAGTGACTAACTCTACTGGATTTACAAAGAGGCGGAGGTATGTCAAGTTTCTTAACTATAATCCTAACCTCTAGTTAAGTGCTAGTGCTAACTAAAGGTTCTTCATTGGCTGATTTCTTAGAGCCCTTCAAGATCAATCTTACTCCCACTGGCTTTTTCGGATATGAGCTCTTTCCCAACAAAGGCTCTTTATTAAGACATAAACACTTTCTTCTCTAACACGTATCCAAAGGACTTGCGGGTTTAGCTAATGAAACAACACTTCTCTAAACTGGGTTTAGAGTTGTCATGAGATTTAAACAAAGACTTCACAACCCCAAACTTTCACATGTGCCAGTGAGGGATGAACCCTACTTCACATTTCAGATGGTGTCTATGCAACCTACTTAGTTGAAATGTGGTTTTAAGGTGTTTGTGGTTTCTAATGTCTAATCTCTCGAAACTAATTGGAAGTGTATCCAACACATCGTGGATCGAACAATTTCAAGAATGTTCGAATTTCTCCATTAAGACACACTATAACACAATAGTGTTCTTGGAAGGAGAAGACTATAAACCAGTTTCATTGTTCCTATGATGTTCGTATAACTCATTACTCAGATTTTTAACTTAGCTGATTTTCTACTTCATTATTGAAACCTTTGAACAATTTAAAGTTTTTAACGAATTCTTATTCCAATAAACATAATTATGTTTGCTATGTTTAGCATATGAAATGAAATTTTACTTATTGTGTCTTGTGGCAGATCTGGACAGTCCACAAAAACCAATATGGATTTTGCCCAACAAACACAAAAACCAATATGGATTTTCCCCAACAAACTCAGATGACTCCTAGATGCATTCCAATTGGATCCTTCGGTGATGCAATTCTTGTTTAAATCCAATTTAGACAATCATACAAACACAATTATATATCCAACACACTTTTAGATGTATTAAAATTCAAATTACTACTACTTATGCAACATACACATTCATACACGAGACATTGTAAAGATAATAATTTTTGAATAAATCAATCATGCTTTTATAAAAGAAAATTACCAATATTTTCATTAAAATTGAAATAAATATCCTCAACAATGCAAAATATGAAAACAATGTTATATGCAGTTTCTAGCTAGTAACAAAATCAAATATCTAACTATATACCTCAAAATTGCATGAACCTGTAATCTCGATCCCTGTGACATCAGTAGTGCTTCTGTCTCTCATTATCTGAATAAGGTCTTATGTTTCAGTTTCCTGCATTCCACTTAGTTCCTACATACTACGTAAATGTGAGAAACACATCCTGTATTGAATATTTAAGGATCATAAGTTAAAATGTTATGGAGTTTTTAGATATACCTGAGTTACCAAACCATTTGGCTTTGGAGCATCCTCCAATCTTTCTTGATTTGGTCGAACCGTATCACATCCGGAGAATTGCGAGCTTGAGAGATCTCAGAAATAGCCTAATGGATGCCCTGGTCCGTTTCTTCTTGATGTTTCTTTGCTTCGGACTCAACGTAGGAGTAGCTGGACGGATGAAATAACGTATTCCCATGAACGACTCATACATAGTCAACATGTTATGCATATCCATGATACACATGTCTAGTTTTCCCGTTCTGTATATCTGGATGAACGGATCATACTGGCTGGTCAGCGAGTCAAGGATGATGCTGGTGCTCCACTCCTGATCGACAGGATAACAAAGTCTATTCAGTTCGCCAATGTATCCCTCAATCTTGAAAACATGTGCCCTGTCCGTTTCTTTTTGACGTTTTTTTGGTCCGGACTCAATGTAGGAGTAGCTGGACGGATGAAATAACGTATTCCCATGAACGACTCATACATGGTTAACATGTTATGCATATCCATGATACACATGTCTAGTTTTCCCGTTCTGTATATCTGGATGAACGGATCATACAGTTGGTCAGCGAGTCAAGGATGATGCTGGTGCTCCACTCCTGATCGACAGGATAACCAATTCTATTCAGTTCGCCAATGTATCCCTCAATCTTGAAAACATGTGCCCTGGTCCGTTTCTTTTTGATGTTTCTTTGCTCCGGACTCAATGTAGGAGTAGCTGGACGGATGAAATAACGTATTCCCATGAACGACACATACATGGTCAACATGTTATGCATATCCATGATACACATGTCTAGTTTTCCCATTCTGTATATCTGGATGAACGGATCATACTGGCTGGTCAGCGAGTCAAGGATAATGTTGGTGCTCCACTCCTGATCGACAGGATAACCAAGACTATTCAGTTCGCCAATGTATCCCTCAATCTTGAAAACATGTGCCCTGGTCCGTTTCTTTTTGACGTTTCTTTGCTCCGGACTCAATGTAGGAGTAGCTGGACGGATGAAATAACATATTCCCATGAACGACTCATACATGGTCAACATGTTATGCATATCCATGATACACATGTCTAGTTTTCCCGTTCTGTATATCTGGATGAACGGATCATACTATTGGTCAGCGAGTCAAGGATGATGCTGGTGGTCCACTCCTGATCGACAGGATAACCAAGTCTATTCAGTTCGCCAATGTATCCCTCAATCTTGAAAACATGTGCCCTGGTCCGTTTCTTTTTGACGTTTCTTTGCTCCGGACTCAATGTAGGAGTAGCTGGACGGATGAAATATCGTATTCCCATGAACGACTAATGCATGGTCAACATGTTATGCATATCCATGATACACATGTCTAGTTTTCCCGTTCTGTATATCTGGATGAACGGATCATACTGGCTGGTCAGCGAGTCAAGGATGATGCTGGTGCTCCACTCCTGATCGACAGGATAACTAAGTCTATTCAGTTCGCCAATGTATCCCTCAATCTTGAAAACATGTGCACTGACACTACTGCCTTCTTCCATCTTGCACTGTACAAGTTCCCTAATGATTCTGCTTCGTTCTTGCCTAACTGGCTCTTGGAACTTTTCCTCAAACACACTGGCTATTTCGTAAGGACCAAGAAACTCGAAATCCCTATGAATCTCGAGGTCAATGGTCAATAGAATGGCGCAACGAACTTCTTTAGACTCATCAATGAGGAAGTCATGCTGAATCTTGACTTCCTTTGTAGTGCCATGTAGTGGTAGTATAGGGAGAGGATTCTCAATCAGATATGACATTCCTTCGTATTTGAGAACAATACTCCAAGTACGAAGAAGTCCAGATAGTTCAGATTGATAAGCATATCCATATCTAGCATATACTTCTTAAAGCTTTCAGAGATGGGTGATATCAAGATAAAAGGTACTTATACGTTTAAATTACCAAAACACAGGAAAAATGGCTTTGCAGGTAAAGAAGGAGCTGAATACGAGCCTATAAATGAACAAAATAAGTAAACTGACCTTGCGGAAAGAAAAGAGCTAAATACAGAGACTTATGTGCGAGAAACAATGAAAGAATCCGAACAGGAGTCAGATCGCGACCCGATCCCCTTATAGATCGCGGCCTGATATGCTGACAAACGCGTGACGATTTGCTGACAAAAAGATCGCGACACGAAGAAAAGTTAGCGACCTGATGAGATCGCGACCCGATCTGCATACTGATCGCGACCCGACCCACCAACCACAGTCCACTGAGACGGGGTAGTGGCCAACTGAGAAACGCACTTCACGCTGGATCGCGACCCGATCCCATATAGGATCGCGACGCGATCTCCTCTTGCCAGGACTATAAATTGAGGCTTTCTCTTGTTGTTTGGTAGACACTTACATATACACCTTCACACCTACACCTCCAGAAACACGATACACAACATCAAATTCGGCAGTTTGCCTACTGGTACGGTGCGGATGGAATCGAGAGCTTGAAGAATGTTCGGCCGGGACTTCATTCGGTTTGCTTTATATATGTTTAGCATTCTACTATGATTTCCTAGGCCGTATTCTTCAGATCATGTTATATTTGTTATCTGCATTATTCATTACTTAGATTTGAATACTATCTAGTTATGATTTGATTGTTATTTATCGGATATTGAACGTTTTATATTTTATCTTGCATAATTCATTTGACTATCATATATGTTAAGGAACCTTCCTTTTGGACTTATTGCTGAGTTATTTTAGTCTAGAGGACCAATCTGACTATATGACTTTTATCATAACTGTGCTATGACCATTAGGCAGATATGACTAGTGATGGACCAAATCCTAGGGTTAAGTCACGAAGGTAGAAACTTATATGTGTATGGCATGTTTGTACTAGAGGACCAATCTGTACAAACCATTTTGATTTTCATGACCATTGAGATCAAAAACTCGAATGAATCTTGTATGATACGAACCAATACATGATTATTTGGAAAATGTAATTGCATGACCATTGCCATTAATGACCTTATAATCATAGGATTAGGTAGTTGTACCAAAACATCTAATCACTCTAGAAATCGATATTTAACTTTCAATATCCATTGCACTAATAGCATATCAAACACAACTAGATGGATGAATCGAATCTAAGTATAAACGTTTACTTTTATGTTTTGTAATTTATATTTATATTTTCCGATTCTAATAAACTTTTGTGTTGTCTCTTGACACGAGTCAATGCATTCTCTCAAACCCCCCTTTTAATTACTGTTTGCTTGAATAATTGTTAATTAATAATTGATTTTCTTAACTTAAAAATATCTGTTTTCCCTTGGGTTCGACAACCCGGATTTACCATTACTATACTACAACCGATTAGGTACACTTGCCTAATTGTGTTGTTCTATTCATACATGGTATTTCCCTATTCATAAATATAAAACTAATGTGAAAACCAATTGCTAATATCATATATACGCTCGTAACACACCAAGTTTTTGGTGCCGTTTCTGGGTATTTTATATGTATGTTTGAAAACACATCAAGTTTTTGGCGCCGTTGCCGGGGAATTCGGTTTTTTTTTGTATAGAAAATTAAATTATTAGTTAATATTTGTGTGATTGTAAATTTGTTTTTGTGTGTTATGTATTTTTATTGTTTTGATTGACATATCACTAATCATAAAATAGATATTTGCACACCTTAAGCATATTTTAAAGTGTGGGGTGAATATTTGAAGTGTTTATGCTCACACAACGTGACGTCGACAATCCGGATCGCGTTGAGAAAGAGACAACTTCAATTTACGCGACACGTAAACGTGCATGACATGTAAACACCCAAGGCAGATGCTGGTCGTACATAATGACACAATGTTTTTCAGGCTAAAAATCAGCCACTACTAAGAAGGGGGACGCTTCTTTACAGTGGAGGTAGCGATACTGACGACGGTCAAAAGTCACACAGTCAGGACAACACACCACAACCGCAACCCAGTAGCCACAGCTTTAAAACTTCAGGGAGCACAAAATGAGTGATATTTTTTGTTTTATATATATATATATATATATATATATATATATATATATATGTATATATAATATATATATATATATATATATATATATATATATATATATATATATATATATATGTATATAAATAAAAAAATAAAAAAAATAAAAAAAAATAAAAATAAAGATCATCAAGGGAAAAAGAGGAAAAGAAAAATGCCACTGATTGAAGATCGCGACCCGATCTGGAGGCCCGTATGGGCACGATATCAGACGAACAGGAAAGCCCAAGCCCGTGTTTTTTAATAGATCGCGACCCGATCCATTAGAGGATCGCGACCCGACGAAGCGCAAAGGGTAAAAACCAGATCGATTCATTAGGGTTTCAATTTTACCCCAAATTCGCATTCCGATCTCTACGGTAAATCGCGACCAAAGGTTTTCCAGTTTTTCTAGAATCAAAATCATCAACAAAGGTATGTAATTCCTCACTCCCTTTTCGTATTTCACTGCAAATAAGTTAGAAATTTGTGAAATTAGGAATAAAATTAGGTTTTCTTTTAGTTCTCGGATTTGAATGATATTGCCGATTTATATGTTAGATCTAACCAAGGACTAAAAATCTAGTTAAAACCTACTAAAATAGTTAAGATTTGGCTTGAAAAATGTGAAAAATCCCTAAACGTAGGTTGGATATTCAAGGATCGCGACCCGATCCTTGAATAGCTTCTTCAATCGCGTCCCGACGTAGGGTAATCCTTGAACTCATTCGTAGATCGCGACCCGAATCTTGGATGGATTTTTGGATCGCGACCCTATACTCGATGTTCTTCGGACATAATCTTTAATCGCGATCCTATACTCGATGTACTTCGGACTTAATCTTTAATCGCGACCCCATACTCAATAGTCTCAATCATCGCGACCCGATGGTTGAATTTTCAAGGGTAAAAATCTAAACAGATCCGGACACCTAGAACCCGATCCTTTCAAGGATCGCGACCCGACTGCGATCAGGCCCCGGACTGACCATCCCGACCCATCTGCGGATCGCGACCCGATCCATTCGATGATCGCGACCCGACAACGATCAGGACACGGGCTAGCCTTCCCGACCCAATCCTTCGATCGCGACCCGACCAAGCTGAGCATCGCGACCCGACCTCTGAACAGGAGCAAAAATGATTTTATTTTTCAAGCTAATAGTTTCTATTTATTTTTATTTTTATTCACAGATAAATGGCGGGAAGAAGGGACAAAATCAACCACATCAGGATTTACCGATGCATCCGTGGCTCCAATTTCCAGCCACAATTAACGATGTGAGGCGACAGCGGTACCTTGGCGAGTTGGCAAAAATCCATAAAAAAGACATTCATGTACCTCCATCTCTGGATTGGGAATTCGCAGCCACGGTCGGGCTAGACCACCGTCTAGCAGCTTTCACGACCAAGATTCACGCCGCATCCGGCTTCACTTGTCATGCCTGGGACAGACTTTTTCATTTCCAGGAGTCCATCTTCCGAGAGATCACACTGGAGTTCCTATCCACTGTTCATTTCGAGCAGCACAGGGAACTGACGGATAGGACCCCATTCTCCTTCAGGCTGGGAGGAGTCAGCCGCGAGTGCAGTGTATTGGACCTAGGGATACTCCTAGGTCTATACACAAGGGAGGAGACTGTCTCTCCTGGATTTTCTACATTCTTTGGGGCTTGCCTCAAGCACCCGCCCTAGGAGTTCCATCTAGCAGATGTTTGGCGTCTGCTAGCCGATGAGGTTTTTGATTCACACACCACGGTGGAGAGCCGTATCCGCTCCCCTGTCCACCGCTTGCTTCATAGACTCGTAGCCACTACGGTTAATCACCGTAAGGGAGGCGAGAAGGTACCGGTTGACGACGTCTTCTACCTGTGGTGCCTACTCTCAGAGGGTGTGTGCCTCAACATCCCATACACACTGGCAGTTTTCCTTTCCAGGAAAGCAAAGGGGGCGAAAGGGAAAAGCCCCATTAGTGGAGGACACTTTATCTCCAGGCTGGCCATGTCATACGACGTTTTCACTTCTCCTCACCCACGGGGACTCACGAAGTCAGACCCACGATTTATGTAGAGGAGCTACTTGGAGCATATGAGAGTGATCGGTCGAGACGATCACGGTGCTTCATACATTCTAGAGGGTGACCAGGGTCATGACATGGATGCTCAGCCGGATCCATAGCCTTAGCCACAGCCAGACCCACAGCCAGTGCCAGCCCCCAGAGCCCATCGTCGACGCCGGCAGAGGTCTCCAGTCTAGCATGCTGCCCCAGAGCAGGAGATCGATTTGCGCTACTTATCCCAGCAGATGAGCAGCATGGATTTGAGGAGACAGCGCGACATGCAGAGGATAGAGCGCGATATTTTGAGGAGACAGGTATACGACCAGTGGGTATCGCACAACATGCAGAGGTTCTACGATAGTCACGGGTTCCAGCCATCCATTCCGTACCCGACTTACCTTCCTCCTGTCCCCACTTGGTTTGTACCACCAGACTATCTGCAGGATTATGGGGATGACACTAGTACTTCAGGTTCTGCATTTGATGACGTTGATGATTGAGTTTATTTTATTTTTGTGTATCTAAATACATTTGAATTATTTGGATTTTATTTTAGTGTGGTGTGCTTTTTATTTAGTGGTGTGTTTTTAGTGGTGTGTTTAATATTTTTTCTGAGTATTGATGCAGAATTTGGGTTTGATCAGACGCTGGCAGTCAATTCAACAATTTTCTTTTGTGGAAAAGATGTCCTTAAAACAACATGACTCATTACCTAAGGGGAGTCCATTCCAATTAAACTCCTTTTTGATTTAAATGTTATATAAAATAAAAAAATTATTGTATAAAATAAGTGTAGGGTAAGAAAGTCGAACTGTAATGATTAATTGAGCCAAGTCAAAAATTTTATCTTAAAACATCCTTTCCAAAATTGAACACTAAGAAAGATAATTGTTAAGAAAAATGTTTTGAAAATAAATTCGTAGTTTACATTTAATTTTATGTATGTATTTTTAGTTTTTCATTGTTTTATATAAAATTTAGTTCTATAGAGGACAAGTTTTCAGCTTGGTAGTTGCAAAATGTTTTGCATAAATAATAAACAGACCCGTTGAAAATTTATCAGTTGTTAAAAACTGAGTTTTTGCCAAAACAGATTGAGTCAGTTTCCCTACTTGCAAAATGCACGAATCATATGCTGTTACTAAATTGAGGAAAATAAGCCTCGATAAATGAACTTAAAATGAGAAAAAATTTCTCAAGAAATCTGATGTGCTAAAAAGGAGAAGTCAAGTAATGTTATACCATAAGATTGAGACTCAGAAAGGAAAATTCAATTAGTGGCCTTTGACATTCGAGCAAGTAGACATAAAATGGGTGGCCTTCGGGCATTTATGCACCTTATTACCTAAAACCAACTGGTTTGGGATAATATTGTCGAAAGCTCGCTACATGGGTGTCATCGAAAGTCATGAAATTTCCTTAGTGGCCTTTGGAATTTGAATTAGTAGACTCTGTACAGTCTTGAGTCGAAAATTTGTAATCAAGAGTTCCATCGAAAGTCACGAGTTTCATAGGTGCGGAAAAATGGAAATAATAACTTAACTTGATAAATTTAGTCTAGCATGATTTTTAATTTAAATATGGGAAATTCGACAAAAAGTCTTGAGGTAGAAGAATCTTTAAAGGGTGTATTCGATGTTATGTAAAAATGAGTATTTATCAATCTAAAGACTTGTCGTTGATAGAAAGAGAGTTTATGTAAAGTTTTGAAAAGTTAGAAATATGTACATAGGGCTAGGTATAATCTACTATGTTTATTCTTAATTCATTATTCTTAACATTGGTAATAAACGCTAGATCTGTGATAGCGTATGGAAAGTTGTTTGGACATCAAGTTTCTCGGCTTGGTTTTAAATTGTAGTTTGCTTGTGGACAAGCAAAGTCCAAGTGTAGGGTATTTTGATATTGCCTCATTTATACATAAATTTCGGGCAATATCGAGTGCCTAAACACGTGTTTATGGTATGATATCAAGATAAAAGGTACTTATACGTTTAAATAACCAAAACACAGGAAAAATGGCTTTGCATGTAAAGAAGGAGCTGAATACGAGCCTATAAATGAACAAAATAAGTAAACTGACCTTGCAGAAAGAAAAGAGCTAAATACAGACACTTATGTGCGAGAAACAATGAAACAATCCCAACAGGAGTCAGATCGCGACCCGATCCCCTTATGGATCGCGGCCCGATCTGCTGACAAACGCGTGACGATTTGCTGACAAAAAGATCGCGACACGAAGAAAAGTTGGTGACCTGATGAGATCGCGACCCGATCTCCATACTGATCGTGACCCGACCCACCAACCACAGTCCACTGAGACGGGGTAGTGGCCAACTGAGAAACGCACTTCACGCTGGATCGCGACCCGATCGCCTATAGGATCGCGACGCGATCTCCTCTGGCCAGGACTATAAATTGAGGTTTTCTCTTGTTGTTTGGTAGACACTTACATATACACCTTCACACCTACACCTCCAGAAACACGATACACAACATCAAATTCGGCAGTTTGCCTACTGGTACGGTGCGGATGGAATCGAGAGCTTGAAGAATGTTCGGCCGGGACTTCATTCGGTTTGCTTTATATATGTTTAGCATTCTACTATGATTTCCTAGGCCGTATTCTTCAGATCATGTTATATTTGTAATCTGCATTATTCATTACTTAGATTTGAATACTATCTAGTTATGGTTTGATTGTTATTTATCGGATATTGAACGTTTTATATTTTATCTTGCATAATTCATTTGACTATCATATATGTTAAGGAACCTTCCTTTTGGTCTTATTGCTGAGTTATTTTAGTCTAGAGGACCAATCTGACTATATGACTTTTATCATAACTGTGCTATGACCATTAGGCAGATATGACTAGTGATGGACCAAATCCTATGGTTAAGTCACGAAGGTAGAAACTTATATGTGTATGGCATGTTTGTACTACAGGACCAATCTGTACAAACCATTTTGATTTTCATGACCATTGAGATCAAAAACTCGAATGAATCTTGTATGATACGAACAAATACATGATTATTTGGAAAATGTAATTGCATGACCATTGCCATTAAAGACCTTATAATCTTAGGATTAGGTAGTTGGACCAAAACATCTAATCACTCTAGAAATCGATAATTAACTTTCAATATCCATTGCACTAATAGCATATCAAACACAACTAGATGGATGAATCGAATCTAAGTATAAACGTTTACTTTTATGTTTTGTAATTTATATTTATATTTTCCGATTCTAATAAACTTTTGTGTTGTCCCTTGACACGAGTCAATGCATTCTCTCAAACCCCCCCTTTTAATTACTGTTTGCTTGAATAATTGTTAATTAATAATTGATTTTCTTAACTTAAAAATATCTGTTTTCCCTTGGGTTCGACAACCCGGATTTACCATTACTATACTACAACCGATTAGGTACACTTGTCTAATTGTGTTGTTCTATTCATACATGGTATTTACCTGTTCATAAATATAAAACTAATGTGAAAACCAATTGCTAATATCATATATACGCTCGTAACACACCAAGTTTTTTGTGCCGTTTCTGGGTATTTTATATGTATGTTTGAAAACACATCAGTAGCATATGATTCACATTTTATTTTAATTAAAACGAGACTTTTGTTATAATAATTTTAAGTTAATACTTTTTAACTTATAAACATTGCCCTATCAAACCCTTTCGGTAACTCCACTATGTAAAATGTAACAAACGATGAGGGTGGTATATAGTAAATGTCATTTAAAAACTAACCTCATTAGAATTCATATGAATCCTCCTTCAAACCTTCAAACACATTTAAAGTGGGTGTTCCTAGTCATAGTTTGACTAATGTTCTTGTTTTAATTAAAGTTTTAATATATATATATATAGATAATGTTCTAATGTATATTTAAGGGTAAATTTTAAACAATATAAATTTTATTTATTCACTTATTAATTCCATTAAAACCATTTTAATAATTAATTGAATTAACTTAAATTAAAGGGGAAGCAGTTACGAAATAAGACACTTAAGGAAACTATGCAAGTTAGGAAACTTGCAAGTTAAGTAAGGGTTTGTAAAACCCTAGCCGCCAACACCTAAGGGAGGCTCCTAGACCCTTTTAAAATCGACTAACAGATATTCTAGAACACAAATCAGGAAAAATTCATAACATTCAATTTTCAGGATTTATTTAGCATCATACTCTATATTTTTCGAAATTTAAATAGGAAAAACAATTCATAATTCAAGTTTTGATTTAATGCGCATGCAACCTAAGAACAGAGGCTCTGATATCACTGTTGGGATTTAAGCAGATTAATAGATTAATCATGCAGCGGAAGACAAAAACACATCATATCTCATAAACTAAGCAGATTAACCAAACAAGAATCATCAAGTTCATAATCAAGATCATATGTTCTAAGAAATTGCATCAACAACAAGATTAATATGAATTCATACCTTTGTTTGGATGTAAGGATCCAAAGAAGAATCCCTCTAACAATTCAGACCCAAGAACACAAGAAGAACAAGCTGACAAAAACCCTTCTAGCTTGAAGATGTCGATCCAAAAACCCTTCAAAAGGGTTTAAGGAAATCGAAAAATGAGAGGGAAGGGAGAAGGAGAAGGTGGCGGCTCTTTTGGATGTGTTCGGATGCCCTAGGGGTTGTCCCCAAGGCCTATATTAATACTGGAAGGTTCCTAGGGTTCCAAACTTAAAGAGCTTTTTGGTGGCCGCAACATCTGGACTTGTTTGTATTAATTAAACGATTAAGAATTACAATCCAGTCCTTCATTTTAATTTCTATAAATTAATTCCAAATTAATTTATCCAAAAGTTTCTGATTAATTTATTTCTCAATAAATTAATAAACTAATCATTCCTCTATATTTTCTGTTACTGTTTGTTTTTAATGGGTCGTGAGGGCAACCCAAAAGGACCCGGCTATTTATAGAAATATCACCACATGTTAATGACTTTGGACACTATTTCTAACAGTATATTTGTAAGTTCGACATGCGTGAGAAGTATTATAACAAAAAGCTCACCTTGTTTTTTTCTTTAATGTTTCGACATTATTTTTATAAACATTGAATATGCCAAAATTCATAACTTTTTCTCTTCTACAAATATACATACATATCAATATATGAATTTGAACTGCAAAAATATGAATATGAATAATTTATTGAAATTTTTTATTACCTCACAATTTTAACCATACATAATGAAGTTAGTAAGATTCACAAGTGGATTTATTCACATTCACATGAAAATATACTTAGATTCTTATATCAATATCATATGGTGTTATGAATTATAATGGTGATTAAAATAAAGTTCAGATTCACATGCGATTCAAATGTGAATCTCAGCTAGCTGAAACTTCAAAACTTTAAAAAATATATTTTTTGTACGTCAATATCAATGTCTATTATTAAATTATGAAAAGTTATCAAATATTCAGTTGTGTGTGTGTATGTGTGAGAGAAAGAGAGAAAGAGTGTGTGTGTGTGAGACTATAAATAAAAACACAAATTTTTGTAAGAGCCGCAAAATATATTTATTTTTCTATATCAATATGGATACCATTTTCTAAATCATAAAAATGATAAATTTTGATGTGTTTCTTTAATTTTTTTGAAAATGATTAAAGCACCAACATATTAATAATTAATGTTAAAAACAATATTTTTAAATATTTTTTATTTTAATTTTGTAGTATTATAATACATATGTATATCATGTTTTAAAAATAAAAAAACTAACCTTTGACATTTCTATTTGTTTTGAACAAATAGGGTTTAAAGAATTAAAAACATACTGAATGAAAGCATATACTACAGGTAATTAAGAATTTCAAAAACTCATTTTTCATTGGGTTATTTAGGTTTACCCAACAAAGCTAAATATTAGTGAGGATTGGGTTTTGGGTTGATTTGAGAAACAACAGGCTTCGGGTTAACCTAAATAGGGGTATAATACTGCTTTTACATATTCCATTCCACGTCAAATGTCCTCCTATCATAAAGTACAAGCAGGACTAAAACCTATCAATATGAAGTTGTATCATCGTTGTCTTCATCAAACTTGTGTTTTCCATCACTAGGCTTCTACATTACACGCTAACGCTCATCTATACATGAATGCATGGTAAAAGATAAAACAGATATATGCTTACTTGTCTTTTTCTTACCATTTTACATTTTAAGCCCCTACATAAGTACCTTATTTATTAAACTAACACAATATTATACCATCTTATATGGGCGAGTTTAGGGTCGGATTTTACTTTTTATAATCCCAAAACTGAATTAACCGAACTGCAATAACCAGTACATTAATTCAGGCGCGTTTAGGACCAGATTTTCTTTTTTGAAAAGCCGACTAAGCCTACTCAATTAATCGCAAACCTCATCGGATTGACCTAATCAACATATATATATATATATATATATATATATATATATATATATATATATATATATATATATATATATATATATATATATATATATATATATATATATATATATATATATATATATATATATATATATATATATATATATATATATATATATATATATATATATATATATATATATATAAGTGTTGGGTCCGGTTCCGGTGAGGACTCTTTTTTCGGTGAGGACTTGCGAGGACACCTTAAAAAAATTGAAAAAAAATATTAAAAAAATACAAATCATAAAATCGAGAATAGTACTATATCATTATCAAAAAAAAATTTGAAAAAAAAATTTGCATCATTGCAAAACGTAATGATGCAACTTTTCTGTTTTTATTTTGGATCATTATTTCATTATAAAAAAAATAATGATCGAAAAGTTTTTTTTGAATATTTTTTTTCTCTGATATAGTACTATGATCCATTTTATTATTTATATTTTTTTAAATTTTTTTTCAATTTTTTTAAGGTGTCCTCGCAAGTCCTCACTTTAAGAAGAGTCCTCACCCGATCCTGATTCTATAAGTGTTTATGTGTGTGTGTGTGTTTATGTACCTGTAGGTGTTTCACGTGCATCACACATTCCATCCATACAAAAAGATGGTTGAAAATGTCAGTTAGTTTTACTTAGATAATCGAACACACCAATGTTGTGATTTAGATGTGAATATTACTTGAAATTGAGTTACTCATCACAAGATTTTGATTTGTATCAATATTTACCGTAAATAGTTTTGTATGTTCGTCATCATTACAGATAAATGTTCATAACTAAAACTTGTGGTGACCAGATTTTCTTTTCCCAATGTCTCTATCATGACATCATACATTAACGATCCTATAATTTTAAAATCTAAACCTGCTAATAAATTTTAGTCAACGATTATTGTAACACCTAATCTTTGATGCACCTTAGTTAGTGTAATAGTTTATAAAACATTATAAAGTAAAATTCTTTTCTTTAAAAAAAACTTTCTCTTGATTTTAAGTCATGTCTTTTAAATATTTGGTCCCACAAAAATCAAATAAGTTTAAAGACATTTAAACAACATTGGATGTTACAAACTCGTATATAAAATGACCATAGTAAAGCCTTAAACATCTCAATGCTATGTCCTGTATTAAACTAACATTTCTACCAAAAATTGGGTTTTGGGTTGATTTGAAAAACAACAGGCTTCGGGTTAACCTAAATAGGGGTATACTACTACTTTTACATATTTCATTCCACGTCAAATGTCCTCCTCTTGTAAAGTACAAGCAGAACTAAAACTCTTTCAATAGGAAGTTGTACTATCGTTGTCTTCATCAGACTTCTCTTTTCCATCACTAGTCTTTTACATTATATGCTAACGCTCATATGTACATGAACGCATGGTAAAAGATAAAACACATATATGCTTACTTGTGTTTTTCTTACCATTTTACATTTTAAGCCCCTGCATAAGTACCTTTATTAAACTAACACAATATTATTTGATCTTATATGGGCGAGTTTAGGGTCGGATTTTCTTTTTAAAAACCCCAAAACTAAATTATTCCGAACCGCGCTAACACAGTATTATATATATATATATATATATATATATATATATATATATATATATATATATATATATATATATATATATATATATATATGTATATATATATATATATATATATATATATCTATATATATGTATCTATATATATATATGTATATATATATATATATATATATATATATATATATATATATATATATATATATATATATATATATATATATATATATATATATATATATATATATATATATAGACAAATTATCAAATGAGAACCAATATTTTCCTAGGACCCGTAGGAACTTTTTGACTGAATTTTTTTTTTCAAAAAAAAGTGACATAATACACCTAATCGCTTATATTTAAGACCTTTTGTAAAAACAATTGAAAAAATAATATATATATATACACTAAATGTGCACATATGCACGAAACGTGATCATATACACATTTGCGAAAAAAGTGCATATGTGCACATTTCGTGTATACATATTATTTTTCAAATATTTTTTGACAAAAAGTTTTAAATATAAGCGACTAGGTGTATTATGTCATTTTTTT
Source organism: Cichorium intybus (assembly GCA_023525715.1). NCBI lineage: Eukaryota > Viridiplantae > Streptophyta > Magnoliopsida > Asterales > Asteraceae > Cichorium > Cichorium intybus. Next base: position 59,675,734 of record CM042016.1, on the reverse strand, counting down.
TTTGAAAAAAAAATTTCAGTCAAAAAGTTTCTATGGTTACTAGGAAAATATTGGTTCTCTATTGAAACGGATTATATATATATATATATATATATATATATATATATATATATATATATATATATATATATATATATATATATATATATATATATATATATATATATATATAAGTGTTTATGTACGTGTATGTGTTGCAAGTGCATCACACATTCCATCCATACAAAAAGATGGTTGAAAATGTCAATTAGTTTTACTTAGATAATTGAACACACTAATGTTGTGATTTAGATGTGAAGATTACTTGAAATTGAGTTACTCGTCACAAGATTTTGATTTATAAAAATATTCACTGTAAATAATTTTGTATGTTCGTCATCATTATAGATAAATGTTCATAACTAAAAGTTGTGGTGAGCAGATGTTCTTTTTCCAACGTCTCCATCATGACGTCATTCATTAATGATCATGTAATTTTAAAATTTAAACCTTCTAATAAATTTTGGTCAACAACTATTGTAACACATCATCATTCATGCACCATAATTGGTGTAATAGTTTATAAAACATTATAAAGTAAAATTCTTTTCTTTTAAAAAAACTTGTCATGATTTTAAGTCATGTCTTTTAAATATTTGTTCCCAACAAAATCAAATAAGTTTAAAGACATTTAAACACCATTGGAGGTTACAAACTCGTATAAAAAACGCCCATAGTAAAGCCTTAAACATCTCAATGCTATGTCTAGTATTAAACTAAAATTTCTACTGAAAATTGGGTTTTGGGATGATTTGAAAAACAACAGGCTTCTGGTTAACCTAAATAAGGGTATACTACTACTTTTACATATTCCATTCCACCTCAAATCTCCCCCTGTTGTAAAGTACAAGCAGGACTAAAACCCTTTCAATAGGAAGTTGTATTATCGTTGTCTTCATCAGACTTATCATTTCCACCACTAGGTTTCTACATTATATGCTAAGGCTCATCTGTACATGAATGCATGGTAAAAGATAGAACACATATATATGCTTACTTGTGTTTTTCTTACCATTTTACATTTTAAGGCCCTACATAAGTACCTTATTTATTAAACTAACACAATATTATTCCATAATATATGGGCGAGTTTAGGGTCGGATTTTCTTTTTAAAACCCCAAAACTGAATTATCCCGAATAGCACTAACAAGTACCTTAATACGGGCGGGTTTAAGGCCAGATTTTCTTTTTTGAAAAACCGATTAACCATACTCAATTAATCTCAAACCTCATCTATATATATATATATATATATATATATATATATATATATATATATATATATATATATATATATATATATATATATATATATATATATATATATATATAGATATATATATATATATATATATATATATATATATATATATACATACATTTATATACATACATATATATATATATATATATATATATATATATATATATATATATACATACATTTATATATATATATATATATATATATATATATATATATATATATATATATATATATATATATATATATATATATATATATATATATATATATACTAGCTGCGTACCCGCGCAATGCGGCGGCGGCAATTTGGGTGGGGGGGGGCGGGGGGGTTGGGGGGGAGGTGCGTACCCGCGCAATGCGGCAGCGGCGGGTAGTTTTCTTTCGGCTATGTAGCGAACGTTTTATGCAGGTAGGTGGAAGACCGTTCATGGCGGACGTATGTGGCCGGCGTAGGTGGAAGATCGAGATGAAGGTTTTACGGTGATTCCAGAGAGAAGGTGGAATTGGCGATGACGGCTCAGGCTATTGAGATGGTTTTATAGTGACACATTAGGTCATTTAACCTACACCTGGAAACATACACGCGTGTTAATAGTGCATTAGATGGTTGTACCAAAAGTCTTAAAATTATGACAATGTGCTTTAGGTTACTTGTAAATTATATATGGTTTATATAGTATAGTTGGTACCCGCGCGATGCGGCGGAGACGAACAATTCGTTCAGGCTATTAGTTTTCGGGCAATGGTTAGTTTCCCTGTCGGCAAAGAGTTTGTAGTTATATGCTTGTGCAAAGCGGCGGTGACGATAGTTCATTTTGACGTATAGTTTTCCGATAGCGGTTAGTCCATTTAGAGTTTATTTTCGGATACATATCATATTCAAATAACATGTATACGGAAATATCATTTTCCATTAAATGTGGTAACGACAACAAAATAGAGGAAAACATCCATGGCTAAATTTATAGCAGATAATAGTCTAACGTCTTAATCAATATAATACTAAAAGAATGATAAGAACAATATTATTAGTGGAATTGCATGACTATGAACATTTTGTTTTAGCAAATAGTTTTGATTCAACGATTAGTTTTCTATTCTAGGGCGGTTGATAGTTTTCTTTTGGCAAAAATGTTTATTTGTTGAATAATTTCCTATAAAATCGGTTGTCGGTTCTTCGGTTCTCGGTCTAGGTCCTGACTGATTCTCATCCCTAAAGAGTATATAAGTTTAATCAAAATGATCAATAGTATTTTTTATTCAACACAATAATATATATGTCTCATGTATTAATTATGTTATAAATTTCCAAAGAAGACCAAATCACATAATTTTAAATTGATGGATTACAACTATCAGAAACTAAAAACAGAATATCAAAGTCACAACATGTACACACCGACACATAAAAGAACTACGCAAACACATTGTGTCGCAGTTCTTTACACCTCAAATGAATCGAAGCTGGATCTTTGGTCCTAAAGGTCACAAAATCATAGCCAACCTCAGTACCCTTTTTTATTCCTTGCCTTTTGACTTTTCCACCGGTCATCTCTTTCCTCAATCACAACCCTGAATTCCTTTCGACAATTAAGTGTAGTATTACTTAGAAGCAAAGCTAATTCCACGTGAAATGTGGTGTCAGTCTATGCATCACAGCCTAGTTCCTTCCAACCATAATAGAAAGGTACTTGCATCTGTTTTAGTATCAATAGCAATGTACTTGTATTATTCCAACAAACACTTGGAAAAACTGAAATTCTGGAAGCATAAACACGAATCACAAACTTGTTCGACAATTGCTTCCTTGGGTATTCCTTTATTTGAAACTAAGAGACCCATTTAATCTAAATTGCTTGGGTCACCAACAAGTGAGGGTGGATGGTTCTGGATGGCTGCTGCAGTAGCACCGGGAGACTGAAACCACCAACAGAGTAACCACACATCAGCAACAAATAAAGGTAAACAAATAATAATCTGTTGTGGGAAAGTATCGTACTAACCCTGTTCCATAGACCTACTACTTGTTGCCTGGCTTGTTCTTCAAGGCGTAGCGATTCAGCATGATGCAATGGTTGACAACTGCAAGGCTGCAAAGATATTGGTGGATCAGAACTTAAAGTATGACTCTAATGTCCTAATAAAGGAAAAAAAATGAAAGTAGAACGTTATAATTGAAATATTTATCAAAGTACAATGCCTTAATAAAAAACAATATAGGTACAATGTTGTAATAGAAAAAAGTGTCGAGGAGGTCAGCCATTAGGCGCGTACTTCCTCGGCCATTCTCAATGCCCTTCTCTCCTCTGGCGGGTTCTGTTAGCAAAAAAAACCAAAAAAAAAGAAAGTATGTTATTGTTACTGAATATATCCAAACAATAAAAATAAAAAAAAAATGAAAGTACGTTAGTATTAATGTAATTCTGGAAAAACCAAATAAACAAAAAAGAAATAAAAGTAGGTTATTGTTACTGCAGGTCTAAAAAAGGAAAAAAATGAAAGTACGTTGCTATTAGGAGTTATAGTTCCTTAAAGACAAAGGAGCATCGTGATGGAGGTCTGACGGCTGGGTTTTACCGAAGACTCCCAGAGTTTTGTTCAAAGAGTAACTGGATACCCATCTCGGCATTGAATTTCGTACAACCCACTTGCAAACAACCTGCATTAGAAAGCAATTCATGGTCAAAGACTACAATAACATGAAGGAAGCGGATCTAGGTGTTACGTGGGAAATAATAATAGAAAGGAATAAAAAGAATTGAAGTGAGGAGATGTATCTGTTATGTCAATTGACAACCTCCAACCAAAACATTTTCTAGACCAGAAATCCTGAAGGAGCAAGAACAAGTTCCAATCAAATTAGAAGCAAACTTCAATCAGATGCATAAGAAACAAAATCCAGCCAATGTTAAGAAGTGAAAATTGTGATGAGTTTCAAAGTATAATAACAATTAAAAACTACTATGCTATTCTTGGATATATTTTGCATATAAAAGGTTTAAAGTAGAATGCTCCGATACTAAAACTCACATGTTTAGTCCATTTTAGTTTTCTTCTCAAAATCATCATCATAGTTCCAGTTTATTGCAGATTCATACCCTGCATCATTAAACTGAATAGCTCTGATGTTAGATTCTTCAAAATGACAAGTTTACCCGTATCCCTTTTATCATTCTAATATTCAAGGAAAATATTAAAGATTCAGAAATTCAAGGCAGGCCTAATGCCCGTATGTTAATTTATTGCATTTCTTACCTGATTGGGCAAGTTGCAGATAGAAGCAACACAAAAAAAATTATATAATGGTCATGTTTAACCAGCATCTGCTACGTCATTTATACATCACCCAATAACAAAGGATACAAAGTCGAGAATAATTAAATAGTTCTTGACCTCTTATATAAGCCAACTACCTGAATAAATATGTTTCTGGTTTCCTTTCTTGCTAAAGAGCTTCCAATTACGTATCCTTCAAGTGACGATTTTACAAGTTTCTTTACGTCTTCTTCAAATAAATCTGCATTCATACCAAAATCTAGCAAAGGAAAGGAGAACAACAAAAATCAATTTACAGACCTTCAAAGAGAAATCAATTTACAGACCCAACAACCTAAGAGGGGGTGGGGAGAGAGAGAGAGAGAGAGAGAGAGAGAGAGAGAGAGAGAGAGAGAGAGAGAGAGAAGAAAACTGGAAGTACCAACCATTATTAGCATGTCATGTAAGTACCAAGATCATTTGAAGATGGAAAGTCTTTTTCATCTTCTTGTCCAATCTATAATCTAAAGTAACATTTTTGCCCTCCCACATTTATTACCTGTCAATTCAAACAAGAATAAAATTTAACATTCTAAGTCAAAGGAGCCAAATTTAATTTCAAAATTTTTAAATTATTCAAAATTATTCAAAATTTAAAATTTCGAAAATTTTCAAAATTTAAAATTTCGAAAATTTTCAAATGATTCAATTTATTCAAAATAATTCAAATTTTCAAACTTTTCAAATTATTCAAAATTTTGAAATTTTTAAAATTATTCAATTTTCAAACTTTTCAAATTATTCAAATTTCCGAAATTTTCAAACTTACCAAATTATTCAAAATTTTCAAATTTCGAAAAATTTAAAATTTATCCTCATATTTTTTCAAAATTTTCAAATTATTCAAATTATTCAAATTTAAAGACAAAGGAAAGTTTGTTGTTATTTTCGAAATTTGAAAATTTCAAAATTTAAAAGTTTCAAAATTTTCATAAATTTAAAAGTTTCAAAATTTTGGGCGAAAATTTCAAACTTTTCAAAATTATTCAAAATTTTAGACTTTTCAAATTATTCAAATTTTCGAAAATTTTGAGTTGCTAATTTAAAAGTTTCAAAATTTACAGATATTTAAAAGTTTCAAAATGTTCATAAATTTCAAAGTTTCAAAATTTAGGGCGGGGGCTAAGACACGAAAGTAGATTGCTATTAATAACAAATAAATGAAAGTTTGTTGTTATTTCTTAAATTCAACCCACACACAAAATGTTAAAAGAGCATACCGAATATTCCCAGCCATGTTTTTAAGCAAATGACTTGGATGCCACATTACTTTCAAAACAGAGTCCAGCATCACCAACATTAGCATACGGGTCTCCTGTTGATGTAACAAAACCCAATGTTTGGTGTGTATCCACAAAAATAACAAAATGAGTAATTAATAGTTTGATTCGAAAATCAGCCAAAAGATATGAAGGAGAAAATGAAACTCGAACAGTAGCAACATATATACCAGGAAGAACTCTCCCCAACCATTGAGAAATTACAAGGCGGCAAGGGACATTGACTTTCCAGCGGAAAAGACCGATAGCAAGGTGACCTGCAACACAAATAGAAAAGAAATAAAAACTAAAGAATTCAAAATACATTTTCCCATTATACCCGTAAACAAAATTTTTATCAAAGACTTGGTGAGTTCAACCCAACATACTCACTTGCAGCAACGTTAGCTTTTTTAGATATTGTCCCCTGTAACATGCCAATCATGAAAACACTAAAGAAAACATGTGAATTAACATCCCCTGTAATTGTCTTGGAGAGTAAAACTCTAATTCCATTCTTTGTGTCCTAAGCACCTACGAGAAGTTATAAACATAAGTATGCTAGACATACAAAAACCCAAAATAAATACCTGATATCGGTTCAACAAAAAAAGGTCATTAACAAGTTCAAAACCTGTGAACTTGTTAAACCAAAAATCAAACGTGTGAACCCAAAAACCATAATGGATTGTTGGTAAAAACAATGCATGAAAGCTAGAAATTGACATATCACGTATACATACTTGGATCTACCATGTTCAGCGACCTGTTTAATGGAAAGCCGGTGGAGATCTAAACCAAATTCAAACCAAATCTGGTGGAGATCCAAAACCAAAGCTGGTGTAAATCAAAATCAAATCCGGTGAAGATCCATACCAAACCCGATCGATATTCATCAGGTGGCGGATCGAGGAAGCACATGGATGTTGTTGTAACTTAATCGGATAAAATGAAAAAGGATTAAGCATACCTTTCTAAACCTTCGTGTGTGGTCGTGGTTCTAAGAGGCAGAAGTGGAAGCCTCGATGACGATAATCGATCAATTCGTGTACGGATAAATCCAACAAGCCACAAATCAGATACGACGATGGTGAGAGAGATTGAACCTGTAAATGGTGTCGATTGAGAAGCACCTGCAGATAAATCCAACAACCCACAAATCAGTTAGAAGGGATAAAAGCAGCCGTTAAGGTTCGTTCATAGCCGAGAAAGCGGAACAAACCAGATCTTTGCTTTAAAAACTGTGTAGGGTTTGATGATGTAGATGAAGAGACGGAGACGGGATCTGATGCTGTTGCGAGCTCGAGGGATGTCCAGTGCTTAGGCGCAAGTGTGATGCTGGTGCGAGGGTCAGACACGCGGCATTGAAGTCGAATCAGGGGAAGCAGGAGCTATTTGTGCAGATGTGGGAGAAGCAAGCAGAATCGGCGATGAAGGTGGAACTAATGGGCGGTTTGGTGGCCCGATTGGGGAGGTGGGAGCAGGGGTAAATGGAGGAGGCGATGATTAGGGTTCGGGATATCAAAGAAGGAGAGAGAATGTGAGAGAGGGCTTTTAAATTTTGAAAGAGAGATTTAAGTTTTCTAATTGTAAAAGTGAGATTTCAGATTTCATTCGCCCGCTTAGTTCTTGGTCGTCTAAAAAGCACGCGTGTTGGCCGGGTACAGTACTACACTATTTAATTAATGCATAACAAGTTTGTATAATATGTTTAATAAGTTGTGCATTGTGTATTATAATTTGTACTATCTTAAAAATTAAGACAATTGTGCATAAGGGGGTTGTAATTTATATATGGTTTATAGTATAGTATAGATATATATATATATATATATATATATATATATATATATATATATATATATATATATATATACAAGTGTGTATGTGTGTGTGTATGTGTTAGACGTGCATCACACAAAATCCATGCATATAAAAAGATGGTTGAAAATGTCAATTAGTTTTACTTAGATAATCAAATACACTAATGTTGTGATTTAGATGTGAAGATTACTTGAAATTGAGTTACTCATCACAAGATTTGTATTTATAACAATATTTACCATAAATAATTTTGTATGTTCGTCATCATTACAGATTAATATTCATAACTAAAAGTTACGGTGACCGGATATTCTTTTTCCAACATCTCCATCATGACATCATTCATTAACGATCCTATAATTTTAAAATTTAAACCTACTAAAAAAATTTTGGTCAACAATTATTGTAACACCACATCTTTCATGCATTTTATTGTTGTAATAGTTTATAAAACATTATAAAGTAAAATTATTTTCATTAAAAAAACTTTCTCATGACTTTAAGTCATGTCTTTTAAATATGTGGTCCCAACAAAATCAAATAAGTTTAAAGACATTTAAAAAACATTGGGGGTTAAAAACTCTTATAAAAGACGACCATAGTAAAGCCATAAACATCTCAATGCAATGTCCCGTATTAAACTAACATTTCTACCAAAAATTCGGCATGACCTCTAGGCTATACGAGTAAATATATACCGACTCAACTAAATAAAATAGTCAAAAAACAATACGGGACATAACACAACTTTATAATACAACTACGAGGTAAATTCTAAAGCATAATCATAAAATCTTTCGATATCATGCTAATAACTATACCGACTTGAGATAAGTCTATCTTTTAAACATATATTCTATCTACAATCGTCATATGATCTTCTAAGACCTTTCCTTCTATCGTCACCAACAAGCATCTTATTCATGTTCCTAAGTACATAGCATTTAAAACAAAAATACGTAAGACAAATATGTCTCGTGGTTACATGGGTTTTTGGACACAAAACATTAGTATCATAATAAATATCATTTTTAAACCTTTATAATCAAATCACATCATAACAACTTGTAAAAATATTTACCATTGAAACATATCTTCATTTCTTCTTGAAATACCTTTTCATAACAAACTTTAGATAAAAACTTTAAGAACATAGAAATTCCTTACTTTTACATAGATTGGTATTCATTCTTATTTGGATTATTATACTTAGGGCCTTAGCCACCTTAAGTAGTACCCCAAGTTTGTACTATGGTAGAAATAACAGAATCAGTCCACCCTAGTATTGTATGGCCTCAGGATATCTACTTAGCGAAGGGGTCGGTACCACCCCAGTAGACTCCTCTGGACTCCCATACTAAGCCTCAGCGCCCGGGCACAAAGAACCACCTTCTTTGTTCATACTGATTTGCATTGCTGCATTAGTTCATATCTCAAATAGCAATCATATAAAATATAAGATTACTTGACATCAAATTACTCATTCGAAATCACATTAAGGCTATTGCCAAAACATTCTTTTCAAATCATATTCAGCTTAATTTCAAAACATAACGATAAACTTTCATAAGCATGCCATGGATGGTCAAACGTGCATATAGACTCACATTAAAAAACCATATAAAACTTTGTAAATACCTGCTAATTCAAGCTTTAAAGACCATTTGGAAAGATCAGTACTCATAAAACATTTAGCATAACATTTAATATAAAACATTCAATATTTAAAACTTGTTGCCATGTACCCAATACAAATTTTCATCTACTCACCTTGGTAGCTAGGTATGTCTAGCTACAATGATTCACTAACTCTTAACTCTGCTTGCTCCAACCTTTTAACCTATATTAATAATAAAACACATAATCTTACCAAACCATACACTAACTCTTTATAAATATCATCTAATTCCATTTCAAACATTAAGTATGATTCATGTGACATAATGATCATTTTGACCTTTTTTTTTGCCAAATTTGACAAATCGTGGATTTCTTGGGCTTGACATGTGATTTAAACAATTTTATGATTTTAACATGTTTATAAGACAATACCAATAGCTTAGATATCAAAAGATCTCTCGTTTTACTCTTTTATGCCGTTTTGAAAAATCAAATCAATTAAAGTTTTTGAAAATACAAACTGTCAAAGTCTTGATATTTTTCCGTTCACATACCACTAATGCATATCGAACACTTGATAACTTTAATCTAATCGAATTATATGTTCTTCTTCATGCTATTTCATTTATATGCTAAAATTTGTCCCATAAAGGTTGGAATCCATGATTTAATTCCACTTATCAAGTTTTGTCCCATATTTGTAGATGTTATCAAATGTTATCTCAATTTAGCAAAAGTTTGACCTTTGTATACATATTAACAATAAAACTCAAATTTCGATTCCAAAGGTAAATTCAAATGTTGCATTTTACGATTCATTTCCAATCTTTTGCTTTCGACCAAATCTTTATCCTTTTGAACATAACCCATCTTATCAATTATAATAACATATTCTTTTGTTCATCTTATACTCCCAACCCCAATTATTAGCATCAACATCTACACATAAAAATAACTTCAGTTTTGAACAAGATAAATTCTCTATACAAGAAGTTGATTCTTGGTGCTTATAAACCCAACACACATATATTCAAAATCCCTATTCAAAACACCAAATTCATAACTTTCTTGCACTCTTGAACTCATAACATGATATAATCAGGAAATCAGATTTAATCCCAACATGCATTGAAGAATCTCAAGCCAAAACATCAAAACAACAAACTCATATATGTTCTTGAACCCACATTGTGACACAAAATTAGAAGTCAAGTTCCAGATTCAACATACATCAAAGATTTCAAGTTTAATAAATCAGGGCTCTAACAATAAAGCTTTTACCTTTCCAATTTCAGGCCAAAATCTGAAATCAGGAGCTGGAGGTGAGCTTTTCTACACAAAATAGACCTTTAAAACACACCATTGTCACCCATAGTTATTTCGTAGTCGCACACCACCACTACCGTCGTCGGCGGTGCGGTTTTAGCCGTCGATTGACTTTTTTCGTTTAAGAAATCCAACAACAGCAAGGCTGCTCTTTTCCCGATCTGGATGTCTGTCATCTTGCATCTGAATCACTCAACCTCGCCCTTAATTTCTTCCTCTCTCCCTCACGTGACTTCTCTTTCTATTCTTCATGCCCAATTTCTTGATTTGAAGCTAGTACGTGCGATTATGTTCATCGGGAGGGGAGGATTCACACTAGGGAAAGAAAATGCGTACAAATGAAATGTCTATGATTTTTTTATTTTTAATTTAGACCATGCATAGTAAAATTTGCAAGTTACCCTTAAATTTATGCCTTAGAAAAAAAAACTCAGCTTTAACTTATTTTTACCTGACTTTCCCAATGCCATAACTTTCGCATAATATATCCAAATTAGACAAACTTTATATCACAAGCAATTGAATATACAATACAAGTATGCCGATAAATAAAATGATAGTTGTATTTCATCTTGAAGTTTTGAACATATGGTTCTTACAGATAATCATAGTAGAGTACATGAAATGCTTCAACAGGTAGCTAGATATAACAAAAACTAGTAAACTAAGTTGCCAAAAATCCGTGAACATTTCCATCTTCTGAAAGAATTATTGTTTTCCTGAGAATACATGTAGTTTTGAGGGTCAACACAAGGTTGGTGAGAGTTACAGGTTTTCTGCTAAACACAACAGTGATACTTTTAAAAATAACTAAAAGTATTTTCTTTGTAAGTAAAACCATCATAAGTAATACCGTACTTATAAATGAGTTTGTAAAGAACATTTGAGAAACTATAAGTAATACCATACTTATAAATAATGTGTGACTTTTTGAGAAACCTTCAATGTTTATAGTGAGTCCCATAACCGAGCTATCCGACTAGAATGTACCCCCTACAATGCTTCATGGATGTCGTAGTAATGAAAAAGATAAGTATCACCTACTTTGATTTGGCGTCGAGGTTGTAGCTTGCAACCAAAGGTGGGGGTGTCAACCCATATAGATCTATACGTATGTATCCCGCTCCGATGATTAACGGTTAGAGTAATGTGGGTTCTAAGTATTTTTACATAGGTCAGGAATAGTGTCTCACTATAAAACCCATTGATGAATGAAAGATACATAATTCTCAATCAAAACTTATATATGGATAAATCACTAGGCACAATGAAAGTTTTGCTATAAAAGCCAAGTATTATTGCAAGTATTTACGTAAAAGTGTACAATACTCGCTTAAATAGTCGGTACATCTTGAATGTGTTGTAATACTAAAAAGGTGGTAACTTTTCATAATATTTCCACATAAAATCATAAGTTATGCTTCAAATAAAATGATAAGTTTTTGTAGTAAATTGATATATTATCTCATCTAGTTGTATTACTTTCAAAACAACTATAACATACTAACGTCAAGTTTATAACTCGTTTTAACGAAATATATGTTTTTTAACGAATAACATTTATAAAAGTAGATATGAAATTGGTAAGTATCTATCGTCAACAAACTAAAAACTTGCACATGTATTCTCCGCTAAAATATAGAAAAGCATAGAAAATGGGTTGTAACACTCACATTTGAAGCATTAATTTGGTTTAGATTCGAGAATAATCGCGTTTGAGAAGCACCGCGAAATAACACCAACGGGCTTTGACTAGGGTTTGGACTTTGGACTTGAACTAACACCACAAAACAACTAGGTCTTAAGCGGCAAAATGGTGGCCAACGAGGTGGTGCGACGGTGGAGAGGTGGCCGACGGTGGTGGTGGAGGTGGCCGTTGGTTTTTTTTAGCGGGGGGGGGGGGGGGGGGGGGGGGTTTGAGGCCAGTTGGAAGGGCAAAGGAAGAAAGGGAGAGAGAGCTAATTGCTTTGGTGAGTTGGTGAACATGTACTATTAGGTTAGAGTGTTTTTTTTTTGGAATTAACTAGGGTCTTTTTCCGTTTTGAACGTTCTTTATACTTCAGGAATCTGGGGAACATGTAGTACGAGTTTAGAGTGTTTTTTCGCTCAAAAATGCTTAATACTTATTTTCAGTTTTTCAGACGTATTAACTAGCGTTTCATTTTATGCTTGAGATTTTCTAGTATAGGAAGTAAGATTTCATCTTGTATCTTATTTTAATTGTAATGACACTATATATTTTTCAAAAATGCATTAAAGCTCAAAAGGTGAGATTACAAAAAGGTTCGCGGTGAATTGACTGTTTACCGTTCTAGATATAAATTTCTGGGATGTCACATTACCTCTCCATTAAAGGAATTTCGTCTCGAAATTATTTCGTTCCACTAGTGGATGGAGTACCGCTGAACAGTTGTGGGTATTTCTGTTTCATCTGATCCTCGCATTCCTAAGTAAACTCCGGCCCTCTACGAGAGTTCCATCAGACCTTTACTATAGGTATGCAGATTTGTTTAAGGCTCTTGATTTCTCGATCCATGATCTCCACCAGTTCCTTCATGAACTGAACTTTAGTGTTGACCTGGATCACATCAAGAGGAATGACAAGGCTCTCGTCAGAGAGACACTTCTTAAGATTACACACGTGGAAGGTATCTTGAACTTTACTGAATTCTGGAGGTAACTTTAGTTTGTAGGCCACCGGACCAATCATTTCCAGAATTCCAATATGTCCGATGTATCAGGAATTTAGCTTACCTCGTTTTCCAAATCTAATGACACCTTTCCATGGTGCGACCTTTAGTAGGACATGGTCTCCTGCTTTGAACTCTAAGGGTTTACGGCTTACATCGGCATAGCTTTTGTGACGACAACGTGTGGCCTTTAATCGTTCCCTTATCCGTTCTCTCATGAATGATCTTAGGAACAGTAATTGACTATCTCCAACTTCTTCCCAGCATATCGGAGAACGGCATTTGCGTCTGTACAGAGCCTCGAATGGTCGAATGAAGCATCCTTTATGCTAGTGTGATAACTACTGTTGTATGAAAACTCAACTAGCGGTAGGTGAGTATTGTTGGATTAGGTGTCGAAGCCATGACTTTATATTTATATTATTAATTGAAGCAAAGTCCATTTGGGTTGCCCTCATAGCTGGAGGTTTGGTACAGAGTTCAGTAGAGAAAGAGGTTGATTTGTTAATTGTTTAATAAATCAATAGAGATGAAATAAATAGTATATTAATATATTAGAGAGATAATATATTAATTAGAAACTATAATAATTAATTAGAACTTAATTTAAAATTAATGGGATTTAATTTAGTGATTAATTTAATTAATTAAAGGTACAGGGACTGGTTTGTATTTATTCAATAGTTGAATAATTGGCTAGCCAGTGGAAGGGCCTAAGTTGGCGAAATCATGGAGAGCCTCCATGGGATTTCGTAAACCTTAGTAGGGTATAGAAGGCTTGGTCCAAATGGTCAACAGGCTTGTCCATTAAGGAGGCTTCTCTAGGGTTTTGACTGTCACCCTTGGAGGCTATAAAAGGAGACTCCTGGCCACCCCAAAACCTGCGCCACTTTCACCTAAAGAAACTCTGGAATTTTGCCTTCTCCTCTTTTGCTTGGGTGTGACACCATTTGAGGCAGGACATTTGTGCTGCTGGCTTCAAGATCAAGAATCAAAGGTTGGTTCTTCTGTTTTATACTTTAGATTTAATTGTTGGCCTTAGTTTTTAGTTTGTTATCTTCATAGAAGAAAACATAGATCTTTCTAGGGTTGCATGTGAACCATAAGAATTATTTTTTCATTGATTGCTAGAAAAACCTTCAGTGGTATCAGCGCATAGGCTTGTTTTCTTGTGTTTGATATAAACTGCATGAACTGTTTTTGCCTTGAGTGTTTTTGCGAAAAACACCTCTTGGAAGAGGCCTTGGTCGAAATCAAGGCTAGGGTTTCCTAACCCTAGCCGCCACCCCTTGGTCCCCCTCTTTATTTGCTTGCCTTTTAAGTAGGTTGTTATTTTTACTGGATCTACAAAATAACTAGAACCCTTAAACCCTAGCTTGCAAATTTCGAACCTTAGGGGTTTAAGATAGGTAATATTAATTTGATTAATTTATGATATCTATCTTAGATTTAATTAGTTTAATTAATTGTTAATTAAAAGATCAATTAAATCAACTTAAAGAATTAATTTAAAATTTTCGAAAATTTGAAATAAATTAGCGAAAATTATGAATAAATTAATTCTTAAATATTTTAATGAGATTAAAATATATCTTATATATTTATGAATAAAAGTTAATATTTATATATAATATTAAATGGTTAGTCTTACCGTTAGTAGGCCTCATTCACAAAACTGTCCTATAAAGAGGGTATAAGGCGACTGCCTATAAAATGGTAGTCTAATGGGTATCCACTCTTACCCACCGCTCTCCTGGTCAGTCGAGTGTCGTTAGCCGAACGGGTTTGATAGAACCACTAAGCCTCTTAAAAGTATAATGCTAAAATTGAAAGTACTAGAACTTTGAACAAATCCCAATCTATTAACTTTAGGTTTAAAAATGTGAATTGGTGCTAATCCATGAAATTGCACATTGCAATTTGTGAAACATTGGTGGAGCATGTGTGGTTAACGGGCACACCGATAGGGGTTCACAAAGACTTGCAATGGGGTTCTCCATTTTGTCATTATTAACGGAGCGTGTGTGGTTAACCGACACATTAATTAGAGATGGCAATTGACTTTGAGAGTACCGAGTGAATTTACATGGTTATTCACACCCGGTTTGTGATCCTCGGCATCCTAGTAACAAACAGTGGGGCACATCCGAGACTAAACATGCTATTGAATAGCTCAATGTGTGTCAACAGATACATGAGTTTCATAAGATGAAATTGATAGGTGTATTATCTACCTTAATGACCATTATGTTGTGATTACGACATCCCTCTTCACATCATAGTTGGGGTATTTTGGGTCCTAGCCTTAATAAATAATATATTGGGTAATTATTTAAAAGGATTAATAAACTAATAAAATTCTGTTTATTGTATATGTCTAAATCAAGTGTCCATTCTCCTCCCTCTCCTCTTTCACCCATTTCTGAGAGCATCAGAATGCACCTGCCAAATATGGAAAGGCTGACTGGCGTTAACTGTAAGGAATGGCTTCGCAATTGGAGAATGGTTCTCGTCATTGCTGGCAAGCTTCATCTCACTGAGTATCCGATCCCGGTTCCATCGGAACAAGTCATCATCAAGAGCCTTTATGATAAGCATGACTTGTTAGTTGAAGAATCCAAAAAGATTTGTGACCTCATGCTGGTAACCATTGACCCCGTGTTCCGCAAGGATTTTGAATCCTTGGGGCCATATGAGTTAATGCAATCGGTTGAGGAAAAGTTCCAAAAACCGATTGAAGAGGAACGAGCTAGGATCTTCAAAAGACTTGCAGAGTGCAAGCTAAAAGAAGGAAGTAGCATCGATTCGCATGTTCTTCAGATTGAAGCTTACATAGGCGAATTGTACAAACTTGGTTATTCCATGAGTCAGGAGATGAGTGTTAACATTCTACTCGCTTCGCTGACTAGTGAGTACGATCTGTTCATTCAGACGTATAGAAAGGAAGACCAGAAAAAGACGTTTATTGAAATGCGTCCACTGTTGACCTTATACGAGTCACTCTTGGATAGGCATAGCTCCAATGGTTCAGCTACTTCTGGATCAAGTCCAGTGAAAAGACGCAGCAAGAAACGATCCAGATCGTCTAGACGCATCTTAAACTGGGAATCCACAGAATCGGATACAGTCGCAGAAAGATTGGAGAACGCTCCAAGTTCAAAATCTTTTGAAAGCTCAGGTATATCTAAAAACCTCAAAACCCCTGTTCCATAATTCCTTGATACATAATGTGATAGTCACATTTTGGTTTGTATGCAGGGAATCAGTAGGGTACGGGACTTTAGCACATATGAGCACATTTGGATTGGATTTCCAGCTCATGCAGTTTTGAAGTTTAGATAGATATTAAAATCTTGTTATTACCTTATCAGATACATTTGACATTGTCTGTCATATATTACATTGTTCAAGGATTTTTTGTTTTAATAAAATTGTCAATTTTCTTTTAACACTTGTTGTTTGAATTATCCTTGAAATGTTGTATGAATGTGTTGAATGCATGATTAGTAATAACTTGAATGTCGATGCATCCAAAGTGTTTGGATTCAAGAATTGTGTTCTTTATGATTGTTAAAGTGAATATTATAAGAATCAATTCAACCAAAGGTCCAGTTGAATAGGACTTTGGAATCATTTGACTTAGAGTCACATGATGAATTGAGTTCTTAATGTGTAATGAAATGAATCAACCAAAGATCCAGTTGGACAGGACTTTGGAATCATTTGACTTAGAGTCAGATGATGATTAAGTTCTTTATAAAGCACAAGTGGCAAGAAATGAATCACCCAAAGATCTAGAGGGTAGGATTTTGGAATCAGTTGACTTAGAGTCAAGTGATGATTGCAAATCTTGAACGAAATTAACAAAGTCATAAGTTTACATAGAAATGTAAAAGACATTGAGATTAGGAGCAACGGACATATCAATTGCTATGTATTGCTCGAATATTCAAATAGAACACAATTGTTTACACTTTGCAATATTTGTCAATCGTATGACGAATATGGCTTCACTTATCAGAATAAGCCACTGAATTGAATCCTCGAACAGTTCAAGGACTTCAAAGGAAGTGTAAGTTCCACAGAACCTGAGTGACAACATAAACTGAGGAAATTTTTCACAGTTCATCCTCTTCCAAGAACATTAATAGTTATAATGTGTCTTAGGGAAGATAATGGAGAATTGGTCGAAACAGTTCGATCCTCGATGTATGAGATACATTGTCAATTAGTTTCCGATAATTTAAATACCAAACCAGTCATACCACAAAACCATATACCGACCACATTCTAGACTAAGTAGGTCTTGAAGACATTGTCTGAAATGTGAAGCTGGGATTATCTCACTTACACATAGAAAGTCCAGGGTCTCGTAGTGTTCGTCTGAACCTCATGACTAGCCTGAACCTGATCAGGAATGTCGCTTCATTGGTTATCCCAATGTACCTGTAAAAGAAGACCTCTTTTAGAAAGAACTCATGTTCTAAGGAGACAGTGGGAGTTGGGACAGTCCTGAATGAGTTCAGGACTAGCCAAGTGAAATGACCTTTAGTCATCACTAGGCTTGGAGCAGAAATCAGATTTTTGTTTTCGACACTGACATAATCTTCTCCTGACCAGTAGTTTTGATCACCATCATAAGTAGTTATGATCGAGGTGACATACCATTTGGTGGTAAAACACTATAGTTGGTACGGATTTACAATCTAACTACTTGGAAGCATTGGTGAGCCCGGTTGTTGCCAATTAAGAGAACCTTAGAACGAGATACAGTCCATGTGACAGTTTGATTGATTTTACACCTGGTTTAAAAACCAGTGGGAGTAATTGAATCATCAAAAGAAAGCAACATGGACAGAAACTTACCATCACAACATCTGGAGACGATACTCAGAGTCATGTAATTGATTCTGAGAGAAGCACTCTCAATAGAAGATGAAATCCAAAAGGATTTTGCATGACACATTGTAAGTCGTTAGTGGAGCACGTGTTGATCACCGACACACTAATAGGGACTCACAAAGAGTATGTCAATACAAAGGTACATAAGCCCGCGATTACATTCCACGGGTATCTCGTAAGAAAGGATATTCAGATTCTCAAAATATGCCAAAGTATTGGATTTTGAGAAAGGGCTGAAAGATTTCCATTAAGATGTCAAAAAGGTCTGGATTCTCAAAATATGCCAAAAGTTCTGGATTTTGTGAATAGTCCATAACTGTGTCAAAGCCAGTGGGAGTGTCGCTGTTATCTACTATCTCCATATGTGGATTACATGCTATTTCTAGGAAACGTCTCTTTTCATTACAAAGTATAATGACTTGGTGTTAATATATGGATCACTATGAAAGACTCAATAGAGATACGGCATACTCAGGTGGTTGTAAACGTCTATGAGATAGATCGAGACTATGCCAAGATGATCTTGATGAGATTCAAGATGCATAGCCCCGGAAAAGAAGTTTTCTTTCATTGCAAAGTGTAAGGATTTGACATGAGAGATATAAAAGGTGCAACATACTCACATAATCCATAGACATCTATTAAATAGATGTTGTCATCAGTATTGACCTAGCCATAGTAAGCATGATCTTGATAAGATTCAAGATGCATGGAAAAGAGTCTCCGAAAGGAAATAGTTATTGAAAGTCATGACACAAGGATTGCAACTAATCCTAAGATTCCAAAAGGGTTTGGAATTAAATTAGATCGGATTCCACGAGTTTCTTGGATTCATCAGAAGTTCCATGAACATGTCCTGATGACTTAATGCTTAGATCATAGTAAGTGAGATTCTGGATATGACCTGGCTGGGAATACTCAATGAATTTTGTACATGCGTGAGAAATCATTGAAAAATGTTCGGGGTGAATGTTAATAATAATTTGAAAAGGTTTTCAAATAAGTAAAAGGACTTAATGGTTAAAGAATTTCGTTGGTCTTCTGACGGAGCGCGTGTGGGTCACCGACACATCGTAACACCTCGAATAGTCTTAGGGTGCAGTCATGTAGACTAAAGATCCCAAGAACCATGGAAAGTCACAGTACACAGAATGGAGAGGTATGTGAGAATGACAGTATATGACTAAATTGAGATATCATCAGATGAATGTCCGATTGGATAAAGTGTATCAATGTATGACATTTGGATACATAAAAAGAGTGAAAAGTCATATAGACATAGATACATAGCATGGATTAAAATTTTAAAAGGAATCTAGAAACCGATAATAGTTTCATGAAGAATCCGACTTGGTGATTACCTCGTGGAGACTTGGTAATAAGAAAGAGTAGCTACCAGTCAGATTTTAAGTTTCAATTTTGCATGTTTCACTTCCTGAATAATTTGATTATTCAAAAGTCCACAGTCGCTCATACTTTTCTGGAGTAAGTATGAACGAAGATTGTCGTGAATTGAATTGTAGATTTTCTAAGGAGTTAGACATTGCAGTAAGACTGCTATATTCACGAGTACTTAGAAATAGAGATTTGAGTATTGGATAAACCCGCGCTCAATAGATTGCTTCATGGATTACATCACGAGCAATGTTGAGATGATAATATCATATGATCTTGAAGCAGAGACATATGAGTTGAAATTCACGAGTCGGTTGTGCATTGATAATGCTTAAACGCATCGGTAACTCGATGTTATAAAACGCATTGTTATGTACGATTTGGTAAGTAAAAGACACAAGCATATGAGTCAAAGCTTATTCGTTCCTTAACCCTGATGGGAAACAAATATCTGTAGGCCGCTCGATGCTTTTGAAGTTGACTAAATTGCTAGCTAGCCTGGACTAAATTGATGTGGTCAATTAGAAGTCCGAAAGTCATAAGCAGAATCGGAAATCGGGAAACAGAGTATCGGACAGAGATTGATCTCAATCCATGTCTCGTGTCTGAAAATATCTTGTTGGACAAAGGATCATATGATTACTTATCAATGGACAGAACTGACTGGGTTAGAGTTCGGCAACAGTTTCAAGGAAGCTGCAGGTTGTTTATTAATACGAAGATAAATAAAAGTCATACACTTATCCAAGTGGGAGACTGTTGGATTAGGTGTCTAAGCCATGACTTTATATTTATATTATTAATTGAAGCAAAGTCCATTTGGGTTTCCCTCATAGCTGGAGGTTTGGTACAGAGTTCAGTAGAGAAAGAGATTGATTTATTAATTGTTTAATAAATAAATAGAGATGAAATAAATAGGTTATTAATATATTAGAGTGATAATATATTAATTAGAAACTATAATAATTAATTAGAAATTAATCTAGAATAAATTGGATTTAATTTAGTGATTGATTTAATTAATTAAAGGTGCAGGGACTGGTTTGTATTTATTCAATAGTTGAATAATTGGCTAGCCAGTGGAAGGGCCTAAGTTGGCAAAATCATGGAGAGCCTCCATGGGATTTTGTAAACCCTAGTAGGGTATAAAAGGCTTGGTCCAAATGGTCAACAGGCTTGTCCATTAAGGAGGCTCCACTAGGGTTTTGACTGTCACCCTTGGAGGCTATAAAAGGAGACTCCTGGCCACCCCAAAACTTGCGCCACTTTCACCTAAAGAAACTCTGGAATTTTGTCTTCTCCTCTTTTGCTTGGGTGTGACACCATTTGAGGCAGGACATTTGTGCTGCTAGCCACGCCTAGGTCATCGTGCGGTCAAAAATAAAGAAAAACCTAACACACACTAGCACAGTGGTAGTCAGGGTCGATCCGCAGGAGCTTCGTGGTTAAACCAGATGACAGATTACCAACTAGTAGTGTCACGCTACAGTCGGAGGACCTAGTTTCTAAGTTCTCAACTACCCAAAAGCAATAACCAAACAAAGTCAAGCCAAGCATAAGCTAAACTCAACTCAAACAAACCTAGTTACTTTCTGAAATCAGAAGTGCACCTATGAATTAGAAGCAATCAAAGGCATCCAAAACATCCCAACAAAACAAGGCATAACCTAACCAATAACTAGGGTTCTGACTGAACAGTTACTGGCCAAAGTTCAATACCTAAGCTAACCTATTTGGCTACTGAAATCAGCAAAGGAAACAGTCCCAAACAAGGTCAAAATAACATCCAAACACAATCCAATAACCAAAACCAAACACAAGCATAAAAACACCGAAAAAACTAAGATTAATTGTAACCAAATGCTTTGCATTATCCAAAACCAAATCCAAACATCCAATACAGTAACCAATGATGCTAAAACAGAAAAATAAAGTGCTCAAAGTCAGTGGTTGTCACTCCCAAAGACTTTAGCTACAAATGCTACTTGCTACTAAAAGGAAATTAAATTTAAAAACATAAAATACCAATTGAGAAGTTGCTGAAACGAAATCTTGGGGTCAAAGAGCTTCAAGGTCGATTTTACCTCCAGTCTTTTCTAGGGTTTTCGGCTGGAAATGCCTCTATTTATAGTTGCAATTTTCCCGAGGCCACGCCGCGCAAATGAAGAATCCGCGGCACGCGTACTTATCTTTTCCCGTTTCTTCGGCATTTCAATGTGTTACACCGCCTTAAGCCCGCGTCGCGCATTTCAGATTCCCGCGGCGCGCGTACGTATTTCCTTGATTTTTCATTCTTTTCCAAACTTCTTCCTTTTGCACGCTTTTAGTCCCTGTTTCCATTCTTTTCTTCCGAACAAGTCCTGGCACGAAAAGTGAGAATACCAAGATATATCTGATATAATTTCATCAAGAACAGGGCTCAACAACGCCTAAAGTACTTGATATCACTAGGCGTTGTCAAAGATCAAGAATCAAAGCTTGGTTCTTCTGTTTTATACTTTGGATTTAATTATTGGCCTTACTTTTTAGTTTATTATCTTCATAAAAGAAAACATAGATCTTACTAGGGTTGCATGTGAACCATAAGAATTATTTGTTCATTGATTGCTAGAAAACCCTTGAAATATGCCATGCATTACCTAAGTTTATCACACAAGCACGGAGCATGTCTTCCAGAGTATGTATCGTCCTTTCACACTATCGATCTGTTTGTGGATGATATGCAGTACTCATGTCTAGCCTGGTCCCTAAGGACCTCTGAAATGACTGCCAAAATCTGGAAGTGAGTGGACTTGGTAAAACGGTCAACCATTACTCAAATGGTGTCATAACTACTTGCAGGTCTTGGAAACTTCGTTATGAATTCCATGGCTATGTGTTCCCATTTCCATTCTGGGATTGACGGTTGTCGGAGTAGGCCAGATGGTTTATGGTACTCTGCTTTGACTTTGGAGGAAGTCAAGCATTTATTGACATATGGGGCAATCTTTTCCTTCATGATGGGCCACCAATAAAGCTTCTTAAGATTGATATACATCTTGTCCTATCTGGGATGTATCAAATATCTCGACTTATAAGATTCATTTAAAACTAGATCCCTGACTTCACTAAATTTAGGAGACAAAATTCGGTTCATGAGATATAGTGTTCCGTCTTTCTTGAGGTTGAACTGCTTGTCCATCCCTCGTAAGTTCTCTTCCATGATATTTTCGTGTTTGAGAGCTTCCAGCTGAGTGTCTCGAATTTAGGTGGTGAGATTGGAGTTGATTGTTGGGGTTAGAGCCTTGACACGAAGTGCCTTTATTCGCTCTTTCTTATTTAAAGCGTCTGCTACAACATTCGCTTTTCCCAGATGATAACGAATTTCACATTCGTAATCATTTAGCAATTCAATCCACCTTCGTTGTCTCATTGTCTCATGTTAAGTTCCTTGTGATCGAAGATGCGTTGTAGGCTTTTATGGTCGGTGAAAACGACACACTTTGTTCCGTATAGGTAGTTGTAAGGCCCGGTTTCTCATACAAAGTACACCCAAAATTCTCCAACACCCACAATTATCTCAACAACATCATGTAGAAATTGAGAGATGAAAAAGGAGTATAAATGGTAAATATCAACGCTATATTTACTGAAACCCCCAATTCCATGGTTCTACTCATTCAACCGTAAAAACTCGACAATAATCACACTCATAACTCAAGAAAGCATCAACTAAGAATCTACTAACAACATATACAACAATTTATTGCTAAATCACAAAACAAGAGCTAGGGTTTGAAAACCCCAAAACTGACAAATTACTCCCCTCGATGAATTAGGAATCAAGAACACGTTTACGGGGATAGATTGAAGTCTCCTTACGCTTCCTTACACATCTCCAGGCTCAGTTTGACAGAAAATCGCCTTAGTATGCTCTGATATTGAGGTTTGGGTTCTTTTTTTCCGAAATAAAGGTTTTCTGCACCATATACGGGGTCTGCACAACATTAGCACCGCTAATGTTCCACATTAGCGCCGCTAATGTCGCCTGCACGACCCGTGCTCACTAAAACGACTCTTGTAATCCGTTTCATCCCTCGGATAGCCTTTTGGACCATTTTTACACCACCCATGTAACTCTAGAAAGGCTCGGATCAATTTCTAAGCCTCATTACACGACCTGTGTGACCCTACATGACCAATGTAACCTCTTTTTTAGCATTTTAATCTCAAACTTCTTCCAAATGGGATTCGACCATCCCAAACTCATACGACAATCACAATCACAAAAGATCGCAATGACAATCACAAAAGATCACATAAGAAAGGGTTCAACCTCTTCTCACTCATCCAACAGCTCATAACTCAATGACAATCACAAAAGATCGCAACATCCCTACTCTAAGCAATTCATATCTAGAACCACCACAACTATAAGGTAATAGCTTTACTTACCTTAATAAGAATCTTAACAGAAAAATGGGTGTTAGTCCCAAAATCTCCTGGATCTACTTGGTATCAATCAATCACTTGATTGTACGGAATCCAATCAAGCAATAACAGCAAAACACAAACAAGAACGGATTACTACAAATCTTCAATGCACTATTTGATTAACAAAAGACTGGTACATAAGGTTATGATCGATTGCACAATAATTCTCTCTAGAAAGCTCCTAGTCGATCAAAAACTACAAATGACAAGGAAAAACCTATTTATACTAAACCCTAAGACCTAAGCCCATCTACACCCAAGCCCACCGAAATCGTATGGGAGCCCAACCAAAATCCATGAGGATTCGGACCTAACCAAAATCCCATTGCAGTCCAATTAATTTCTTCGTTTTAGCCCAAAAGCTCTTGAATTTGATTCGATTAAATGCAAAGCTTAAACCACTCATAATTATGGCCCAACAATCTCCCCCTTGGGTTCATCCTTTCATATAACTTCGAGCTCTGTCTTGATCTTGATTCAGGTGTACACTACAGAACATTTCAACAATCTCCCCTTTAGCATGACAATCTCCCTCTTAGCAGGTGACGTGTATAGATGTTGATAGCATTCAGCGCGTTGCAGAGAGAACTTCATCTTCGGTATCGGACTATCTTCAGCTTTGAATTTGAACGCACATTGGGTACAGGCTTCAGCATAAGTCTTGAGTCAGCACATCCAACTTTTGATTTGACTTTTACTAGAACTGGAGTCTGACTCTTCGTCTTTTCTATAATGATATCATAAAGTTATGAATGTAGCAACAGAAACTGTTTGAGGAGGAATTCAACGCAACTTGACGCATGGAATTATGATTCACCTTCTCTAGGGTTGAAATGATTGTGTTGAAACTTCAAACTTCACTTCTGGCTCCATTACTTGAAATATTTCACTAGATTGTCTTTGACTATAACCAGTGTGCAATGATGACCAAAAATCCTGTGGGTCACAGAGTGATAAAATTCTCACCACAATTGTTCAAGGACCTAGCCTTGGCTCAGGACGAGACTTCTCGCAATATCTGTGTGAACCCGGAGGAACGCACTTCGATTGTTAGAGTATCGATGAACTACTCGTGGCTGTTTTGATTTTGGCCCCTGCATATCCTTGATCAAAGATCTCAATGCAGTTGACAAGTCAATAGGTTGACTTGGCTCTTGGCGAGACGTTTAATGGTATCCAAACTCAGCGGACTGTACCATCCTAGTGCCAATTTGAATCCGGTGAAGTTGTTGGGGACTCACAGCTATTGTGGTAAACAACAATGATCACTGACCCAGAGTTTCGATGTTTCATCAATGAGAGGTAATATCACATTGAGTCACGAACATCTTGTTTAGAAGAAGTATAGGTCAAGAGTGGTATGAGCGTGTAATATGTCTTGTTTACTAGACATACCCATCGGCTAGACTTTCGAATTGTCATCAGTGTATGATTTATTACACTGAATCATCCAACTCTTGAATTAGAAGACTTGTAGGTAAGAATAGTTGTTGATGCCTCACATCTACTACTGGTGTTGTAACAGAGATCACTGGCATAGAGTGTCGAAATATCATCACCACATGGTTTAAAATGATGAGTTGTCTATTTCTTGTAATAGAAAAATAAAGGTGGTTGAGAATGAATTGGTGCGTGTGATAGATTACGGTACGCAATCTAACCATCGGCACAGACTTTTAACTCTCGACTCTGAGTGGCTTTACTCAAAGTGTCTAGAAGTTTGTGTTGCAGAAGAAACCTTTAGATTTGGTTAAGAAATGGTTGTCAGTGCTTCAAACTTACTAAGGTGTAACAGTAAGTATCACTAGCACTTAAGTGTTACCTCAGCAGTGAGTGGTATTACTCAGTACGTCGTCGGTAGGTAAGAAATGACTTAGCGAGTCATGGTAATAGTGAATCACATCTTTGACATGAAGATTGATCTGTATTCCTGATTGGTATTTGTCAGGAACATTGACGATCGTGCAAATTGAAAAAGAACAATATTTTTGTAATTTTTAATTTTATGAAAGGAAAGATATGAAAATTATAAGAAATATTTTTGTATTTTTAAAGTTTTATAATTTTTTTTTTGTTTTTCTTCTCCCCCAAAATTTGTGCATAGAGGAGAATGACCGAAAATGAACAAATGTAAATAACAAGAAATATTTACAAAATTTACAAAAATTTAATTTTCAGTCATCAAAACGAATCAAATCCAGTTTGGAATGAAGTTACCTGTTCAATCTTCAACACGTCGTTAGTTACGATCCCCACATGATCTTGCCTCTCTCCCCTCCCGCAAAGGACACATACTCTCCATTAAAGATTTGAATGTCGTATAATTGAGAGATGTCTCCATTCATGTACCTAGAATAGCCATTATCAACTTACCGAGATCAGATGATATTCCTCCATAGCTCCTCCTGCACATGAAGCAGAATTAGTTGGTCTTGAGAACCCAGTCCATCTTGAAATTGGGTCGACCATTGTCATCGATACACTTCACTTGTTCCAAGATCATATCCTGCTTATCAAATAAAGAACATGAAGAGTTAGTAGGAAAATTAGATGATTTGGAATATTGGCTTTTTGGTACCCATAGGTAGTTTGGCTTTTGTCCCTTGTTGTTTAACCGGATGGGTGTATCAGCACTTGAGTTTGAAGCAGCACTCCCCCTCGATTTGTGCTTATGTTGGCAGTGAGAACTCGAGGATGATCCTTGAGATGAACTCGACTTTACCTACTTCGATTTGGTAAAGTCGTCTCTTGAATCAGTTCTGTTGTCCTTGGGGTCCTGCTTCTTGGCCTTGCTTTCATTCCAGTCGCCATCTATTGATCGTGACCTTGAAGGCTTTCTTTTGGAAGACCTTCCCTTTGGCACATTCTGCCAGTGTTGTGCATAGAAGGGAATGCATGGACTATATGGTTAATTCCTGGCAATGTGACCTGCAGTCCCACAGTGGAAGCACGTTTAAGTAGATGAGATTGTGACTTGGTCCTTGCCCTTTTGAAATTTTTAAGGAGTTGCCACAAGTGCAAGCACAACCACATTCAGTGGAACTCAGTCTTTCTCCAACAGGAATTTCTCCTTCTTTCACAATCTTCGGTGGTTTGTATTTTCCAACATTTGGAATTTTTGAATTCAAACCATCATCACATGGTTTAGAAGGGGCACAGGTCTTAGCAGTCTTCTTCTCCTTGATTTCATCCTCCTTGTTCATTGTATCTGCACATGAGGTAGAAGGATCAGTAGAATTCATTTCAGTACTCTCAGCGGTGCCAGATTGATCCATTTGAATGAAATTGGAGATATAACATTCCTCTGACTCTTCGGTTTCAAGGGGTAGAGTAAAGTTATTATTGTAGGGAGGAGGAATAGAACTATAACCAAGTCCTTCACCATGCATATTAGACCACTTAGTTTGATGATCAATTATAGATTCAACTACTTCACTTGGTACATAAATTTTCTTATGATTAGATTCGGTATCCTGAAATTTTGATTTCAATGTATCAAGTTCAGCAGTTAATCTAGTTATATCGTCATTTGCAAATTTAAGGTGACAATTTTTTATTGTTAGTTCGTCTTGTATTTTGAGATAGTCTGAGGTGACAATTTTTTATTGTTAGTTCATCTTTTTAGCATCTAACTTTTCTTGTAAAGGTTTCAGTTTCTTTATATGTTTATGCACAAGATTTTCAAGGTCAAATATCTCTCTAACTAAACTATCGTTGTGTTCGCAAAGATTGGCAATTATATCAACACACGATTGAGAAGAACAAGCAATTTCTGAAGCATCTTTTGTTGCCATTTTAGAGGTTCAAGTGGACCGAGAAAACCTTCAAATGCCAAAATATTGATCGAAAACCCCAAAAAAATTCTGCCGAAAAACAAAATTTTGAAATCACTGTAGCTCGAGAACCTGGACTGAAAAACCTTCACACCGATAATCCACACCGAAAAACTAGACCGAATAACAGGGCAAGAAACTAAGACCGAAAAACCTATATCAACCGATTTTCTGAAACCCTAAGTCACACCGAACAACGTTAATGGGCTCACCGAAAAACCTTGTAATGGATCGAACAACCATCAAACCTAACCAAATAACTTCGAAAAACCCTAACAATTCAGCGCCGCCACCGAACAACTGAGGAGCGTGACCGAAAAACCCTTTCAGATCTGGATCTCGCACAAAACAGCTACAGTAACGCTGTTTTGGATCTAAAACACGATTTTTGATGATTTTTGCTTGAAGATTGCCAAGAACACGAAGAACACCAAGAACAAAAACATCCAGATAAGTCTAAATCCGTCCAAAAACGCTAAAATCTTCAAGCTCCATGTAATTGTTTCGAGAGATTCACACCAAAACACCAAAAAGTTGGATTTTCAAAGCTTTGATATAACTTGTTAGTCCCAAAAATCTCCTAGATCTACTTGGTATCAATCAATCACTTGATTGTGCGGAATACAATCAAGCAATATCAACGAAACACAAACTGTAATGCCCGGTTTCTCATACAAAGTACACCAAAAAATTTTCAAATAATTATACATTAAAATGGGTATACTTGCACTCAACCCAGGAAAAACAAGATGTTATCATAAATTAATTACACAAAAGGTCCTTACAATTTGACCAGGCATTACAAATAAATCTAACACAACAACAAGGACAGGCTCTAAGTTGTCTCTCTCTTTATCACAAGCCTTCCCCTATCACTGCTACAGATACCTGTAAAACAAGATAACACTCAAGTGTAAGCTTATAAAGCTTAGTGAGTAAATTTCATTATCACTCCATAACTCTCTCTCAATTAACATCCTCGTCATTCTCTTTTGCTAATCTCATTAACAACATTCATCTTCTCTTAACTCGGAAACCTGCAAACATATTAACTTAGCAAACACCAGCTAACTGTTAGTATTATCAACTCGATAATAAGTATCACGACTGACACTACTGTTGGGTGTTGAAATATGAGAATAGATGAACTAATATATATATTGAATCAATTACACAATCAATCACACAATGATAATGCAACAAAGCTAATTGAACAATGTGATATGAATAACATGTGCCGAATGTTTGATAAGAACTTTGGTTTTACAATTGGGTTTTCTATCTGGGAGACATACAATTCTCGTAAGTTAATATTGTAATCTCACATTCTACACGGTATGGTATCACTGATATTTATTCTGAATCTGTGATACCAATAGTACAACTTTTTACAGAGAATATCCTATCAGTGTACTAGCCAATAGGATAGAAGATTCATGCAACACGTATTTTACTATACGCGTGCACACAAAAGACAAGAGGACAGGCTGTGAAGTCTTCGGATCTTTTATGCATAGCACTTCAGAGTCTTCAGACTTCGGTTTCTTCTCTTGTTTATTCACTTCGGGGTTTCTTCATGGGTAGGACTTCGGATATATCAGCACTTCATCACAAAATTTCTCAACAATCTCCCCCTTTGTGTGAAGTGCATCCGAAGCCTATACTCAAAAGTTTCTCTTGTATGCCCGCTTCAGAGTCTTTCTCACAGCAAGATACCAGTTCATATGGTCAATGAACTTCTTCTTTTTCTCAGTGGAATTTGCATGGCAGGCGTTCACATGAGAAATCATCCCTGTGATGAAGGAGGAGGGATGGAGGCCAATGTAGTCAATTTCAAAGAACTTAATAGTGACTTCGGTTTCATTTCGAAGTCCTTTGAAAACTACGCCATATGGTTCGTCTAAGATTTCTCCGTTCTTGAATCTTGCTATGTTCCGAACTACAACAGGAGGAGTGTTCAAAGGTTGTCTGTAGTAGGAACATAGCTCCAGATCTGTAATTGAGAACCTGGATTCAACTTCGTCTGCCCCCTAAGAACAAGAAATTCATAATTTCTGAAGCCCAAAAAGACTTCAGCTTCCTTAATTGAAATGATTTTCTTTATCTTGTTTAGGCTCCAAACATAGTTCTTCCGTTGAATGTATTTGGCATGAAAGTTTATTTTGTTTGTCCAAAAACTTGCTTTCTGATCCTCTGGCACCGAAGAGGTGAATTGAAGGAAAGTGAAGGTCTTTGGATTGAATGGAATATCAAGCTGGATGTCTTCGGAGTCAACGATTGCAAAACTCCGAAGAGGAAGTCTATTAAGTACATTTGGATTTTGAAATCCAAACAGCTTGATTGCCTCAACAGTCTGGCCTTATATGTTTCTTCCATTCACCATTATCTCTAGCAAATTCATTTATTTTGATCATCAAATTGTAATCTGCTCGTCTGGCCTTATATGTTTCTTCCATGTGTGGGGCAATTATATTTTCTAGTGATCGGTCCGTTGAGCTTCCAGCTCCAGCCGATCCACTAGCACCCATGCCAGTGGTTGTGATGGTTGAGGTTGTAGGACCTGCTGTGGCTGCAGGGATCTGTCTAGGCATGCCTTGTGGCCTAGACAATCTGTCAGAGAAATTTATCAGAGGTTGAAGTGCAGCTCTCAAGTTTGCAACTAAGTCTTGTGTGAGAGTTGCATTTGTTCGTTTTAGTTCCTTTGCAAATTTAGTGACATCTGAAGTGGTTTGGGCGGCAGTGAGCTCTTCAATTTTTGCTCTGGCCTTATCAAGCTATTTTTCAAGCTTGGTACTTTGCTGGATTTCACTCCGAAGTCTTTGCAAGGTTTTCATGACTTCGGAGTTTGTTTTATCGGTCTTCTCAGTGAGAGCATCAACCTTTTTGTTGATGGAGGTGACAGCGGATTCCAACTTCTTTTCGAAGGAAGATTGGATCTTATTTTGTTCATCCAAGAGCTTCTTCTCAAGACGATCCACAGACTCTTTTATTTCTTTGGATAGAGTGAACTCCAAAGACTCTATCTCTTCGGTGATGTCACCAATGGTTGGTTTTGAGGGGTCAAATCCTGTTTGAGCTTGAATGAGAGTGTCAAGCTTGGAGTTGAGGACTTTGTACTGTTTCATTAGTACAAAGCCTTCATCCGGTAGGTCTTCTTCTGATGCTCCTTCAACATTCAAGGGAGCCATGTGGAAGGCTTCGAAGAGGGCTGCCGAGGTGGGGTTTTGTCTTGATGGTGATATGGGTAAGTCAAACTCTGGTAATGAAAAATCAATACCAGAGACAGGTACTTCGGAAGTTGGAGGAGCAGTTGTAGGTGGTGGTGTTGGTATGTCAGATGTAGTAGTGTGAATGGTGGTAGTTTGTTGAGCTGTTGTAGGAGGTGGTGGAGGAGGAGGTATAGTATGTGTAGGTGTGGGTGGTCTGGTTGTTTTAGGTGGAGATGGAGGAATGGTAGTTTGTAATGGTGAAGTTGGTCTGGTTGTTGATGTGGGTGAAGGAGGTTGATCGGCAAATTATTCTTCTTCTTCTTGTTCCTCTTCATGGACTGTTGATGGAGTCCTTTCAGAGTCCGAAGACTCATCCACAACCATGATTTTCCTTTTCCTCTTCGGCTGTTTCCTCTTCGGTGTTGTTTTCACCGAAGTCTTTCTTTTCTTTTCTTCCTTTTTAGGACCACTGGGTCCACCAGCCATTTTCCTCTTCCCTTTTCCTTTTGGAAGCTCTTTCACAGGTGCAACCTGACTCATGTCGCGAGTTGGGTAAGGAATTATTAAGGTGTTGCGATAGGAGTTTACCTCATTGCATTCCAGGGGAACTTTGGAGAGCATGACATTTGGTATTTGAGCACAGAAGCCTGTGGGTTGGTCATCAAGTATGGGAATAGCAATAGGAGTGAACTTCATCTCAGGGAGTGAAACGTCAGGAACATAACTTATCTGCTGGTAATGTGCATGAACCACGATTGCCCAGAATCTTGCATTAGCAATTTCTGTTCCCTTTAAACTGTGATTGATGTGGGAGCAGAAATCATTCCACAGAATTGTTGCGTAGTCCACCTTGAAATCGTAGTAAATTCCGTAGAGGAGTCCTTGGAATGTAACACTTGCAGAGTCAAGACCTGAGGTTCTACCAGAGAGACATCTCAGGAAGATACTAAAGAAGTATCTCCAGAGGTCAGGGAGTTGGTTTTTCTTGAAAATGCTGATTCTTTCAAGTGGGGGTTCATACCCCATTTCATTGAACATATTGACCAGTTGGTCAGTAGATGGGACCACCATTTCTTTTGAGTTGTAGATCGGAAGTCGGAGAGCTTCAGCAAACTTTTCTTTTATTAATTGTATTTTCTTTGTTTTGCCCTTGGCATCAATGGCTTCATAGAACACGGATTTGACTTGGTTGTTGGAGTCAAACAGAGCATTAGACGTGTAGTGTGCCCTGTGAACCAGAGTCGCAGGGATGGAGGGAGTGCAGGTTAAGGCGTAACCTAGCATGGATCTCTTTATGCATTCCACCAATGCATCAATTGGTTTGGGGTAGAGAGATAGATCGTTTCGTAGAACTAGGTTTGATGATTGATTTTTGAGATTTGGAATAGACATGGCTTCAGCGGTTTGTGATGATGCTTCAGCAGCCATTGATGGTCAGATGAAGACGATGAAGAAGATGAGGAGTTTGTAGATTTCTTTGAGAGTATGTTTGCAGAGAGAAATGTGTGTTTTGTTCGCGTAAAGAGTGCAATGAAAGAGGTGAGAAGTTTATATAGCATTCGTGGTCCCTAGGCCATTTAATGCACGTTTGAAATGGTCCAGTAGAAAGTGGACACCTCAGCACCAGCTCGTCCCACTATCTCTGCAAAAAAAAAGGAGAAATATACGGCTGTCAGTTATAATGATTCAAAATTTGAACTGTTGTCTTTTGAGAAGTCATTATGGTTAATGTTTTTCATTTAATTCATATTGACAGCTGTAAGGAAACGGTTATAACTCAAGGAATATTTGTCTCTGTTATTTATCATAAATGTGGAAATCATTTGAACATTTAATTTACTTCGCAATTATGAAAAATTATGACCGTTGAGGGTACGCTTCGGAGCATAGAGATCATCACTTCGGTGATTTTACTATTAACTCCGAAGTGTATTCTGTCACTTCGGTGATTGACAAATGATAGCAAAGTGTTCATCAATGTACCGAAGTCCATGTGTTTTTCTCTTTGTTTTTTTATAAGTTTTTGATTTTACTTTTGATTGATGCAATTTTTCGTTTAACCATAGCTTTCATGAATATTATGAAAAGATGATTTAACGAATTAAAGTTCAGAATCATTCGAGTTATGTTGGAAGTCCATTTTTCATTTAGAAGTTTGGTTGATTCAATATCGATCATGAGTGTATAAGTCTAATCACCCCATCACTGACTTGATTTAGCATTAGGAAACATGTTTTGAGTTGTGCTTATGTGCATCAAACTTTTCAAATATAGTAAAGATAACATCCTTTGCATTTGAAATTTAAAGAGGTTTTCATTCATGATTTGAACATCAGAAGTGTTTCAGAAGGTTTGATTGGATTGTTTTGAAGATTCATTTGAAAAATTCATTCCTTTTCATCAGTTGAAGTGTTTAGATTCTAAGCTAAGATGAAAAGCCTTTGAGCTTCGTACACCACTCCTACTTTATCATTTAAGACAGACTACTTGAAATGTTCATATTCCACTACAAGGTACTCGACTATGTTATAGGAGCTCCTTGTATCGTTATTTAAGACAGAAGAATAAGCTTTTGAATGCTGATTTTTCTTTTGCATTCCCTTGGTTATCTTTTGATTTTTGTTTGTCTTTGTTTCTTTTGACAATTGTTTTCTATTTTTCTTTTTCTTTCTTGTTTTCTATTTTGAATTTCCTTATTCGAAGATATAGAACATCACCATATGTTTTCTTTCTTTGGTGCATTTTGTTATTGTTTTAAACAGTCCCTGTGAGTGAAAATCTTCATATAGTTCAATTTTGTATCATTTAATGAAAAGAGATTTAAATTTACTTATCAAACAATGTTGGTTCTATTTTTGATGAAAACTTCGGAGCACTTGAATTATCCTGTGTATTTTTGAAGCTAGATGATTAGTTTGAAGTTAAAGCGAGTCAAGTTTCGAAGGGTGGTTAGAAATAGACAATATGTTAAGGTTATTGAAATCAAACAAGGCTTCAATTTGAAAAATAGCCTTGACCTCACTTCGAAGTCTGTTTTCTTACCAATGTTTCAAGTCGATTCCCAAATACCTTTTAGTGCAATAAGGTATGATTTTCAGAATCTAAAATCAAAGTTTTGTCCTTTAATTGGTTAATTCATGAGAAAAAAGTTAAACTTTGTCATTGTGCATCAGAATTTTCCTTTTGTTTGGTATGGATTTTCTTGTTTTTGAATTTCCTTTAACTTAAACAACTCTAAATTTTTATCTTTAAAGGATGAAGTCAACATTTGTTCAAGTGATTTTCAAATTTGAAGGGTTTATTTTGAAGAAAAGTTTGTACCGCAGACCTCCGAAGTGATATTTTACTTCGGAATACTGCGGTGAAGTAGCAAGTGTTTTTTTTTTTTTTTTGTTTTTTTTTTCTCTCCGATGACCTCCGAAGCCAAAATTGACTTCGGGGGTCTGCTGAGCAAGTTGTTTTTGTATCTTTTCAAGGTAACAAGTTCTTTTGATTTTCTCCGAAGTCCAAATTGACTTCGGGGATCGTGGAGTTTGTTCTTTTTGTAAATTTTCAGAACTGCTAGTATTTCTCCAATGAGCTCCAAAGTCAAAATTGACTTCGGGGTTCTGCAGAGATTATTCTTTTTGTAAATTTTCTGAACAGAGTAAGAGTGAACAAATCTGGAGTTTATTGAAGAGTTGATCCATCTATCATTCCAAGTCCCCGAACAATTCTTGTGAATGCTTCTTCATTTAGAGCCTTTGTGAAGATATCTGCCAATTGTTCTGTAGTGTGAACAAAGTGCACCTCAATATTCCCCTCCTCAACATGACTTTTGATGAAGTGGTAGCGAAGAGCTATATGCTTCGTCTTTGAATGTTGAACTGGATTATGGCATATACGAATTGCACTTTGAGAGTCACAGAACAAAGGAATTTTTCTCATATTAATGGCATAGTCTTTCAATTGACTTTGAATCCAAATGATCTGCGAAGTGCATGCTGCAGCTGCTATATATTCAGCCTCTGCGGTGGAGATAGAGACACAAGTTTGTTTCTTGGATTGCCAGCTGATAAGTTTTCCATCTAAGAATTGACAACCCCCTGAAGTGCTCTTGCGATCAATAGAGCATCCACCAAGATCAGAGTCTAAGTATGCTTGAATGTAGAAATCAGAGTTTGCTGGATACCATAGACCATAAGCAGTAGTTCCATGAAGATATCGGAATATTGTCTTAACAGCAGCCAAGTGAGGTTCCCTTGGATCAGCCTGATATCTTGCACAATTGCAGACTGCAAACATGATGTCAGGACGACTGGCTGTAAGATAGAGCAATGATCCAATCATGCTTCGGTATTGTTGTATGTCGGTCTTTGGTTTGTCCAATGATGGATTTAACCTTGTACCTGCAGGCAAATGAACTTTTGCTTTGGAGCAGTTAGTCATTCCGAAGCGTTCAAGCAGACTCTTCGTATATTTTTGTTGATTGATGAATATCCCCTCCTTAGATTGTTTGATTTGTAAACCAAGAAAAAAGTTTATTTTTCCCATCATACTCATTTGAAATTTGCTTTTCATCAGTTTTTCAAAGTCTTTTGACAAATTGGGGTCAGTGGATCCAAAGATTATGTCATCCACATAAATTTGGACTAACATCAAGTGAGATCCAACTTTCTTTCTAAAAAGTGTTGGGTCCACTGATCTCTGTTTAAAGTTTGATTCTTTCAGAAATTTGGTCAAGGTCTCATACCAAGCACGTGGGGCTTGTTTTAAACCATAGACTGCTTTGTCTAGCACATAGCAATGGTTCGGATGAATTTTACTTTCAAAGCCAGGTGGTTGTTCAAAAAAAAACGGTTTCCTCGAGATCACCATTCAGAAATGCACATTTAACATCCATTTGATAGACATCAAAATTTTTGTGTGCAGCATAAGCTAAAAATATCCGAACTGATTCGAGTCTGGCAACAGGAGCAAACGTTTCTTCATAATCGATCCCCTCCTATTGACAGTAACCCTTGACAACCAATCTAGCTTTGTTCCGAACTATGTTGCCTTCGGTGTCTAGTTTGATACGGTACACCCATTTGAGACCAACAATTGAGGCATTTGCAGGTTTTGGAATTAGCCTCTAGACTTTGTTTCTTTCAAATTCTTCTAATTCCAAATGCATTGCTTCAATCCAGTCTGAGTGATCAAATGCATCTTTGACGTTCTTAGGTTCTACCTTAAAGATAAAGACATTGAACATGCACAACTCTGAATTTTTGTTAAGATCTAATTGCTTGTGGTGAAGTTGTGCACGAGTTAGTACTTTATCTCGAACGTCACCGATGACAAGTGATGGAGGATGATTTTTCGTCCATTTGTCCAAAGGAGGATAGTTTGGATCAAAATTAGGAGGTCCTTCAGCATCGATGTCCTCAATGTCTGAGGGACATCCCGAAGTGGAGGGAAAATCACCCATTAGCAAGTGATTATTCGAATTTTTGTTGTTTTGTGGTGTGTGTATTTGTGAGGTTGAGTTTGATATGTGTTCCCCCTGGACGTTTGTTGGTGTTGAGGAAGTTGTAGCTTTATCCGAAGCGATTGTTGTGGCTGAATTCGGAGTCGCAATCTCTGGCTCCCCTTGGATTGTTGGATACAAGGATATGATATTTGAGATTGACTGGGGTGTAGAGATAAGAGTGTTTGATTCCCCATTAGTACTTGTATTGCTGGTACTTCGGTTTGATGGCTCCCCCTCAACACTTGCATTTTCCATACTATGGTTGGATGGCTCCCCCTCAACAGAAGACGGTCCTTGTATGCTGCTTGTAGAAGAGTCATCGGGTCCGTCTGTGAGCTTGGAGAGTTCGGACTCATGGTTGTCTGGTGCTCTGACTTCGGAGTCCACAGCTCTCACAGGTTGATCAAATAAAAGTGAGAAGTCTATGTCGAATGTTGTGATTTGAGCAGCTTCTTCAGTAGGGTTTGGAAAGATTGAAGACATAGGAAATGGGTGCATAGACTTCTTGATGCAGTAGTCATCAAACCTTAGATTAAAGGTCTCTTCGATTCTGCAGGTTTTCTTTTTCATGACTCTGTAGGCTTTTGAGTCTTGAGAGTAACCAAGGAAGATGCCTTCTTCTGATTTGTTATCGAACTTGGTTAAGTGATCCTTCATGTTTAAGATAAAACACCTACAACCAAAGATGTAAAGGAATTTGACATTTGGCTTTCTTCGGTTGAGTACTTCGTAAGGTGTGATATGAAATCTTTTGTGAATGTAGGATCTGTTTTGAGTAAAGCATGCAGTAGAAATTGCTTCGGCCCAGAAGTACATGGGCAAATTTGCAAAGTTGAGCATTGTTCTTGCAGCTTCACACAAGGACCGATTTCTTCTTTATACAACACCGTTTTGTTGAGGAGTGTAAGGTGCTGAGAAATTGTGGTTAATCACCTTTTTTTTCAAGAATCCATCAAGAGTCTGATTTTTGAACTCCGAACCGTTGTCACTGTGCACAGTTCGGATTTTCTTGTTGAGCATCAATTCCATTTTCTTTACAAAGTTGATGATTTCTTCAGCTGCATCGGATTTGTTTCTTAGGAACAACACCCAAGTAAACCTTGAGTAGTCATCAACGATAACCAGAATGTACTTCTTCTTTCCTATTGATTCTATTGCAGATGGTCCACACAGATCTATGTATAGAAAGGAAAGAGGTTCGGTGATTTTGGGGTTGATTACTGTAGGATGTCTTTGTTTTGTCTGCTTGCCATGTTCACAAGCAGAGCAGAGGGAATCATTGTCAAATTTGAGAGCTGGCATGCCACGAGCCAAATCCATGGCCACCAACTTGTTCAGATCTTTGAAGTTCAGATGGGCAAGTCTTCGGTGCCATAACCAGCTGACATCGGAGTTGGCTTTGGAGAGAAGACATAGAGATTGCCTACCGGTCACTGGCTTTAGATTTAAGGGAAACATAGATCCCTTCCTTTCTGATTTCAGTAAGACTTCGTTTGTTGCTTCTTTGGTGATTACACTGCCTTGGTTGTTGAAAGTTACAGCATTTCCCGTTCCAACCACCAATTGAGATATACTCACAAGATTATGTTTTAATCCTTCAACAAATGCCACTCGGTTGATAGTAAATTGGCCATTTGTTATTTTTCCATATCCCCGAATTGGACACGTTTCATTATTACCAAAGCGTACGTTTCCAGCATCATCTAAATTCCTATAATCCCTAAGAT
The DNA here is from genome assembly GCA_023525715.1 of Cichorium intybus. NCBI lineage: Eukaryota > Viridiplantae > Streptophyta > Magnoliopsida > Asterales > Asteraceae > Cichorium > Cichorium intybus. The sequence goes on along the minus strand of CM042016.1, from coordinate 59,637,363 downwards.
ATTCCTTTCTCCCCGTCATATGTCTTGAGCAGCCACTGTCCATGTACCATTTTGAATCATACCGCTCATAAGACATAACCTGCAATCAATCAAGAAGGAGTTGGTACCCAATCAATCTTGGGTCCTCAGGGTAAGCAAACGATTCTTGAATCCATTTTTCTACGGCCTCTTCAGAGATTTCATTTGCATTTAAATTAATCAAATTCTCCGAAGCCTCATGCAGTGAACATGATTCCGAAGTGTTTGATCAGGATTCAGAAGAGTTTGTAGTTAAAATTAATGAGTCTGAAGTGACTGACAGAGTGACAGACTTCGGAACCCATTTTTGAATGGAAATTTTTGATTTGGAGGATTTTGAAGATTTTGAGGCCTTTGTTTTTGCAGTTAAGTTTTCTTTAAGATCATTTCTTTTCCAATTTTGTTTAGATATTTCTATTTTTGACTTTGTTGAAATTGAGCTACATAACGTAGAGGTACAAAGATACTCTTCGTATGCCAATTTAAAGTCATTTAATGAGAGATCCTTATCCTTGAACATTTCCAAATTGTTGTCCAGCCATTTGTGGAATGTATCTATCAGATTGTTTCCTTTTGAAAATGTTTTCTTCGTCGGTTTTCGAAATTTAGGATTTGGAAAGTTAGGTTTCGTTGGTGTAAAGGTTGGTTTTTCATTTTGATTTTTAACTTCTGAGATTTTTGAGCAAACAGGTTTTGTACCAGAAGTGGAGGCAATTGCTTTATTTTGTTTCAAATCTCTAAAAGGAGTTTTTCTTTTCACAAGATTTAGGGTTTGCTTGGTTTTTGAATTCTCAACAGTGGGTTTTTGAGTTGGTTTTGAAATCACCACTGCTGATTTTGGGTTTTGTAGAACTTGTTGTGTAGTTTTGTTAATAGAAACTTTTGATTTTGAAATTTCATTTTCAGGATTGTGTGAAAAAGGGACACATTCACAAGATTCCATTAATTCCAATACATCCATCTTCGGAACTGTGGGTTTTTCCACAACCTAAATTTGTTTGTAGTTTCGATTAATGTAAATGTGATCGTCGTTCTTGAGATTTAGTAAGTGTGACATGTTTTCAGGTACTTTCTCTTTTTCAAAACAAAGACGATTATACACGTTGTAGTCGTATAGTTCTTGTTTCCTTATATTTATTTTTACTTCCTTCTCATTCAATTCATTCTCGACCATTTTGGAGGATGAGTAAAATCCTTCATTTGTAATTGTGGAGTTATCCTTTTCAAGAAGTTTTTGCAATTCATTATCAATTAGGGATAATCCACTGGGTTTTACAAAAATTGTGTTTTTGAAGTAAGAAACCTTAGGATAGATACATGCCAAATGGACTAGCCTTTTTGAATTATCCTTGAGATATTGATCGTAAGAGACAGATTCATCTGTGATTTGAAGTTTCTTTGGTTTCAAGAATTTTTGATTCACAATTCATTTTTGTTTTTCCTTTGTCCACCGAAGACATTTGTGAGATGTCTTCGGAGGTCGATTCGGATATGGAGGATGACTTTAACAAAATCAAAGAGGAACAATCAATCTCCTCCATGTCCGAATCACTTTCAGAATCCTTTTTAGACAAGTTATTGACAATTTCTTTTTCTTCTGTTTCAATTTGAGGTTCAGCCTTATTCAGGATTGGAATTTCTTGAGGCAATATTTTCAACAGTTTATCAGCAGTTAGATGTTTTTCCACAGATATCAGGCCATGTTTATATGATGGATTAGTAACTTCGGAGCCTGATACTATAGATTCGCATTCATAAGATATACTATCGACTTCCTTTAATTTAAACTCAATAAAAGGCAATAGTTGTCTATGCTGGACATTACAAACATCGGCTGAATGATAAATTCTTGTAATATGCGCATATAATCGTTTGGCTGTTTCACAAAATATGTTTCTCTGTCTTAAGATTACATCATGATTGTTTAAAAATTTTTCTCTATTTTCTTCTAACAAGGAGATTCTAAGATTAGATTTCTCTAATGCTAGCTTCAGGTTCTCTACTCTCCCCCTCAAGCTTAGAAGCTCCTGCTCACTGAGTATTTCCCTATTTTTAGCATCAATGAGTAATTTATGCATGACAGAGCAATCACGAGTTATTTCACTTATGATGGGAGCAGATTGAGAAGTAGGAATTTTAAAAGATGAAAGAAGTTTTGATACCTGTTCTGGGATTGTCAAACGGTTGTCATTTTCCATCAAACATACTTCCTCATCATCATCAGAAGAGTCTTCATTCCAAGTCTTCGGAGTATCAGTAGCAGTTATATCCAGATCCTCCGAAGTCACAAACCCAAGACCCGCAGTTGCTTCAATCATCAACCATTTCTCTTCATTCAACTTTTCCGAAGTGTCTTGTAGAAAGCTCTTATCGACATCATAGGCCATGAAAGCACTATGAGATGGCTTTCTCACTTCGTCATCATCTGAATCCGAAGACCAAACTTGATATGATCCCTGACGTTCATCAGCAGCCATTAAGGCTAGGTCTTTGGTCCTTACTCTAACTTCCTCCATTTTTCTTGTGTAATAGGCTTCATCCTTCACTTGTGGTTTCTTTTCGTTTTGCTTTCGAAGCATGCAGTCTTTTGCGAAATGATTCTTGCCATGACAATAATTGCAATCATAGCCAGAATCTCCTGAGATTTTCTTCTCTTCGGACATTTCTTTGGATGACTCCGAAGCCGATTTTTCAGATGGCTTCGGGGTTGACAGTTTCAAGTTATCTTCCTTTGGAGTGAATATTTCAGGTTTGGGCTTAGAGTTGAAGTTTGATTTGTTAAAGTTTTTCACAAATGGTTTTCCAGAGTTGTTTTTGAAGAATGGTTTCTTGAATCTTCGATTGTTGGCGGCATAGAGAGCAACAGTATCTCCATTATCATCTACCATGTAGGCCGCAATGTCTTCATCACTTGATTCTTCCTCTTCTTTTGACACGAGGGCTAGTGGTCCAGAACTAGCCATTTCACTTCTTCGTCCTACTACATCAGGTTCATGTGATTTTAATAGATTGTATAGGGCAGCCAGCTTGTATTTCTCGATATTCTCATATGATTTGACCATGAGCATGATTGGTCTCCATTCCTTGCGAAGACTGTAGAGAAATTTGATATTTATCTCTTGTTGGCTTCTTGTTTCACCATACTTATCGAGTGTGTAAATCATGTTGCTCAAGCGTTCATAACAGGCTTCTAAGGACTCATTTTCTTCTTGCTTAAAGTTCCCGAAGTCTGCAAGGATTTCTTGAACTTTGCTGGTATGAAGAAATTTATCTCCTCCGAAATGAAGTTCGAGATTGTCCCACATCTCTTTAGCAGATTTTGCATCAGCAATGTGGTGATTGACATCGGGCCCCAAGCCACTTCTCAGTTCGCGCATGGCTCTCTCATCGTTTTCAAGCTTTTTCATATCTGCAGCATTAAGAACAACAGCTTCTTCTCCATCAGGAACAACGAATCGACCAGCAATGTCTGTGTGTGGACCTTCAGTCACAGACCTCCATAGATCTTTGTCCAGTCCTATAAGGTAATCCTTCATTCGACCAGCCCAGTAATCGTAGTAAGAATTTACTAGAACAGGGGCCTTCGTTGCTGAACCGATGAGGTTTGCATAGTTGAGCATATTAGCATAAGTTGCTGTGGAATCAGTCATCTTGATGTATTTCAACAGGATCTTTTCAGTAAAAACGGGTGGTAGAGATTTGCAACAGTTGCGGAAGACTAAATCTGAGAATCGATTCAGATTTAGAGCTGAAGCAAACGAATTCGAACTCTATCAACAGGTTTTTGAGCTAACTTGCTCTGATACCACTTGTTGGGTGTTGAAATATGAGAATAGATGAACTAATATAGATATTGAATCAATTACACAATCAATCACACAATGATAATGCAACAAAGCTAATTGAACAATGTGGTATGAATAACATGTGCCGAATGTTTGATTAGAACTTTGGTTTTACAATTGGGTTTTCTATCTGGGAGACATACAATTCTCGTAAGTTAATATTGTAATCTCACAATCTACACGGTATGGTATCACTGATATTTATACTGAATCAGTGAAACCAATAGTACAACTTTTACAAAGAATATCCTATCAGTGTACTAGCCAATAGGATAGAAGATACATGCAACACGTATTGTACTATACGCGTGCACACAAAAGACAAGAGGACAGGCTGTGAAGTCTTCGGATCTTTTATGCATAGCACTTCGGAGTCTTCAGACTTCGGTGTCTTCTCTTGTTTATTCACTTCGGGGTTTCTTCATGGGTAGGACTTCGGATATATCAGCACTTCATCACAAAATTTCTCAACAACTACTCATAACTCAATCAAACATACTCGTATATACTCATTTGACAATCAATATACTCAATTATAACAACCCTCATGATTGTAGCAATCAAACTCAAAGACTCTTTAACTCACTCATTTTAGCATATACTCTACTTTTATACTCAGTATAGATTATAACTCCATAGATAACAGAAGCACTCTAACTCTAACCTAACACAATATCAATATAATACACACATATATGTATAACATACATATATATATACAACGTATATATATCAAGGTATAATTCTTACTCAAGTATTCAAAGGAACTCACTTGATATCGGTTTAGTATGTGGAATCCCCAATTTACGCGTATCGGGCTCCTATTCGCTAGACTTGGTTACATCACCATAGTCCAAATCAATTCTCCAACATCCGGAATCATTTCAATAACATATATCTCAAAGATGTACAAATCAAAAGAGGAAAAAGAAGTATAAACGGTAAATATCAACTCTATATTTACCGAAACCCCCAATTTCCACGGTTCTACTCATTCAACCATAGAAACTCGACAATACTCTCACCAATAACTCTAAAGGCATCCACTAACAATCTTCTATCAACATATATAACAATATATAACTGAATTAAGAAATCAAATTTAGGGTTTCAAAACCCCAAAATCAAGAAATTACTTACCACGACGAATTTGGAATCAAGAGCGTGTTTGCGGGGTTAGATTCGAGTCTCTCTATGCTTCCCTATGAATCTCCAGCTTTAATTTGACCCAAAATCGCCCAAAAATGCTCTGAAATCGATTTGGGTTTGTTTTTGCTCGAAATGAGGTTTTTCTGCACTTTAAAGAGGTCTGCATGCGTAACACGGCCGTGTTAAAGTTACACGGCCCGTGTAACTTACAGATTGCTCTAAAAAAGTTGGTCTGTAGAATAACACGCCCGTGTTAATTTAACACGGCCCGTGTAGCTTCCTGACACGCCCGTGTTAATAAAAACACGCCTGTGTAACTCACTGCATGCTTCCAAAATGGGTTGTCTTGCACAGCACGACCCGTGTTTATTAAACACGGCCTGTGTAACCTCTTTTGACATTTTTAAGAGTTTAAACTTCTCCCAAATGGGTTTCTAATCACCCAAACTCATACATCAACTTAACTAATCTTAATCACACCAAGATTAGTACATAAGAAAGGTTTTAAATCTCTTCTCACAAATCAAACAACTCATAACTCAAAGGTAATAACTCTATTTACCTTAATAAGCATCTTAAAATAAAAATGGGTCTTACAAGTTCTCTCCTCCTTCAAAAGATTCTTTCCTCGGAATCCCTTAGAATAGGTGTGGTCTCTATAATCACCTTACTACTGCAATCACACATCACATACAATAATGTCATTATCATCTCGTCATCTCACATGACATATACACACTGTCACACCTCATTTACTCATAATTTAACTAACGCCCACTATTTTCCCCATAAGATAATCTCTATAGTCATATTAACTATCATCATTGCCACGTAGGCAAATCCTTAGTCTTTTTAGAACACGCCTTTCGTTTTTTTCTTTGTCGACATCCAGGTGTCTCACCTTACTCCTTAAGTGATAATCCAATCACTATCCTCATTTATATTCATTCATATTTATGGCTCACATCGACCCATATTCTCAGCAGATCATCCATTCCATTTGTAATATTGATTTCAAATCTCATTGAAATGATTTACTTTAACTCATTAAGAAAACGGTCTCACCGTTTACAACTCATACTCTCTCAATTCATTCTTCTGATGCTAGCATACCAGTACAATTTCTCCTACTAACACAGCTCACAAATACTATGATAAAAATCCAGGAATAACAAAATATTAGAAACTATCTCGAGTTTCATTCAAACTCTTAATACTTTGGTCACACAAAACTCGTATCAGTTGTTTTATCTCTACAATTGATTACAACTCCTCCAAAGGCTCATTTATCTCTGCTCCCATGTCAGCATACATATTAGGTTTTTCACCTAATATACAACTAACAGTCCTCCACCAATTGGCTCCTCTTTATCTCAGTTCAATAAGATACCTCATGTTGTTTTCTCTCGATGTACTAACTTATTATATCATCTCTTATGTAGACAATCCACATCACATTCTCAATAAATCATTAGCTCTATTAAACTCAATAATTTATTATCAAATAAATTCTCAACACAACCACATAAATTCTCACCACCTCTTCGTCATTATCACATCAATCTCTAATTCATCCAAATGACACAAATAGGTCATACATACGGCTCACCGTAATTTCTACAGACGACTCAATATCATAACATCTAACACCGTAATCTCTACGGTGAGATCATATCTCATTATTCTACTAATTCATTAATCTCAAGAAAAGAACTCAAAATCATTATAATAAAATCTACTATTCATCATCTCATAGGAATAAATAGTATTTTCATCTCGACATTCACACATTTTTCTCATTGGCAGTAATTAGTTTGATTATTAAGGAACGAATCCTATTAATCACAACTACAATTACTCTTCTACTCTTTTCACTCATATTTTCTCATCATGTGGTTACACAACTCTATCTCGCTCGACATGCAAGAAATCTCACACATTCGTAACACTATTACATGATAAACACACATACTCACAACAACACTTGTCAACAATATTACTCATTGTATTATCTCACAATACCTCTATACTGTTACTCAGCCTCTGATTTGTCCTCTTCTCAACCCGTAGGTTTCAAGCCACACAAGCTTACTGCTCCGTTCATATCTATCCGCACACAAGGATAGTACATGTCTCATTACTCCGCATCATCATAAAGTACATACCTGTTTACACACAAGCACAACCACTATAGCACCACTCTGCCTTAACTCTTGGTACCTCGTACCATCCTTTGGTCTCATCATTCAACACTATCTTACGGTACCTCGTACCATTCTCCGATTTGAATCCATCTCCTCTTTGACTTTAGTGAGTCTCCGCTACGGTCTTGAGTCATATAGACTCACCGTTACCCCTCCTTTTGTCTGAGTCACAACAATCTTCATTACTCTAACCACAAGGTACTCATTACGTGGTTCCACAGAAATATGTGGTCTCAACCTCAAGTACTCAATATGTGACCCCACAAAATATGTGGTCTCAATCACAGTTACTCGTTATGTGGCCCCATAACAGATGTGGTCTCAACCACTTTTACTCAGTATGTGGCCCCACAACATATGTGGACTCAACCACTTTTACTCAATATATGGCCCCACAACATATGTGGTCTCAGCCACATTTACTCAATATGTGGCCCCACAACATATGTGGTCTCAATCTCATTTACTCAATATGTGACCCCACCGAATATGTGGTCTCAATCACATTTACTCAATATGTGAACCCACCGAATATGTGGTCTCAATCACATTTACTCAATATGTGACCCCACCTAATATGTGGTCTCAATCACATTTACTCAATATGTGACCCACCGAATATGTGGTCTCAATCACATTTACTCAATTATAACCATAAGGTACTCTTTATGTGGTTACTCGAGTGTCCTCGGACAACTCTGTCACAAATATCTCATTATGTGACAACTTCAAACTACACAATTCATCTCTCAGCATGTCAATTCATAATCAGTTATAGTGTGCAATCAACTACACACTCAACGTCTTTCTCAACTCATACTCTTTTGGCTATCTCAGCCATTTATTATGATTAATCATAAGTACTAGTTATGTGGCCCACAAAATATGTGGTCTCAACCACAATGTACTCGTACACAGAAATCTCGCCACATCTGTGAAACAACAAGCAATATATATGCAATATCATAATTTATATATATTTTTCACCATGTATATTTTCATTATACATACTTCTCCATGGTTGCTAAGTACTCGCCAAGCAACCACTTATAATCTCAGTTATACATGATGACAAAGCACTCGTTATGTGAAATGTAAACCTTACCTCAAGTAGACACAAGATTCTCATCTTAATGCCAATTACTACACTTTATAACCACAATTCTCTAACGCATGTAATTTCAATTAATCTTTTATGTGTCCACATGTTTTACACATAATCTATTACATATATTATTAACAATTAAACATTCGCGACACTTTACAACTAACATGTTAAGTAAAATTACTTACATACCTCATAGCAACAAAATCATGTCTTCTCATTAGCAGAAACTCGCATACTTCGGATCTCAACTTTTGAGTGTACCCGGCTACACTCACATGTCTTAACTCTTAGCTCATACTTTTCTTATGCTCATACTCTTTTTCATGATCAGTTGGAATTTCGTCTCAACCAGGACCTTATCTCATCATCAGCTGCATACTCATCATCAGCTGAGATCTCATCTCAGTTAGTATTTGATCTCGTATTAAGTTGACATCTCATCATCAACTGAGGTTTTTTGTCTTCTCGTTAGTTGATAATCTCATATCGGCCAAAATCTCGTTTCATCATCCACTATTGATCCAACTGGCTCTGACCAATTTCTCAACTCATCCTTCATCTAACTCCATATCTGTATTTACACACAGAAAACAAAAATAACAAATATAACATAAAAGTTATACTAAAATCATACACTAACATCAGCAGCAGTATCTTTTCCAAGCATGTGATAGGGGCTCTTGACACGCCTAGGTCGTCGTGCGGTCAAAAATAAAGATAAACCTAACACACACTAGCACGTGGTAGTCAGGGTCGATCCGTAGGAGCTTCGTGGTTAGACCAGATGACAGATTACCAACTAGTAGTGTCACGCTACAGTCGGAGGACCTAGTTCCTAAGTTCTCAACTACTCAAAAGCAATCACCAAACAAAGTCAAGCTAAGCATAAGCTAAACTTAACTCAAAAAAACCTAGTTACTTTCTGAAATCAGAATTGCATCTCTGAATCAGAAGCAAACAAAGGCATCCAAACGAAACAAACCATAGAAGGCATAAACTAACCAACAACTAAGGTTCTGACTGAACAAAACCAAGAACTAAGGTTCTGACTGAACAGTTACTAGTCAAAGTTCAAAGCCTAAGCTAACCTAGTTGGCTACTGATTTCAGCAAAGGAAACAGTCCCAAACAAGGTCAAAATAACATTCAAACACAATCCAAACAATCACAATCAAACATAAACGTCAAAACACCGAAAAACCAATATTAATTGTAACCAAATGCTTTCATTAACCAAAAACCAAATCCAAACATCAAATACAGTGCCCAATGATACTAAAACAGAAACCTAAAGTGCTCAAAGTCAGTGGTTGTCACTCCCAAGACTTTAGCTACAAATACTACTTGCTACTAAATGGAAATTAAATTCAAAAACATAAAATACCAATTGAGATGTTGCTGAAACGAAATCTTGGAGTCAAAGAGCTTCAAGGTCGATTTTACACCCGGTCTTTGCTAGGGTTTTTGGCTGGAAATGCCTCTATTTATAGTTGCAAATTTCCCGAGGCCGCGCCGCACAAATGAAGAATCCGCGGCGCGCGTACTAATCTTTTCCCGTTTTTTTCGGCATTTGAATGTGTTACACTGCTTTAAGCCTGCGTCGCGCATTTCAGATACCCACGGCGCACGTACGTATTTCCTTGATTTTTCATTCTTTTCCAAACTTCTTCCTTTTGCACGCTTTTAGTCCCTGTTTCCATTCTTTTCTTCCAAACAAGTCTTGGCACGAAAAGTGAGAATACCAATATATATCTGATATAATTTCATCAAGAACAGGGCTCAACAACGCCTAAAATACTTGATATCACTAGGCGTTGTCAGCTCTCTCCTCCATGGTTCAAGTCTAAGACTCTATACTCAAAGACCTAGTTCACTTAAACCATGCTCTGGTACCAACTTGTAACGCCCGGTTTCTCATACAAAGTACACCCAAAAATTTTCAAATAATTATACATTAAAATGGGTATACTTGCACTCAACCCAGGAAAAACAAGATGTTATCATAAATTAATTACACAAAAGGTCCTTACAATTTGACCAGGCATTACAAATAAATCTAACACAACAACAAGGACAGGCTCTAAGTTGTCTCTCTCTTTATCACAAGCCTTCCCCTATCACTGCTACAGATACCTGCAAAACAACATAACACTCAAGTGTAAGCTTATAAAGCTTAGTGAGTAAATTTCATTATCACTCCATAACTCTCTCTCAATTGACATCCTCGTCATTCTTTTTTTCTAATCTCATTAACAACATTCATCTTCTCTTAACTCGGAAACCTGCAAACATATTAACTTAACAAACACCAGCTAACTGTTAGTATTATCAACTCGATAATAAGTATCACGACTGACACTACTCATAACTCAATCAAACATACTCGTATATACTCATTTGAAAATCAATATACTCAATTATAACAACCCTCATGATTGTAGCAATCAAACTCAAAGACTCTTTAACTCATTCATTTTAGCATATACTCTACTTTTATACTCAGTATAGATTATAACTCATCCCTTGTTATCCATAAATAACAGAAGCACTCTAACTCTAAGCTAACACAATATCAATATAATACACACATATATGTATAACACACATATATGAACAACATATATATATCAAGGTATAATTCTTACTCAAGTATTCAAAGGTACTCAATTGATTTCGGTTTAGTATGTGGAATCCCCAATTTACGCGTATCGGGCTCCTGTTCGCTAGACTTGGTTACATCACCATAGTCCAAATCAATTCTCCAACATCCGCAGTCATTTCAATAACAACTATCTCAAAGATGTACAAATCAAAAGAGGAAAAAGGAGTATAAACGGTAAATATCAACTCTATATTTACCGAAACCCCCAATTTCCACGGTTCTACTCATTCAACCGTAGAAACTCGACAATACTCTCACCAACAACTCTAAAGGCATCCACTAAGAATCTACTATCAACATATATAACAATATATAACAGAATCACGAAATCAAAGTTAGGGTTTCAAAACCACAAAATCAAGAAATTACTCACCTCGACGAATTAGGAATCAAGAGCGCGTTTGCGGGGTTAGATTCGAGTCTCTCTATGCTTCCCTACGAATCTCCAGCTTTAATTTGACCCAAAATTGCCCAAAAATGCTCTGAAATCGATTTGGATTTGTTTTTGCTCGAAATGAGGTTTTTCTGCACTTTAAAGAGGTCTGTACGCGTAACACGGCGGTGTTAAAGTTACACGGCCAGTGTAACTTACGGATTGCTCTCAAAAAGTTGGTCTGCAGAATAACACGCCCGTGTTAATTTAACACGGCCCGTGTAGCTTGCTGACACGCCCGTGTTAATAAAAACACGCCCGTGTAACTCACTGCATGCTTCCAAAATGGGTTGTCTTGCACAGCATGACCCGTGTTTATAAAACACGACCCGTGTAACCTCTTTTGACATTTTTAAGAGTTTAAACTTCTCCCAAATGGGTTTCTAATAACCCAAACTCATACATTAACTTACCTAATCTTAATCACACCAAGATTAGTACATAAGAAAGGTTTTAAATCTCTTCTCACAAATCAAACAACTCATAACTCAAAGGTAATAACTCTATTTACCTTAATAAGCATCTTAAAATGAAAATGGGTCTTACAAAAACAAGAATGGATTACTACAAATCTTCAATGCACTATTTGATTAACAAAAGACTAGTACATAAGGTTATGATCGATTGCACAATAATTCTCTCTAGAAAGCTCCTAGTCGATCAAAAACTACAAATGACTAGGAAAAAGCTATTTATACTAAAGCCTAAGACCTAAGCCCATCTACACCGAAGCCCACCGAAATCGTATGGGAGCCCAACTGAAATCCATGAAGATTTCGGTCCAAACCGAAATCCCATTGTAGTCCAATTAATTTCTTCGTTTTAGCCCAAAAGCTCTTAAATTTGTTCCGATTAAATGTAAAGATTAAACCACTTATAATTATGGCCCAACAATGGGTCTTACAAGTTCTCTCCGCCTTCAAAAGATTTCATCCTCGGAATCTATTGGAATAAGCATGGTTTATATAACCATCTAACCACCACAGTCACACATCACATACGATAATGATATCGTCATCTCGTCTTCTCATATGACATGTAGATACCATCTCATCCCGTTTACTCATAATATAGTTATGGAATTCAAGCTTCCTCGATTCATATTACACTTAGAAATTTTTCTCACTTAACTTCTCTTTCAGCAAAATCTCAACGCCCGCCATCATCCTCACAATATAATCCTTATAACCACATTGGTTATAGCCTCGTTGAGACTAAGGTATCTCACCTAGCTCCTCAAGTGATACTCCAACACTATCATCGTCCACATAGATCCGTCCCTACGACTCACATTGAGTCACATTCTCAATATACCATACAATCTTTCTATTTCAACCCTAGCCCCATATAACTATCCAGGAACCAAATACCATCTCAGGTATAACAACTTTCGTTTCAAATCAACTTGAAATGATTTACTCTGACTCAATAGGGAAAAACCGGTTACTCGGATTCCAAACTCATTTTCTCTTAAGTTATTCCTCCAATCGCAACATGCCATTTATTCATTCTTTATACTAACATATTCTCATCAATTAGTGTAGGAGAAATACTCATATAACATATAAAACATCGACATCAAAATGTCTCACCCCCATCACATAACTCATTATTACTATATTAAATCCATAATACAATAAAATATTAAAAACTATGTCAAGTTTCAGTCGCGCCTCCTCTAAATTTGGTATTTAACCCTCAACACTTTGGTCACACTAGACCCCTTTCAGTTCTCTTACTATCACAACCGATTACAACTTCTCCAAAATCTCATTTATCTCTGCTCCCACCTCAGCACACATATTAGGTTTTCACCCAATATACACCTAACAGTCCTCCACCAAGAATGGCTCCTCTTCATCTCAGTTTAACAACATAACTCATGTTGTTTCTCTTGATGTACTCACTTGCTACATCATCTCTTATGTGGACATTTCACAACACGTTCTCACTCAATTGTTTGTCTTATCGGTCTCGGCAATTTATTATCAAATAAATTCTTAATACAACCGCATATGTTTCTCTTGATACCATATCATCAGTAAGAATTTTCCTCTCGTCATTTCACCTTCATTTTCATCTCTATCTCTAATTCATCCATGTGACGCAAAATATGTCATTATTACAGATAATCGTAATCTCTACACATGATTCACAATAAAATAATAACATGTAACATTGCAATCTCTACGATGAGATCATATCTCATCACCCGACTAACTCATTAATCTTAAGGAAATAACTCAAGATCATTATAACAATATCTATTATTCATCGATATCATAAGAATAAATAGTCTTGTCATCTCGACAATCACACATTTATTTCAGTTACAATAATTGGTTTGATTGCTAAGAAATAAATCATGTCAATCACAATCATAATTACTTCTCTACTCTTTTTAGTTCATATATTCTCATCATGTAGTTATAAAACTCTATCTCGCTCGAAATGTAACAAATCTCACATATTCTAAAACCAACTACATGACACACACACCCCAACTCACAACAACACCTCCCAACAATATTACTCATTGTACTATCTCACAGTACCCCCATAATGTTACACAGCCTCTGATCCATCCTCTCGTCAACCCATAAAGTCTCGAGCCGCACAAACTCACCGTCTTCCTCATGCATATCCACCCAAGAACAGTATAGTCTTAGTACCCCGCACCACCATACAGTATACACACGTCTATACACAAGCATAATACTGCAATACCACTCCACCTCAGCTCATGATACTGTTGAGAAATTTTGTGATGAAGTGTTGACATATCCGAAGTCCAACCCATGAAGAAAACCCCAAAGTGAATAAACAGGAGAAGACACCGAAGTCTAAAGACTCCGAAGTGCAATGCATAGAGGAACCGAAGACTTGACAGTCTGTCATTTTGTCTTTTGTGTGCACGCGTATAGTACAATACGTGTTGCATGAATCTTGTATCCTATTGGCTAGTACACTGATAGGATATTCTCTGTAATAGGTGTACTATTGGTATCTCTGATTCAGTATAAATATCAGCGATACCATACCGTGTCAAATGAGAGATTACGAGATTAACTTACGAGAATCGTATATCTTCAACATAGAAAACCCAATTGTAAAACCAAGTTCTAATCAAATCATTCGGCACATGTTATTCATATCTCATTGTTCAATTAACTTACTTGCATTATCATTGTGTGATTGATTGTGTAATTGATTCAATATCTATATCAGCTCATCTATTCTCATATTTCAACTCCCAACAAGTGGTATCAGAGCAGGTCAGCTCAAAAACCTGTTGATAGAGTTCAAATTCGTTTGCTTCAGTTCTAAATCTGAATCGATTCTCAGATTTAGTCTTCCATATCTATTGCAAATCTCTACCACCCGTTTTACTGAAAAGATCCCGTTGAAATACATCAAGATGACTGATTCCACAGCAACTTATGCTAATATGATTAACTATGCCAACCTCATCGGTTCAGCAACAAAGGCCCCTGTTCTAGGAACTTCTTACTACGATTATTGGGCTGGTCGAATGAAGGATTACCTTATAGGACTGGACAAAGATCTATGGAGGTCTGTGACTGAAGGTCCCCACACAGACATTGTCGGTCGATTCGTTGTTCCTGACGGTGAAGAAGCTGTTGTTCTTAATGCTGCAGATATGAAAAAGCTTGAAAATGACGAGAGAGCCATGCGCGAACTGAGAAGTGGCTTAGGTCCCGATGTCAGTCACCACATTGCCGATGCAAAATCTGCTAAAGAGATGTGGGATAATCTCGAACTTCATTTCGGAGGAGATAAAATTCTTCATACCAGCAAAGTTCAAGAAATCCTTGCAGACTTCGGGAACTTTAAGCAAGAAGAAAATGAGTCCTTAGAAGCCTGTTATGAACGTTTGAGCAACATGATTTACACACTCGATAAGTATGGGGAAACAAGAAGCCAACAAGAGATAAATATCAAATTTCTCTACAGTCTTCGTAAGGAATGGAGACCAATCATGCTCATGGTCAAATCCTATGAGAATATTGAGAAATACAAGCTGGCTGCTCCATACAATCTATTAAAATCACAGGAACCCGATGTGGTAGGTCGAAGAAGTGAAATGGCTAGTTCTGGACCACTAGCTCTCATGTCAAAAGAAGAAGAAGAATCAAGTGATGAAGATGTTGCTGCCTACATGGTAGGTGATAATGGAGACACTGTTGCTCTCTATGCCGCCAACAATCGAAGATTCAAGAAACCATTCTTCAAAAATAACTCTGTAAAACCATTTGTGAAAAACTTTAACAAATCAAACTTCAACTCTAAGCCCAAACCTGAAATACTCACTTCAAAGGAAGATAACTTGAAACTGTCAACCCTGAAGCCATCTGAAAAATCGGCTTCGGAGTCATCCAAAGAAAAGTCCGAAGAGAAGAAAATCTCAGGAGATTCTGGCTATGATTGTAATTATTGTCATGGCAAGAATCATTTCGCAAAAGACTGCATGCTTCGAAAGCAAAATGAAAAGAAACCACAAGTGAAGGATGAAGCCTACTACGCAAGAAAAATGGAGGAAGCTAGAGTAAGGACCAAAGACCTAGCCTTAATGGCTGCTGATGAACGACAAGGATCATATCAAGTTTGGTCTTCGGATTCAGATGATGACGAAGTGAGAAAGCCATCTCATAGTGCTTTCATGGCCTATGATGTCGATAAGAGCTTTCTACAAGACACTTCGGAAAAGTTGAATGAAGAGAAATGGTTGATGATTGAAGCAACTGCGGGTCTTGGGTTTGTGACTTCGGAGGATCTGGATATAACTGCTACTGATACTCCGAAGACTTGGAATGAAGACTCTTCTGATGATGATGAGGAAGTATGTTTGATGGCAAATGACAACCGTTTGACAATCCCAGAACAGGTATCAAAACTTCTTTCATCTTTTAAAATTCCTACTTCTCAATCTAATCCCATTATAAGTGAAATAATACGTGATTGCTCTATCATGCATAAATTACTCATTGATGCTAAAAATAGGGAAACACTCAGTGAGCAGGAGCTTCTAAACTTGAGGGGGAGAGTAGAGAACCTGAAGCTAGCATTAGAGAAATCTAATCTTAGAATCTCCTTGTTAGAAGAAAATAGAGAAAAAATTTTAAACAATCATGATGTAATCTTAAGACAGAGAAACATATTTTGTGAAACAACCAAACGATTATATGCTCATATTACAAGAATTTATCATTCAGCCGATGTTTGTAATGTCCAGCATAGACAACTATTGCCTTTTATTGAGTTTAAATTAAAAGAAGTCGATAGTATATCTTATCAATGCGAATCTATAGTATCAGGCTCCGAAGTTACTAATCCATCATATAAACATGGCCTGATATCTGTGGAAAAACATCTAACTGCTGATAAATTGTTGAAAATATTGCCTCAAGAAATTCCAATCCTGAATAAGGCTGTACCTCAAATTGAAACAAATGAAAAAGGAATTGTCAATGACTTGTCTGAAAAGGATTCTGAAAGTGACTCGGACATGGAGGAGATTGATTGTTCCTCTTTGATTTTGTTAAATTCATCCTCCATATCCGAATCAACCTCCGAAGACATCTCACAAATATCTTCGGTGGACAAAGGAAAAACAAAAATGAATTGTGAATCAAAAACTCTTGAAACCAAAGAAACTTCAAATTTTAAACTTCAAATCACTGATGAATCTGTCTCTTACGATCAATATCTCAAGGATTATTCAAAAAGGCTAGTCCATTTGGCATGTATCTATCCCAAGGTTTCTTACTTTAAAAACTCAATCTTCGTAAAACCCGGTGGATTATCCTTAATTGATAATGAATTGCAAAAACTTCTTGAAAATGATAACTCCACAGTTACAAATGAAGGATTTTTCTCATTATCCAAAATGGTTGATAATGAAATAAATGAGAAAATGGAAGTAAAAGTAAATATAAGAAAACAAGAACTATACGGCCACAACGTATATAATCGTCTTTGTTTTGAAAAGGAGAAAGTGCCTGAAAATTTGTCACACTTGCTAAACCTCAAAAATGACGATCACATTTACATTAATCGAAACTACAAACAAATTCAAGCTGTGGAAAAACTCACAGTTCCGAAGATGGATGTATTGGAATTAATGGAATCTTGTGAAAGTGTTCCTTTTTCACTTAATCCTGAAAATGAAATTTCAAAATCAGAAGTTTCATATTTCAAAACTTTGATACAAAAACCCCAAATTTTGAAAAGACCACAAGTTCTACAAAAACCAAAATCAGCAGTGGTGATTTCAAAACCAACTCAAAAACCCACTGTTGAAGACTCGAAATCCAAGCAAACCCTAAATCTTGTGAAAAGAAAAACTTCTTTTAGAAATTTGAAACAAAATGAAGCAATTGCTTCCACTTCTGGTACAAAACCTGTTTGCACAAATATCTCAGAAGTTAAAAGTCGAAATGAAAAACCATCTTTTACACCAACGAAACCTAACTTTCCAAATCCTAAATTTCAAAAACCGACGAAGAAAACATTTTCAAAAGGAAACAATCTGATAGATACATTCCACAAATGGCTGGACAACAATTTGGAAATGTTCAAGGATAAGGATCTCTCATTAAATGACTTCAAATTGGCATACGAAGAGTATCTTTGTACCTCTACGTCGTGCAGCTCAATTTCAACAAAGTCAAAAACGGAAAAACCAAAACAAAATTGGAAAAGAAATGACTTGAAAGAAAACTTAACTACAAAAACAAAAACTTCAAAATCTTCAAATTCCTCTAAATCAAAATATTCCATTCAAAAATGGGTTCTGAAGTCTGTCATTTTGTCAGTCACTTTGGACTCATCATTCTTAACTCGAAACTCTATGGAATCCTGCTCAAACACTTCGGAATCATGCTCATCACATGAGGCTTCGAAGAATTTGATTAATTTAAATGCAAATAAAATTTCTGAAGAGGCCATAGAAAAATGGATTCAAGAATCCTTTGCTTACCCTGAGGACCCAAGATTGATTGGGTACCAACACCTTCTTGATTGATTGCAGGTTATGTCTGATGAGCGGTATGACTCAAAATGGTACATGGACAGTGGCTGCTCAAGACATATGACGGGGAGAAAGGAATATCTCAGAGATTACAGGAATTTGGATGATGCTGGAAACGTACGCTTTGGTAATAATGAAACATGTCCAATTCGGGGATATGGAAAAATAACAAATGGCCAATTCACTATCAACCGAGTGGCATTTGTTGAAGGACTAAAACATAATCTCGTGAGTATATCTCAATTGGTAGTTGGAACGGGAAACGCTGTAACTTTCAACAATCAAGGGAGTGTAATCACCAAAGAAGCAACAAACGAAGTCTTACTGAAATCAGAAAGGAAGGGATCCATGTTTCCCTTAAATCTGAAGCCAGTAACAGGTGGGCATTCTCTATGTCTTCTCTCCAAAGCCAACTCCGATGTCAGCTGGTTATGGCACCGAAGACTTGCCCATCTGAACTTCAAAGACCTAAAGAAGTTGGTGGCCATGGATCTGGTTCGAGGGATGCCAGCTCTCAAATTTGACAATGATTCTCTTTGCTCTGCATGTGAACATGGCAAGCAGACAAAACAAAGACATCCTACAGTGATCAACCCCAAAATCACTGAACCGCTTTCCGTTCTTTACATAGATTTGTGCGGACCATCTGCAATAGAATCAATAGGAAAGAAGAAGTACATTCTGGTTATTGTTGATGACTATTCAAGGTTTACTTGGGTGATATTCCTCCGGAACAAGTCCGATGCAGCTGAAGAAATTATCAACTTTATAAAGAAAATGGAACTGACACTTAACAAGAAAGTCCGAACTGTGCACAGTGACAACGGTTCGGAGTTCAAAAATCAGACTCTTGATGGATACCTGAAAACAAAGGGGATTAACCACAACTTCTCAGCACCATACACTCCTCAACAAAACGGTGTTGTAGAAAGAAGAAATCGCTCTCTGTGTGAAGCTGCAAGAACAATGCTCAACTTTGCAAATTTGCCCATGTACTTCTGTGCCGAAGCAATTTCTACTGCATGCTTTACTCAAAACAGATCCTATATTCACAAAAGATTCCATATTACACCTTACGAAGTACTCAACCGAAGAAAGCCAAATGTCAAATTCCTTCACATCTTTGGTTGTAGGTGTTTTATATTAAACATGAAGGATCACTTAACCAAGTTCAATAACAAATCAGAAGAAGGCATCTTTCTTGGTTACTCTCAAGACTCAAAAGCATACAGAGTCATGAACAAGAAAACTCGAAAAATCGAAGAAACCTTTAATCTAAGGTTTGATGATTACTACATCAAGTAGTCTCTGCATCCATTTCCTATGTCTTCAATCTTTCCAAACCCTGTTGTAGAAGCTGCTCAAATCACAACATTCGACATAGACTTCTCACTTTTATTTGACCAACCTGAAAGAGCTGTGGACTCCGAAGTCAGAGCACCAGACAACCATGAGTCTTAACTCTCCAAGCTCACAGACGGACCCGATGACTCTTCTACAAGCAGCATACAAAGACCATCTTCTATTGAGGAAGAGTCATCTAATCTAAGCTTGGAAAATGTAAGTGTTGAGGGGGAGCCATCAAACCGATGTGCTGGAAATTTAAGGACTAATGATGAAACAACCAACAGTCCAAGAGGTTCCAACACTCTTGTCTCTACTCCCCAGTCAATTTCAAATATCATATCCTTATATCCAACAATCCAGGGGGAGCCAGAAATTGCGACTCTGAATTCAGCCACAACAATCGCTTCGGATAAAGCCACAACTTCCTCAACACCAACAAACGTCCAGGGGGAGCACATATAAAACTCAACCTCACAAATACACACACGACAAACCAACACAAATTCAAATAGTCACTTGCTAATGGGTGATTTTCCCTCCACTTCGGGATATCCCTCAGACATTGAGGACATCGATGCTGAAGGACCTCCTGATTTTGATCCAAACTATCCTCCGTTGGACAAATGGACGAAAAATCATCCTCCATCACTTGTCATTGGTGATGTTCGAGATAAAGTACTGACTCGTGCACAACTTTACCAAAAGCAATTAGATCTCAACAAAAATTCAGAGTTGTTCATGTTCAATGTCTTTATCTCTAAGGTAGAACCTAAGAACGTCAAAGATGCATTTGATCACTCAGACTGGATTGAAGCAATGCAATTGGAATTAGAAGAATTTGAAAGAAACAAAGTCTGGAGGCTAATTCCAAAACCTGCAAATGCCTCAATTGTCGGTCTCAAATGGGTGTATCGTAACAAGCTAGACACCGAAGGCAACGTAGTTCGGAACAAAGCTAGGTTGGTTGTCAAGGGTTACTGTCAACAGGAGGGGATTGATTATGAAGTAACCTTCGCTCCTGTTGCTAGACTCGAATCAGTTCGGATATTTTTAGCTTATGCTGCACACAAAAATTTTGATGTCTATCAAATGGACGTTAAATGTGCTTTTCTGAATGGTGATCTCGGGGAAACCGTTTTTGTTGAACAACCACCTGGTTTTGAAAGTAAAACTCATCCGAATTATTGTTATGTGCTAGACAAAGAAGTCTATGGTTTAAAACAAGCTCCAAGAGCTTGGTATGAAACCTTGACCAAATTTTTAAAAGAATCAAACTTCAAACAGGGATCAGTAGATCCAACACTTTTTAGAAAGAAAGTTGGATCTCACTTGATGTTAGCCCAAATTTATGTGGATGACATAATCTTTGGATCTACTGACCCCAATTTGTCAAAAGACTTTGAAAAACTGATGAAAAGCAAATTTCAAATGAGTATGATGGGAAAAATAAACTTCTTTCTTGGTTTACAAATCAAACAATCTAAGGAGGGGATATTCATCAATCAACAAAAATATACGAAGAGTTTGCTTGAACGATTCGGAATGACTAACTGCTCCAAAGCAAAAGTTCCTCTGCCTGCAGGTACAAGGTTAAATCTATCATTGGACAAACCAAAGACCGACATACAACAATATCGAAGCATGATTGGATCACTACTCTATCTTACAGCCAGTCGTCCTGACAT
This sequence comes from Cichorium intybus, assembly GCA_023525715.1. Classification (NCBI taxonomy): domain Eukaryota; kingdom Viridiplantae; phylum Streptophyta; class Magnoliopsida; order Asterales; family Asteraceae; genus Cichorium; species Cichorium intybus. The sequence continues at coordinate 59,615,862 of CM042016.1, read as the reverse complement.
CATGTTTGCACTCTGCAATTGTGCAAGATATCAGGCTGATCCAAGGGAACCTCACCTGGCTGCTGTTAAGACAATATTCTGATATCTTCATGGAACTACTTCTTATGGTCTATGGTATCCAGCAAACTCTGGTTTGTACATTCAAGCATACTCAGACTCTGATCTTGGTGGATGCTCTATTGATCGCAAGAGCACCTCAGGGGGTTGTCAATTCTTAGATGGAAAACTGATCAGCTGGCAATCCAAGAAACAAACTTGTGTCTCTATCTCCACCGCAGAGGCTGAATATGTAGCAGCTGCAGCATGCACTTCGCAGATCATTTGGATTCAAAGTCAATTGAAAGACTATGCCATTAATATGAGAAAAATTCCTTTGTTCTGTGACTCTCAAAGTGCAATTCGTATATGCCACAATCCAGTTCAACATTCCAAGACGAAGCATATAGCACTTCGCTATCACTTCATCAAAAGTCATGTTGAGGAGGGGAATATTGAGGTGCACTTTGTTCACACTACAGAACAATTGGCAGATATCTTCACAAAGGCTCTAAATGAAGAAGCATTCACAAGAATCGTTCGAGGACTTGGAATGATAGATGGATCAACTTTTCAATAAATTCCAGATTTGTTCACTCTTACTTTGTTCACAAAATTTATAAAAAGAATAATCTCCGCAGACCCCCGAAGTCAATTTTGACTTCGGAGCTCATCAGAGAAAAACAAGCAAAAACACTTGGAATTCAAAAATTACAAAAACACAAATCTCCGCAGACCCCCGAAGTCAATTTTGACTTCGGAGCTCAACGGAGAAAAACACTTGGAACTTCACCGCAGCACTCCGAAGTAAAATATCACTTCGGAGGTCTGCGGAACAAACTTTTCTTGTGAATAAACTCTTCAAATTTGAAAACTATTTGAACAAATGTTGACTTCATCCTTTAAGGATAAATATTAAGAGTTGTTTAAGTCAAAGGAAATTCAAAAACAAGAAAATTCATACCAAACAAAAGGAAAATTCTGATGCACAATGACAAAGTTTAACTTTTCTCTCATGAATTAACCAATTAAAGGACAAAACTTTGAATTTAGATTCTGAAAATCATACCATATTGCACTAAAAGGTATTTGGGAATCGACTTGAAACATCGGTAAGAAAACAGACTTCGAAGTGAAGTCAAGGCTATTTTACAAATTGAAGCCTTGTTTGATTTCAATAACCTTAACATATTGTCTATTTCTAACCACCTTCGAAACTTGACTCGCTTCAACTTCAAACGGATCATGTAGCCTCAAAACTACACAGAATAATTCAAGTGCTCCGAAATTTTCCTCAAAAATAGAACCAACATTGTTTGATAAGTAAATTTACATCTCTTTTCATTAAATGATACAAAATTGAACTATATGAAGATTTTCACTCATAAGGATTGTTTAATACAAAAACAAAAGGCACCAAAGAAAGAAACCAAATGGTGATGTTCTATATCTTCGGATAAGGAAATTCACAACAAATATATATATATATATATATATATATATATATATATATATATATATATATATATATATATATATATATATATATATATATATATATATATATATATATATATATCAAAATAGAAAACAAGAAAGAAAAACAGAAAACAATTGTCAAAAGAAACAAAGACAAACAAAAATCGAAAGATAACCAAAGGAATGCAAAAGAAAAATCAGCATTCAAAGGCTTATTCTTCTGTTTTATATAACAATACAAGGAGCTCCTATAACATAGTCGAGTACTTTGTAGAAGAATATGAACATTTCAAGTAATCTGTCTTAAATGACAAAGTTGGAGTGGTGTACGAAGTTCAAAGGCTTGTCATTTGAGCTAAGTATCCAAACACTTCAACCGATGAAAAGGAATAAATTTTTCAAATGAACCATCAAAACAATCAAATTCAACTTCATAAACACTTCTGATGTTCAAATCACTAATGAAAACTTCTTTAAATTTCAAATGCAAAGGATGTTATCTTTATTATATTTGAAAATTTTGAAGCACATAAGCACAACTCAAAACATGTTTCCAAATGCGAAATCAAGTCAGTGATGGGTGATTAGACTTATACACTCATGATCGATATTGAATCAAACAGACTTCCAAATGAAAAATGGACTTCCAACATGATTCGAATGATTCTGAACATTAACTCGTGAAATCATCTTTTCATAATATTCATGGAAGTTAAGGTCAAACAACTTATTGCATCAGTCAAAAGTAAAATCAAAAACTCATAGAAAACCAAAGAGAAAAACATATGGACTTCGGTACAGTGATGAACACTGTGCAATCATTTGTCAATCACCGAAGTGACAGAATACTCTTCGGAGTTAATAGTAAAATCACCGAAGTGATGAACTCTATGCTCCGAAGCGTAACCTCAACGGTCACAATTTTTCATAACTGCGAAGTCAATTAAATGTTCAAATGATTTCCACATTTATGATAAACAACAGAGACAAACATCCCCTGAGTCTTAACTGTTCGCGTACAGCTGTTAATAAGAATTAAATGAAAAACATTAATCATAATGACGTCTCAAAAAGGTAACGGTTCAAATTTTGAATCATTATAACTGACAGCCGTGTATTTCTCCTTTTTGTAGAGAAAGTGGGACGAGCAGCTGCTGAGGTGTCCTGTTTCTACTGGACCACTTCAAACGTGCATTTAATGACCTAGGGACCACAAATACTATATAAACTTCTCACCTCTTCCATTACATTCTTTACGCGAACACAAAGCTCATCTCTCCTTGCAAAATTACTCTCAAAGAAATTCACAAACTTCTCATCTTCTTCATCTTCTCCATCTGACCATCAATGGCCGCTGAAGGATCTTCTCAAACCACTGAAGCTATTTCAGTACCTGTTCTTAAAAGCCAATCAGCAAATCTAGTACTACGCACCAACCTTCAACTCTACCCTAAGCCCTTCGATGCTCTTGTTGAATGCCTGAAGAGATCGATTCTTGGCTATGCCCTAACATGCACACCATCGATTCCAGCAGCACTTGTTCACAGGGCACATTACACCTCGAATGCCCTGTTCGACACGAACAATCATGTAAAAGTTGTATTCTTCGAAACCATAGACATAAAGGGAAAAACTAAGAAAGTGCAACTGACCAAAGAAAAATTTGCTGAGGCTCTTCATCTTCCCATCCACGATCCTAAGGAGATTGTGACTCCTTTTGCTGAGCAACTCGTAGATATGTTCAATGAAATGGGATACTATCCCCGACTCGAAAAGATCAGCCTGTTTAAAAAGAACCAATTACCCGATCTGTGGAGATACTTCTTTAGTATCTTCCTCAGATGTCTGTCTGGAAGAACTTCAGGATTAGATTCTGCAAGTGTGGCGTTTCAGAGCCTGCTCTTCGGAATCTACCATGATGTCAAAGTTGATTACGCCTCTATTCTGTGGACTGACTTCTGTTCACACATCAATCATAGTCTGAAGGGGACTGAAATTTCAAGTGCGAGGTTCTGGGCAATTGTTGTTCATGCCCATTATCAAAAGACTGGATATGTGGCAGACGTCTCTCTCCCCGAAATGAGGTACACTCCAATCACAGTATCGTCATTGGATGATGAACCCGCAGTCTACTGTGCGCAAATTCCTATTGCCATGCTCTCCAAGGTTCCCATGGAATGTATTGAAGTGAGCTCTTACCGTAAAACCTTGGTGATTCCCTATCCTACACGTGATCTGAGCAAGGAGACATCTGTGAAAGAAATCCCTAAAGGAAAAGGGAAGAGGAAAATGGCGGGTGGACCCAGTGGTCCTAAAAAGGAAGAGAAGAAAAGAAAAACTTCGGTGAAAACCACACCGAAGAGGAAACAGCCGAAGAGGCAAAGAAAGATCATGGTTGTGGATGAGTCTTCGGACTCAGAAAGGACTCCATCCACAGTCCATGAAGAAGAACAAGAAGAAGAAATACTTGATGATCAACCTTCTTCTCCTACATCACCACCTAGAACAACTAAACCACCTACACCACCACGAACAACTGTCCTTACTTCACCACCAAAAACAACCAGACCTGAAAACACCTCCACATACAATTCCTCCTCCACCTCCACCAACAACTGCTCCTCCAACTTCTGAAGTACCCATCTCTGGTATTGATTTTTCATTACCTGAGTTCGAATTACCCATTTCACCACCAAGACAAAACCCCACTTCAGCAGCACTCTTCGAAGCTTTTCACATGGCTCCGTTAAATGTTGAAGGAGCATCAGAAGAAGACCTACCAGATGAAGGCTTTGTACTAATGAAACAGTACAAAGTCCTCAATTCCAAGCTTGACACACTCATTCAAGCTCAAACAGGATTCGACCCCACAAAGCCGACCATTGGTGATATCTCCGATGAGATAGAGTCATTGGAGTTCACTCTATCCAAAGGAATAAAGGAGTCTGTCGATAGTCTTGAGAAGAAGCTCTTGGATGAACAAAATAAGATCCAATCTTCCTTCGAAAAGAAGCTGGAATCAGCTGTTACCTCCATCAACAAGAAGGTTGATGCTTTCATTGAGAAAACCGATAAAACAAACTCCGAAGTCATGAAAACCTTGCAAGGACTTCGGAGTGAAATCCAGCAAAGTACCAAGCTTGAAAAACAGCTTGATGAGGCCAGAGCAAAAATTGACGATCACTAGAAAACATCATTGCTCCACACATGGAAGTTCAACAGACCGATCACTAGAAAACATCATTGCTCCACACATGGAAGAGATATACAACAGACTACGAATTGATGATCAAAATAAATGAATTTGCTCGAAATAATGGTGAGTGGACAGTTGAGACTATCAAGCTGTTTGGATTTCAAAATCCAAATGTACTTAATAGACTTCCTCTTCGGAGTTTTGCAATTGTTGACTCCGAAGACATCCAGCTTGATATTCCATTCAATCCGAAGACTTTTGCTTTCCTTCAATTCGTTACTTCGGTGCGAGAGGATCAGAAAGCAAGTTTTTGGACGAATAAAATAAACTTTCATGCCAAATACATTCAAAGGCAAAACTATGTTTGGAGCCTAAACAAGATCAAGAAAATCATTTCAATAAAAGAAGCTGAAAATTATTTGGGCTTCAGAAATTATGAATTTCTTGTGCTTAGGGGGGCAGACGAAGTTGAATCCAGGTTTTCAATAGCAGACTTTCCCATCATGAATCCTATGGACTTCATCCAGATTCTTGATCTTCTGCGAAGCGGGGGTCCTGCTCATGCTGAAATGTCTACCATTGCTATCAAAAATCACCTTTTGGGCTTCCTCAACAATTATCTTCACCGATTTGCAAAGCATGACCTGGAGCTATGTTCCTACTACAGACATCCCTTGAATACTCCTCCTGTTGTAGTTCGGAACATTGCTAGATTCAAAAATAGAGAGATCTTAGACGAACCTTATGGCGTAGTTTTCAAAGGACTTCGAAATGAAACCGAAGTCACAATCAAGTTCTTTGATATTGACTACATAGGCCTCCATCCCTCCTCCTTCATTTCAGGAATGATTTCTCACGTGAACGCCTGCCATGCAAATTCAACTGAGAAGAAGAAGAAGTTCATAGACCATATGAACTGGTATCTTGCTGTGAGAAAGACTCTGAAGCGAGCTTACAAAAGAAACTTTCAAGTATAGACTTTGGATACACTTCACACAAAGGGGGAGATTGTTGAGAAATTTTGTGATGAATTGTTGACATATCCGAAGTCCAACCCATGAAGAAAACCCCGAAGTGAATAAACAGGAGAAGACACCGAAGTCTAAAGACTCCGAAGTGCAATGCATAGAGGAACCGAAGACTTGACAGTCTGTTATTTTGTCTTTTGTGTGCACGCGTATAGTACAATACGTGTTGCATGAATCTTGTATCCTATTGGCTAGTACACTGATAGGATATTCTCTGTAATAGGTGTACTATTGGTATCTCTGATTCAGTATAAATATCAGCGATACCATACCGTGTCAAATGAGAGATTACGAGATTAACTTACGAGAATCGTATATCTTCAACATAGAAAACCCAATTGTAAAACCAAGTTCTAATCAAATCATTCGGCACATGTTATTCATATCTCATTGTTCAATTAACTTACTTGCATTATCATTGTGTGATTGATTGTGTAATTGATTCAATATCTATATCAGCTCATCTATTCTCATATTTCAACTCCCAACAGATACCACGTACCTTCCTCTAGTCTCGTTACTCAATGCTATCTCACAGTACCTAGTACCGTCACCTAATCTCAATGCTCAACACTTTCTCTCATGGTACCTCGTACCGTTTTCTGGTTTCACCATCAATACTCCACAACATCAAGTAATAAAACTCACCACCATACTCAATTATGTAACAACTACCGGCCACTAAGGTCGTATCAACTCATATAAGTCATAAAGACTCGAAAACACCAGCATTAAGGAGTCATAAATTCTCAAATCACAAAACTCAACACTCAACACATCGCCTCAAAATCAACGGTAGTGTGCAATCAGCTACACATTGTTAGGACGCTGATTGTGTTGAAATTTATCTATCAGAAGTTCCAAGAGTTCCTGTCTGAAGTCAAAGACTAACTCGAAGATGTCGTAATCCGAAGATTACTAGCTGTAATTTTGTTCTTATATTTAGAAACTAGCAAGATTATCTAGGGTTTTCGTTCTTATCTGTAAATGATGGGCTTAGTGTTCAGGTCCATTATATGTTAGTATAAATACTTATGTAACCCTAGATAGTGGATACGGTTGATAGAATAGTCTCTATAATTCATTGTAATGTGCTTAAGATAGTTGCTCATCTTTCTGATTTGGAGCACTATCATTATTTACAGTGAATAAATCATTCAATCAGTTTAATATTCATATAAGTGGTATTAGTACAGGTTCATTTCTTATCTCTTACCGAGTTCATATTAACTTTCTTTGAATCGTGGTTCCAAATTGTTCTTGGATCCATTCTTCCATGTTTCAAAGACATGATCTTGGGTAATTTCTGCAATGATCCAAATCTTCAATGGCTTCTAACGCGAACAACGCGATGATGAACTATGCTGCTCTGCTCGGTTCAAGTAACAAAGCGCCCGTGCTAATTCCTAAATATTACAATCAATGGGTTGATCATTTGGAAGATCATCTGTCAGGGATAGATAAAGATCTCATGCGATCCATAAATGAAGGTCCTTTTTCAGCCAATGTCCATGCCAGATTCGATGCTAAATTTGGTGAAACTATGCCTGTCGTTGAGACTGAAGCAACCATTGCTGCAAATAAGAAGATGGTTGAGAATGACAAATGATGCATGAGGGAACTTAAGAGTGGCTTGCCTCCAGTTGCTTTCTATCTTATCCGGGGATCAAAATCCGCTAAATAGATCTGGGATAGATTGAAGATGAGATACGAAGGTAACGATGTTATGAAAAATAGTATAATTAACAATTAACTAGCCGATTTCAGTAATTTCAAGCAACTGGAGAATGAGAATATACATCAGACCTTCGAAAGGTTTAATGATGTTGTCTATGAATTGGAAAAATATGGTGTTTCCAAGACATAGCATGAAACAGACATCAGATTCATGCAATGTCTGGGAAAAGAGTGGAAACAAATCACCATTATGGTGCGAGCCCACGAACGCATCAACTCGTATTCGCTGGAAGAATTATACAATCTACTTAAATCCCACGAGTACGATGTCTTGGATTCACTAGGTGATCAACTAAATGCTGGCTCGCTTACTTTTCTCTCAAAAGCTAAATTAGAAGAAGTCTCTTTTGCGATGATGAAGGAGATGCTAATGAAGATGGGGAAATAGTGGCCTTGTACTCTAACAACAACCAAAAATTTCAGAAAAGGCCTCAAATAACTCGACTTTCAACTGAAGTTTCAACAATGGGAAGCAAACCATGAAATCGGCTGATACAACCAACAAACCGAAGGTTATGACTGCTCCCCAACCTGAGAAGAAGCTACGAGGAGACTCAAGCTATGACTGCAATTACTGCTTTGACAAAAATCATCTTGCCAAGGATTGCATGTTAAAGAAAGCGAACGAGAAGAAGGAAAGGGTAAAGGATGAAGCATGTTATGCGTTGAAGCTCGAGGAAGTTCGGACGAAGACACATAATCTATCTCTTGTGGCTCCTAAGGGTGGTGTTGGCACTTATCAGATTTGGTCATCAGGTTCAGATGATGATGAGATCCGAAAACCAACTCATGTAGCTATGTATGCTGCACATACTGGATGCAGCATATGGTCCGATGATGATCGATCGGATGATGATAAAGAGAGCAACATTGCTGGTGTGTGTCTCATGGCGCAAGGATCCACTTACTCATCAAACTCCCATCTTACCATCCCGGAGGAGGTATCTCTTTTACTTCAAAACTTTAATGTTCCAGAAGAATATTTTATTAGAGATCTTAACAAAATTACTTATGACTGTGTGCATATGAATCAACTACTTGTTTCAGCAAATAGTGATGCATGTCAGGCAAGGGATGAAGTAAATTCGCTTAAGGGAAAACTAGAAGGCATGCGTGGGCCCTTAGAGAAGAGTCAATTAACAATAGAAGCATTAGAAGAAAGTAGAGAACAATTACGTGAAAATAATGAGATTTTGTTGAAATAGAGAAATTTTTTTTGTGAAACTGCTAAAAGATTATATTATCATATAACTCATATCTAACATTCTTCTGATATTGCTTTGGATCATCATAAAAAGATTTTGCCTTTTATTGAGTTTAAGTTACAAGATGTGGATTCGATTTCATATGAATGCGAATATATTGTGTCACTTACTGATATTCCAAACCAAACTCATGCTCATGGGCTTATTCCATTTCAAAAAAAATTAAGCTCAAACGATCTTTTAAAAGTAATGGACAACTCTTTTCCCACCATTCCTCTAGCTAATAAAACTGAATCTGTGAATGTCACTATGAATAAACCTGCTTCGGATGATAATGTTTCTCAGAATGACTCATATGATTCTGATTCAGATATTGAGGAAATAGACAATATTGATTTATCTCAACAAAAATATTCTTCAGACTATTCCTCAGCCAACACTGAATCTTGTGCGACCGAAAAGAGGAAAAATACTTCAAACAATTTTCAAAGTTGTTGTTCTGAGGTTACAAAAGATTCTTCAGATGATGAATCACAGACAATCAATGTTCTTGATACTTCGGATGAGTTTCAAAATTTTTCAGAAAATAAATCCAAAAAGTTTATTGAACTTGCATGTACGTATCCTAAGATTGCGAACTTCAAAAACTTGGTTTTCATAAAACAAGGGGTAAAACTTGAGGAAAATTGCGAGTTACACTCAATCTTAAAAGAAGACAATGCATCTGTTACAACCGAAGGGTTCTTTTCAACTGATAAAATGCTCCAAAACAATTTAAATGAAAATATGGAGGTTAAAATAAACATTCGAAAACGAGAAATGTATAAGTTGAAGAACTCTGTCTGATGTAATACTCATTTTTCATCAATCACAAATATCAGAAAAGAGTCACGTAAAACACCATTCTTTGTAAAACAAAAAAGATTTTATGGCAATAGATGAAGAAGATATTATCGTGATTCTCAAAATAAACAGAAGGACTTTTAAAATCAACAAAAGGCTTCAACAGTTAAGAAATCTTTGGATACTAAGCACAAATTTGTTTTCGAACCAAATAAATAAATCTGTTTGAATAAAAAGGTTGGAAAATCTTCAAAGAAAAATTTCACAAACTAAAGCAACTTGGTTGATACGTTTCATGTTTGGTTAGATAAAAGTATGGATCCTTTCAAAAATAAAAATCTAACAATTCAATATTACAAACTTGCATACAAAGAGTTTCGATGTGAATCTACTCAATGTAGTTCTTCATCTAAAAATTCTTCCATTTCAAAGAAAAAGTGGGTTCATGTTAAACAAACTAAATCTCAAATTGTAAAACCCAAAGATGAAAAACCGAAGAAAATCTTGAAATGTGTTCCTAAGGTCATTCAAAAGTGTTCGTCCGAATCTACTTTCATTCCTGAAATCGCATCAACATCCGGAACCAAAAAGGATGATTTGGTAGAATCATGGTTCTTAGATCCATATACTTACCCTCGATGACCCAAACCATGTTGGGTACCTGAACGTTCACTCTGAATTGCAGGTATTATGGGAGGAGCAGTACGACAAAGAATGGTACATTGATAGTGGCTGTTCAAGGCACATGACAGGGAGAATCGAATACCTAAGAGATTTTCAAAGTTTAGAAGACGGAGGTGATGTAAAATTTGGGAATAATGAAACTTGCCCCATAAAAGGCTATGGGAAGATCACGAATGGGAAGTTCACTATAAATTGAGTTGCATACGTTGAAGGCCTCAAACACAATCTAGTAAGTGTTTCCCAATTGTGTGTAGGAACAGGATATAAAGTTATGTTCGATGAAGCTGGAAGTGTAATCAAGAAGAAAGGTTCGAAGGAAATTCTACTAAAATCGAAAAGGAAGGGAGAAATGTTCTGCTCGACATGAAGCCAATAATCGAGGCCCCTTCCATCTGTCTTCTCTCAAAGGACCTTTGGATCTCAGTTGGCTATGGCACAGAAGATTATCTCACCTGAATTTCAAGAACATTAAAAAGCTTATTTCTCTTGATCTTTTTCAGGGTATGCCAGCTCTAAAATTCGACAACTTCACTTTATGTTCTGCCTGTGAACATGGAAAACAAAAACGTCAAGCTCATCCGATTACAATTGACTCAAAGATCACAGAACCACTCGAACTACTTCACATTGATCTAAGTGGGCCTTCCACTGTAGAGTCTCTTGATGGCAAGAAATACATACTAGTAATAGTGGATGATTTTTCCAGGTTCACATGAGTGGTCTTCTTAAGGCAAAATTCTGAAACTCCAGCTTGTTGGATCAAGATTCAAACAATGCGGAATATTAATAATAAACAAGATCAAGAACAAGCAATATAAAGAACTGATGTCGAATGATTTATAAGCAACTCAAGAACAATTCGATGTGAACTATTCTGTATGAGTGCTGTTTAAAATATTACAAAAGTTAACCCTAATTAGGGTACGTGCATGCTATTTATACAAAAACTAAGTATGGAAGGACTGGCCCATTCCATAACCGATCAGCATCTTTGACTCAATCCACATTTATGACTCAACAATCTCCCCCTTTGAGTCAAAAATGTGATAAGCCTTCATTCTTCAGCTTCTGGTTTCATATCTTTCACCTTTTTCTCAAACACTTTTGGAATCAAGAGCATAATCCTTTTCCGAAAGGCGATGTACCAGGTCAGCATATCATTAAAACATCTCTTGTCATTCTCGGTATTTAGCTTTGTCTTGTTGATGAGATCGAGAATTTTCTTTAAACCAGGAGTTCGGTAGAGATGTTTGTCTAGCAGATAAAATATCTTTTTCACCGAGTCATTTCCCTCCTTGGATGGATAGGCCACGTTTCAATCGCCCTTTCTGATCATTCCGAAACATCGTTTGTCGAGATCAGTAGGTCTTTCAGGAGAGACTTCTGGAACAGAATCCAGGACTGCAGCCACTTCAATGTCAAGCTTCGAGATTTCAAGGATATAACCGGTGAGTAATTCCTTGACATGCTCATACAGAATCTTATGATCTTCCCTTCTTTGAAGGATGTTAAACAGAGACACCCAATCAAAAGGATTCATGAATGGAAGATCAGCAAGAGTAAATTCATCCTTCTCATCTCTTGATCCTCTGCGAGCAAGAAAAACGGCATTTCGAAAAGGAGAAGTCACACTCGGCATTCTTGGAGTGAGCTTCACAATCTTCTTTAGGCTCCAAGACATGCATTGTGGTTTGGAATGCTCTAGGTAGAAGTTAAATAGCTTATCATTTACCACAGCCCGAGGTACAGTGTTTGTTTTTAATTCATCAAAGCAGCAGATTAGGAATACTCTTGCTGTCATCGGAAAATCAAATTGTGAGTCTACTTGCTTTCCGACATCATAAGAGCAATTTGGCTGCAACCAGTTCTGAATGGGTTGTGTGATGGCTTCCGACTTCATTGTTTCGTAATCCCAATTCACAAAGAGGGTTTTCCGAGCTTTCAATTCAAGTTCTGCTTGTTCTCTAGCCGTATCTTCAGCATCAAGCTGTTTGGAGATACGATGAAGTTCATCAAGTTCTTTCTCCCTTGCTGCTCTGGCCAGTTGAGCAGCCTCCGACATGTCAAGACCTTCATCTACATCATCTTCACCGATCTTCTTGGTCTTGCGTTTCGAAGGACCGACAGATGTATCGCCAACATTCATTGATTTAAACCAATCAACTTTTGGTTTTAGAATGTCATCAGCAGACTCTTGAGTCCCTGGTTCCTTCACATTAGTGACTTTAGTAAACATTGGTTTCGGGACAGGGCTTTCAGTAGCCTTCTTCTTTTCATTAACGTTTATATTGTCGTTTGCTTTCTCCTTTTCATCAGACTGTTTAGATCTATCAGCTTCATCATCAGACTCATCAATTTTGGTGTTGTCTCCCCCTTGTTTCGGAACGGCAACGTCTTCTGAAACACCCTGAATCTTACTTAGTAGAAGGAAGACAGGATGAAGCTTATTCGTGATATAACCACGAAGGTAAGGAGTGAGAACAGGATCCTCTTCTTCTATCATCCGACGAATGTAAGAATCAATCTTGGCGACACACTTCCGAACAGCCTGTGATTTAGAGACAGTAGATGACAGAATCGCTGAGGAGTGCTTAAGGTCTGTTTTGAGAAGTTGGATCTAGGTAGTTTTGGAGGCCAAAAGATCCATTAAATCATTTTCCGATGCCAGATCTTCCTGTAGTTTATCTACTTTGGCTTGTAGGGAAGACGCTAAATCGGAATAACTTTATTCATCATATCAACGTTAGACTGATGTCGATCCCGAAAATCCTGTACGAATTTTTGAACATCCGTTTCCAACCTGTCGAGCTTTATGGCAGTATCGTCCATATGTTTTTCCGATTTTTCCATGACAGACGAAAATTGTTTCATAATCTTGACATTCTCAGTGATTAATGTCTCGACATGATCATTATGAGTCTGTAACTGGGATTGCCAATCAGAAGAAGACAGACCCTGGCCGGATTGAAGAAGTTTGTCCAGTTTGGCAGACAGTTCCTGAAATTGCTCCTGAGTCATAGGAGCAGAGGATGTAGACGTAGTGTGATGGACATTGAAAGGAGAATCAATGTAATCAGCCAGGTCGTCTTGATCATCATAGATAAAAACATCTTCGTCTTCTTGTTCGGATGTGGGTTCTGGGATTTTTGGTGAGTGTGGAGTAGAGTTGTCTTGTTGAGGGGATTTTTGTGGAGGTGATCTTGGTGGAGATTTATGAGGTGGAGAAAGTGGTGGTGTGGGTTGTTGTGGTGGTGTTTGTGGTGGTGGGGAATGTGGAGGAGTGGGATTGGGCGTTGGTTCAGGTGTTGGAGGTCGGTGAGTAGTTTCCTGATTATCATCCATATCATCATCAAGAGGGTTGGTGATATTGCTGGGTGTTGAAATATGAGAATAGATGAACTAATATTGATATGCAATCAATAACACAATCAATAATATAATGATAATGCAACAGAGCTAATTGAACAATAAGATATGAATAACATGTGCCGAATGATTCGATTAGAACTTTGGTTTTACAATTGGGTTTTTCTATCTTGGAGATATACAATTCTCGTAAGTTAATCTTGTAATCTCTCATTTGACACGGTATGGTATCACTGATATTTATACTGAATCAGTGATACCAATAGTACAACTTTTACAGAGAATATCCTTTCAGTGTACTAGCCAATAGGATAGAAGATTCATGCAACACGTATTGTACTATACGCGTGCACACAAAAGACAAGATGACAGCCTGTGAAGTCTTCGGATCCTCTATGCATAGCACTTCGGAGTCTTTAGACTTCGGTGTCTTCTCTTGTTTATTCACTTCGAGGTTTCTTCATGGCCAGGACTTCGGATATATCAGCACTTCATCACAAATGTTCTCAACAATCTCCCCCTTTGTGTGAAGTGCATCCGAAGCCTATACTCGAAAGTTTCTCTTGTATGCCCGCTTCAGAGTCTTTCTTACTGCAAGATACCAGTTCATATGATCTATGAACTTCTTCTTTTTCTCGGTGGAATTTGCATGACAGACATTCACATGAGAAATCATCCATGTGATGAAGGAGGAGGGATGGAGGCCTATGTAGTCTATTTCAAAGAACTTGATTGTGACTTCGGTTTCATTTCGAAGTTCTTTGAAAACTACGCCATATGGTTCGTCTAAGATCTCTCCATTCTTGAATCTTGCTATGTTCCGAACTACAACAGGAGGAGTGTTCAAAGGTTGTCTGTAGTAGGAACATAGCTCCAGGTCTTGTTTTGCAAACCGGAGAAGATAATTGTTAAGAAAGCCCAGTATGTGATTTTTGATAGCAAGGGCAGACATTGCAGCATGAGCAGCATCCCCGCTTCGCAGAAGATCAAGAATCTGGATGAAGTCCATAGGATTCATGATTGGGAAGTCAGCAATTGAGAACCTGGATTCAACTTCGTCTGCCCCCTAAGAACAAGAAATTCATAATTTCTGAAGCCCAAATAGACTTCAGCTTCTTTAATTGAAATGATTTTCTTTATCTTGTTCAGGCTCCAGACATAGCTCTGCCGTTGAATGTATTTGGCATGAAAGTTTATTTTGTTTGTCCAAAAACTTGCTTTCTGATCCTCTGGTACCAAAGAGACGAATTGAAGGAAAGCGAAAGTCTTCAGATTGAATGGAATGTCAAGCTGGATGTCTTCGGAGTCAACAATTGCAAAACTCCGAAGAGGAAGTCTGTTAAGTACATTTGGATTCTGAAATCCAAATTGCTTGATTGCCTCAACGGTCCATCCACCATTATCTCGAGCAAATTCATTTATCTTGATCATCAAATTCTAATCTGCTCTCCTTGCCTTGTATGTTTCTTCCATGTGTAGGGCAATTATGTTTTCTAGCGATCGGTCTGTTGAGCTTCCAGTTCCAGCCGATCCACTAACACCCATGGCAGTGGTTGTAATGGTTGAGGTTGAAGGACCTGCTGTGGCTGCAGGGATCTGTCTAGGCCTGTCCTGTGGCCTAGACAACCTGTCAGAAAAATTTATCAGACGTTGAAGTGCAACTCTCAACTTTGTAATCAAATCTTGTGTGAGAGCTGCATTCGTTCGTTGCAGTTCCTCTGTAAATCTAGTGACATCCGAAGCGGTTTGGGCGGAAGTGAGCTCTTCAATTTTTGCTCTGGCCTCATCAAGCTGTTTTTCAAGCTTGGTACTTTGCTGGGATTCACTCCGAAGTCCTTGCAAGGCTTTCATGACTTTGGAGTTTGTTTTGTCGGTCTTCTCAGTAAGAGCATCAACCTTCTTGTTGATGGAGGTGACAGCGGATTCCAACTTCTTTTCGAAGGAAGATTGGATCTTATTTTGTTCATCCAAGAGCTTTTGTTCAAGCTTTTGTATGGAATCCTTGAATTCTTTGGACAAGGAGAACTCCAGAGATTCAATCTCTTCGGTGATATCACCCAAGGTGGGTTTGGTGGGATCAAAGCCAGTTTGAGCTTGAATAAGAGTGTCAAGCTTGCAGTTGAGGACTTTGTACTGTTTCATTAGTACAAATCCTTCATCTGGCAAATCTTCGTCTGACACTCCTTCAACATTCAAAGGAGCCATATGAAAGGCTTCAAAGAAGGCAGCCGAAGTGGGGTTTTGTCTTGATGGTGATATGGGTAAGTCAAATTCTGGTAATGAAAACATCAATACCAGAGACAGGTACTTCGGAAGTTGGAGGAGCAGTTGTTGGTGGTGGTGGTGGTATGTCAGATGTAGTAGTGTGAATGGTGGTAGTTTGTTGAGCTGTTGTGGGAGGTGGTGGAGGAGGTATAGTATGTGTAGGTGTGGGTGGTTTGGTTGTTTTAGGTGGAGATGGAGGAATGGTAGTTTGTAATGGAGAGGTAGGTCTAGTTGTTAATGTAGGTGAAGGAGGTTGATCAGCAAACAATTCTTCTTCTTGTTGTTCTTCTTCATGAACTGTGGATGGAGTCCTTTCTGAGTCCGAAGACTCATCCACAACCATTATTTTTCTTTGCCTCTTCGGCTGTTTCCTCTTCGGTGATGTTTTCACCGAAGTCTTTCTTTTCTTCTCTTCCTTTTAGGACCACTGGGTCCACCAGCCATTTTCCTCTTCCCTTTTCCTTTTGGAAGCTCTTTCACAGGTGTAACCTGACTCATATCGCGAGTTGGGTAAGGAATTATTAAGGTATTACGATAGGAGTTTACCTCATTGCATTCCAGGGGAACTTTGGATAGCATGACATTTGGTATTTGAGCACAGAAGTGAGCAGGTTTGTCGTCTAGAATAGGAATCGCAATGGGAGTGAACTTCATCTCAGCGAGTGAAGGGTCAGGAACATATCCGGCTTTTTGGTAGTGAGCATGTACAATAATCGCCCAAAATCTAGGGTTTGCGATTTCAGTTCCCTTCAAGCTGTGGTTTATATGGGAGCAAAAATCAGACCAGAGGATAGATACATAGTCTACCTTTACATCGTAGAAGATCCCATACAGGAGACTTTGGAAGGCCACACTCGCCGAGTCTAATCTTTAGGTTCTTCCTGAGAGACATCTAAGGAAGATACTGAAGAAGTATCTCCAAAGATCAGGAAGTTGGTTTTTCTTGAACAGACTGATCTTCTCGAGCGGAGGGTCATATCCCATCTCATTGAACATGCCAACGAGTTGTTCAGCGGAGGGTACAACCATTTCTTTGGAATTGTAAACAGGAAGGCGAAGAGCTTCAGCAAATTTTTCTCTAGTTAATTGTACTTTCTTCGTTTTGCCCTTGGAGTCGACAACTTCATAGAATACAGACTTGACTTGGTTGTTGGAGTCAAACAGAGCATTAGACGTGTAGTGTGCCCTGTGAACCAGAGTCGCAGGGATGGAGGGAGTGCAAGTTAAAGCGTAACCTAGTACGGACCTGTTCATGCATTCCACCAATGCATCAATTGGTTTAGGGTAAAGAGATAGATCGTTTCGTAGAACTAGGTTTGATGATTGATTCTTGAGATTTGGAATAGACATGGCTTCAGCGGTTTGCGATGATGCTTCACCAGCCATTGTCCATGTACCATTTTGAATCATACCGCTCATCAGACATAACCTGCAATCAATCAAGAAGGAGTTGGTACCCAATCAATCTTGGGTCCTCAGGGTAAGCAAAGGATTCTTGAATCCATTTTTCCACGGCCTCTTCAGAAATTTCATTTGCATTTAAATTAATCAAATTCTCCGAAGCCTCATGTGATGAACTTGATTCCGAAGTGTTTGAGCAGGATTCAGAAGAGTTTGTAGTTAAAATTAATGAGTCTGAAGTGACTGACAAAGTGACAGACTTCGGAACCCATTTTTGAATGGAATATTTTGATTTGGAGGATTTTGAAGATTTTGAAGTTTTTGTTTTTGCAGTTAAGTTTTCTTTAAGGTCATTTCTTTTCCAATTTTGTTTTGGTTTTTCCATTTTTGACTTCGTTGAAATTGAGCTACACAACGTAGAGGTACTAAGATACTCTTCGTTTGCCAATTTAAAGTCATTTAATGAGAGATCCTTATCCTTGAACATTTCCAAATTGTTGTCCAGCCATTTGTGGAATGTATCTATCAGATTGTTTCCTTTTGAAAATGTTTTCTTCGTCGGTTTTCGAAATTTAGGATTCGGAAAGTTAGGTTTCGTTGGTGTAAAGGTTGGTTTTTCATTTCGACTTTTAACATCTGAGATTTTTGAGCAAACAGGTTTTGTACCAGAAGTGGAAGCAATTGCTTCATTTTGTTTCAAATCTCTAAAAGGAGTTTTTCTTTTCACAAGATTTAGGGTTAGTTTGGTTCTCGAATTTTCAACAGTGGGTTTTTGAATTGGTTTTGAAATCACCACTGCTGATTTTGGTTTTTGTAGAACTTGTGGTCTTTTCAAAATTTGGAGTTGTTGTGTCAAAGTTTTGTTAGTTGAAACTTTTGATTTTGAAATTTCATTTTCAGGATTGTGTGAAAAAGGGACACATTCACAAGATTCCATTAATTCCAATACATCCATCTTCGGAACTGTGGGTTTTTCCACAACTTGAATTTGTTTGTAGTTTCGATTAATGTAAATGTGATCGTCGTTCTTGAGATTTAGTAAGTGTGACATGTTTTCGGGTACTTTCTCTTTTTCAAAACAGAGACGGTTATACACGTTGTGGCCGTATAGTTCTTGTTTCCTTATATTTATTTTTACTTCCATTTTCTCATTCAATTCATTCTCGACCATTTTGGATGATGAGAAAAACCCTTCATTTGTAACAGTGGAGTTATCCTTTTCAAGAAGTTTTTGCAATTCATTATCAATTAAGGATAATCCACCGGGTTTTACAAAAATTGTATTTTTGAAGTAAGAAACCTTAGGATAGATACATGCCAAATGGACTAGCCTTTTTGAATTATCCTTGAGATATTGATCGTAGGAGACAGATTCATCTGTGATTTGAAGTTTAAAATTTGAAGTTTCTTTGGTTTTAAGAATTTTTGATTCACAATTCATTTTTGTTTTTCCTTTGTCCACCGAAGACATTTGTGAGATGTCTTCGGAGGTCGATTCGGATATGGAGGATGACTTGAACAAAATCAAAGAGGAACAATCAATATCCTCCATGTCTGAATCACTTTCAGAATCCTTTTCAGACAAGTTATTGGCAATTTCTTTTTCTTTTGTTTCAATTTGAGGTACAGCCTTATTCAGGATTGGAATTTCTTGAGGCAATATTTTCAACAATTTATCAGCAGTTAGATGTTTTTCCACAGATATCAGGCCATGTTTATATGATGGATTAGTAACTTCGGAGCCTGATACTATAGATTCGCATTCATAAGATATACTATTTACTTCCTTTAATTTAAACTCAATAAAAGGCAATAGTTGTCTATGCTGGACATTACAAACATCGGCTGAATGATAAATTCTTGTAATATGCGCATATAATCGTTTGGCTGTTTCACAAAATATGTTTCTCTGTCTTAAGATTACTTCATGATTGTTTAAAAATTTTTCTCTATTTTCTTCCAACAAGGAGATTCTAAGATTAGATTTCTCTAATGCTAGCTTCAGGTTCTCTACTCTCCCCCTCAAGCTTAAAAGCTCCTGCTCACTGAGTAATTCCCTATTTTTAGCATCAATGAGTAATTTATGCATGACAGAACAATTACGAGTTATTTCACTTATAATGGGAGCAGATTGAGAAGTAGGAATTTTAAAGGATGAAAGAAGTTTTGATACCTGTTCTGGGATTGTCAAACGGTTGTCATTTGCCATCAAGCACACTTCCTCATCATCATCAGAAGAGTCTTCAAACCAAGTCTTCGGAGTATCAGCAGCAGTTATTTTCAGTCCCTCCGAAGTCACAAACCCAAGACCCGCAGTCGCTTCAACCTTCATCAGTTCCTCTTCATTTAACTTCTCCGAAGTGTCTTGTAGAAAGCTCTTATCGACATCATAGGCCATGAAATCACTATGAGATGGCTTTCTCACTGCGTCATCATCTGAATCCGAAGACCAAACTTAATATGATCCTTGACGATCATCAGCAATCATTAAGGCTAGGTCTTTGGTCCTTACTCTAACTTCCTCCATTTTTCTTGCGTAATAGGCTTCGTCCTTCACTTGTGGTTTCTTTTCGTTTTGCTTTCGAAGCATGCAGTCTTTTGCAAAATGATTCTTGCCATGACAATAATTGCAATCATAACCAGAATCACCTGAGATCTTCTTCTCTTCAGACTTTTCTTTGGATAACTCCGAAGCCGGTTTTTTCAGATGGCTTCAGGGTTGACAGTTTTAAGTTTTCTTCTTTTGGAGTGAATATTTCAGGTTTGGGCTTGGAGTTGAAGTTGGATTTGTTAAAGTTTTTCACAAATGGCTTTCCAGAGTTGTTTTTGAAGAATGGTTTCTTGAACCTTCGATTGTTGGCGGCATAGAGAGCAACAGTATCTCCATTATCATCTACCATGTAGGCTGCAATGTCTTCATCACTTGATTCTTCCTCTTCTTTTGACACGAGAGCTAGTGGTCCAGAACTAGCCATTTCACTTCTTCGACCTACCACATCGGGTTCATGTGATTTTAATAGATTGTATAGGGCCGCCAGCTTGTATTTCTCAATATTCTCATAGGATTTGACCATGAGCATGATTGGTCTCCACTCCTTGCGAAGACTGTAGAGAAATTTGATATTTATCTCTTGTTGGCTTCTTGTTTCCCCATACTTATCGAGTGTGCAAATCATGTTGCTCAAACGTTCATAACAGGCTTCTAAGGACTCATTTTCTTCTTGCTTAAAGTTCCCGAAGTCAGCAAGGATTTCTTGGAGATATACAATTCTCGTAAGTTAATCTTGTAATCTCTCATTTGACACGGTATGGTATCACTGATATTTATACTGAATCAGTGATACCAATAGTACAACTTTTACAGAGAATATCCTATCAGTGTACTAGCCAATAGGATAGAAGATTCATGCAACACGTATTGTACTATACGCGTGCACACAAAAGACAAGATGACAGCCTATGAAGTCTTCGGATCCTCTATGCATAGCACTTCGGAGTCTTTAGACTTCGGTGTCTTCTCTTGTTTATTCACTTCGGGGTTTCTTCGTGGCCAGGACTTCGGATATATCAGCACTTCATCACAAATGTTCTCAACAGATATGGTGGTCGTCGGAATGTTCATCTTCCGAAGGAGGTTGCACGACCATCTTCCGAAGCCTTCGAGATTTCTTTGTTGGTTTTTCTGTATCAGAAGCAGCAGCTTTGCCTTTTCGCTTAGTAACTCTTTTTGGATTTTCGAGCTTGTCAAAAGCGAGTTGATGTTTTTCGTCTAGAGGCCGGACAGCGAAGGTTGTCGTTTTACAGTAATCGACAATACATGGGACATCTTTTGGAACTCTGTCTAGCATGGCCATCGGAAGGGCACCAATAAAATCGAAATCCTATGCCTTGCTAGTGGCAAAAGTTAGTGTAGGCAAAGTTGAAATAACAGACATTACAGAATCCTTCATGACATGAATGTCATTCTTCTCAATTGTTCGTTGAACAACGAGGGACCAGAACCGCGCACATGAGATCTCCTGATGTTAGAGTCTGTAATTCACACTCTCGACAAATTGACTCCACAGGATAGACCCATAGTCTAGATTGACAGCATTGTAAAGACCATAGAAAAAGGAGTAAAAGAGCTTACTCGCACTGTCAGTTCCCGTAGTGCGTTCTGAGAAGCTTTTGAAGAGAATGGTGAAAATAGCATTCCATTGTGGCGGTAAACCCTTCTTAGAAAATTTGGACAACTGTGTAATATCGCCTTTGTAACCCAGTTGATGAAATAGACGTTGAAGAGTTACAGGTTGAAGCGTCTCAGGGTCCACCAGATCATTAGTTTCTGTAAACCCTAAAAGTTGACTAAATCTGGACTTTGAGATTTTTGTTTTGACAGAACCCACTTCAAATGAAATGTACTCCTTCGCTTGGTTGTAGAAGGCGGTGGAGTAGGCGGCGGAGAGTAAAGAAATTGGTACCGTAGCAGCTGCAGTCAGGGCGGTTGCGATTGGGGAGTATTTCAAACATTCAATCAACGACCGAATCGATTCACTGTAGTGAGAGGAGTTGAGATTGATTATCAAGTTTTGATTGGCTTTAATCTTCAACATCAGAGTAGATGAGGTGTTTTCGGTTGCAAAAGATGAACCAGCCATGAAGAGTGCGTGAGAATTTTGGGGAAGAAGAGTTCAGTGAGGGTTCAGTTTGCTTGAGAGAAATAAAATTCGGAGAAGAGAAAGCAGAACCCTAGAAATCCTTTAAGTATCTTTTGGAATCCAATTGAAAATAGGAAATCCCGCTTCAGTCGCTTCCGTTTCCCAAGAATCACGCTTTATCATTATGAGTGGCCCCCAAGAGTCACATTGCAGGCGCGTGAAAAGCGAGAAAGTAGCTGCTGTTGAGATGACATTGTAATTGCCACGTTTTGATAACCTCATTCATAATTTCAAAAATTTGATGAGTGAAAAATGCCAGGTCATCAATCTGAATTCTCACCACAAAAGCAATCAGAGTTAGAAAAATCAATAATGATTTTCGTGCAAGAGTGTGCCAAAGATAAGGAAGAAAATCAAAATTTATCTGGAAAGGT
The DNA here is from genome assembly GCA_023525715.1 of Cichorium intybus. Classification (NCBI taxonomy): domain Eukaryota; kingdom Viridiplantae; phylum Streptophyta; class Magnoliopsida; order Asterales; family Asteraceae; genus Cichorium; species Cichorium intybus. The sequence continues at coordinate 59,593,548 of CM042016.1, read as the reverse complement.
GTGATGTCGGATTGACATAAAACTATATGACCCCGGGCAATGATCTCTTCCTTCGGAATCAAGAGAGATTCGGAAGTGTTTTTGTGGTTTCCCGTTGAATTACGATCAATTGATTGATAAGAATCATTGAAAGGTATCTTTTTAGATTTAGCTTTATTGGGTGGGTTGAACTTTCTTTCAAATTCCGAAACGTGAGAATGTCCGAAATCGGAAGAAAGTACTTGTTTGACCAGAGTAGTCATGAGAACAAGTAAGGTAAAGGTGGTTTTATATGACTTAGGAAAAATTTAGAAATATCAGAAAAAAAACTGGATCTCTTGGGTTAGAAATTACTTGGAGGAAGTAGATTTCACAAAGATCACACAAATAAAAGATTGAGATTTCCTTTGAAGCTTTCGTCAATTCCTCAGGGTAATTGGATTGTTGGGTTTCATTCGAAACTGTGGTAGAAACAGTTCCGAAATCATGAACACAGATCTTGTGTAACCAATAGTTTTCAGTGGTAATGCTGAAAGCCTTCATAAAGGTTACAGTTATATGGAAATGTATTAAGTGTGGAGAAGTAATAGAAGGGTCGAGAGAGGTTGTTTGAGTCTCACAGCTTCTCAGGGTGAAAATGAGTTGCGATCTTTGACTAGAATTTCCGAAATCATATATTGAAATTGGTTGTTATTTCAATAATCATAGATATTCATTAGATGATAGACAGGTGCAAGGAGAGAGAAAGATACTGAGAAATACTGCTGAGGAATAAAGTCATCATGAGAACTCATTAAATGCTCAGGCGAAAAGAGTGGAAAACGTCCAATCAGGTGCTAATCATCCGTCTCTGCTTTGGTAACGCGTAATAATTACAAGAGACTTGCATCATTACTCCCAAAAAGTAATTTAATATCCACTATTGGGAAACCTAATCGGTTTCCTATTTGCCTATAAAAGGAAAATATTGTTAGCAGAAACATCACATACGCATGAAAGATTACCTTCAGACGGTTCATCAAATGGCTCAACGTCCTTACAACCGTGGTGACAAGGTCGAGGTGAAAATGCGTGAAGGTGAATACGCAGGTGGCACTTATAGTGGAGTCATCATGGCGGTTTGGAACCATTGGTATGAGGTCAAGATGACCACGCTCAAGGATAGTGATGGTGGAGGTCCCCTGACGATCCAGACCAGGTAACCCTACTTGCAGCCTGTCCCACCAAAGATCTTGGTGGAGTATAAACAGTTCGACCTCGTGGAGTGTTGGGTGCAAAGTTCTTCATGATTATGACTTGGTGGCATGAGAAAGGCCCGCTTAGGCATATGGGCTTGTGGGCTTGTTCATTGGTCTCCTTATATGTTGTCTAGACTATAAATAGTGATATTATTATTATTTTATAGTTAATGATCTAGAGGGAGGCTATTGATTTCATAGATAGAGAGAAACACACATAGAAAAACACACATTGTAAAACATTGTTGAATTGAATCATTCGACACATTGGATTCTTGATTGGTGTTCTTTATTATTCCGCATTTATTGTCAAATCGTGTCTCAACATTGGTATCAGAGCCTAACCTTGAAGATTTAACAGATTATTTCAAGGACGGTTCCTGATTTGACAACTAATCACATCATCAATCAGAATTCAAGATTCAGTTTCAGATCTGCAGATTTTGTAAGTTTTCTGGAAAGAAATTCATCTATTGTTGAGTTTTTCAATCCAAATTCGTTTTCTATCATCAAAAATCTATTCAGATTCGTTTTTATCATCAAGAAATCATCTCAGATCTAGTTTCTCTCACTAGATATTACTCCAAATCTGCTTTCTCTCTCTAAAAACCCACTTCAGATCCACTTTCTCTCTCTAGTTTTATTAAAGATCTGTGATTATTTGTTGTTCAAAACGAAAATGGAAGCTACAAATTCGAAAATATGGACTGTTTGTGTTGATAATCTCAAATACAAAGCATCATTTGAACAATTTTTGGGTCTTGTGTTGAGAAATCAGAATATTACAAATGACACACTCATTTCTGATGGAGAGAAAGATTCATATGGAAGACTTGTTTTTAATCCTTTGAAACATGAATCAAACAAGCATTTGTTCACTGAAATGTTAAAAGTTTTGAGAAAAATCGACAGTACACATGGATCAGAAAATCGAAAATCAGTAGAAAAGTATGTTTCTCTTGTTGAAGATGAACATGGCCTTCTTGTTCCTCAAGACTTTGAAGATGATGTTCTTCATCTTCATGTTTTTGGAAATTCTGAAGAACACTTCGGATCTTTACTTGTTCCCCAACCTGAAAAGAAATATGCAAATGTTAAGGGGGAGTTGGATTTGAAATAAAAATGTTTGGTGAAAGTGTTATTTGTTGCAAAATCTTCAAATAAGACAAATTCCGAAGTTGATCTATCTTCAGTCTCAAATAACATGTTTGAAGGCATGAAACCTTATAGAAAACCCATACTAGTTGAAAATCGAAATTATCAACTGCGAAGCCCTCATGATCCAAAGGCTTCGGATCCGAAGACTTCAGTTCTAACTCAAAAAGATGAACAAAATTCTTGTTTTAGATCTTGGGTTCATAAGTTCAAAAAGAAGAAAAAGCCAAAAACGAAAAGGATGTGGGTTCCCAAAATGAAAAGCTCTGAAGATTTTCTCCCAAAATCAAAAGTTAAAAATATTGAAATTTTTTCTTATGTGGTTAAAAGAAAATTTTCAGAAAGCTATGTTCAAAGAAGGGATCTTTTAAGAAATTCAGGATGGCATAATGTGTTGTTTGAAGATTTTCTTGTTCCAACAAAAAGAACTCGAAGATCAAAAGCTTGTTCATCATCACTTTTGAACGGGTCTGTTGAGAAATTTGCTTCAAAATGTTCAAAAATGATTTGGGTTCCCAAAAATTCAACAAAAAAAAATCATATAGTTTGTTGAAAACTCCGAATTCTTAACTCTTCGGAACCGAAGTGATGAAGAAGACGACTCCGAACTCTTGCAACTCTTCGGAACTGATGAAATGGAGAAGAAGACTCCGAATCCATGACACTCTTCGGAGTCTTTGATCTGTTCAGAGTAAAGAAGAGATGAATGTAATTGGAAAAATATGAAGAAAAACGTAAGTATGTTTTGAACTCTCCACTTTACCTTTGGAGTCTGAAGTTTATATATCTTGCAACATGCTTTCTTCTGAACTTGTTTTTGTGCAACGACAAAAATGAAGACTAACATTTGTTTGGAAAGTTTTATTGAAAGAAGGCAAAGTGAAATAAAGGTTATTTTGGAAACTCGTTGGTTAATATGAAAAAGAAAATGTTGAAAAGTTACTACAACATACATGGAAAAACAATTGTCAAATGTAAATACATGTCTGGGAACCGAACGCATAGTACAAGTCTCTCCTCTCTTACATGATGCAACAAGGTGATAAGACAATTCTTTATGACTGCAACATGTTACTTTTGCTTCTCAAACGGCTACACAGTGTACTCCAGCTGTCTGTTTACAAGGTACAAATTATGGGAAAAGTAAACTCTCGTAACTTATCGTGTTCAAATCCAACTAAAAGAGAACTGCATTTCTTTTTTGCAACACGCCACCCTCTAGAATTGAAAGTACAGCCTGTGCCGGCCCTACTTCATGCAATGTGACTGTTACCTCTATCTTCATAACAAAGACTTTGGCCCTCTCTAATATCCGGTTATTAAAATGAAATTGGTAAAGGCAGCATGGGGAATCGTATATTAAAATGGAGAAGTTGTTAAGTCTATACCAGTCAAGGACACGTCAAATGCAAAGGTATATCATTTTTTAATGTTATAGTCTGCAACACGCCTCATGTTATTGAAAAAGAAAACTGCAACATTAAATGGGAAAGGAAAGTCAACATTATATTGAATTCATGTGAAATGCACGTGACCCATTCAAGATTTACATGTAATTCGGAATATGTAGTCTGTCAATCCGATGGTATGTCTCCAAGATCACATCTGGGCTTGAATTAAATCCGAATTGGGCTGCATTTGGGCCACACTTATTTTCAGATTCAGGCCAGTGGTTTTAATCTGAATTTAATCACGTATGTTTCAAATTTTGGCTTTCACATATTGGGCTATATAATTTCTGAAGTTGGGCTGAAAATCAATTGGTGGGCTTGCCATTTATTTCGATCTGGGCTTAATGGACTGATCCGATTCTCACAATGAAAAGAAATTGGTTTTTCACTGTTGCTCTTCGCTTTTGTGTATTAAGCAATATTATTTGGATCTTGGTACTTCATGATCTTGATGCATTTTTCGAGAGGGAGTTTTTGGATTGATTTTTCGGATCGAGCGCGTTCTCATGACCTTTGAAGTTTTATGATCTCGTTGATCATAAAAAGGGGGAGAGATTGTTAGATATGTATTGGCCATTCGAGAAGATTGCCGAAGATTATTATTCACGCGTTTGTTGATTCGCTTCCTATGCCATGTCATCCATTCTGATCTTTGAGAGGGAGATTGTTGGGTGCAAAGTTCTTCATGATTATGACTTGGTGGCATGAGGAAGGCCCGCTTAGGCATATGGGCTTGTGGGCTTGTTCATTGGGCTCCTTATATGTTGTCTAGACTATAAATAGTGATATTATTATTATTTTATAGTTAATGATCTAGAGGGAGACTAGTGATTTCATAGATAGAGAGAAACACACATAGAAAAACACACATTGTAAAACATTGTTGAATTGAATCATTCGACACATTGGATTCTTGATCGGTGTTCTTTATTATTCCGCATTTATTGTCAAATCGTGTCTCAACATGGAGGTCTGGCACAAGAGAGGGTGGTGGCCGGCGGTGATCATCCGGACAACTCCTCACAACCAGTTCTTGGTGGGACTGGCGGATGAGAGTTGTCTCTTCGTGGATGATTGTGAGGTGCGAATCCATCAAGCCTTCCACCTTGGTGATCCTCCGATGTGGCACCATTATAAGTTGTAGGATGAAGTAGTTTTTGTTTTGCCTTTTGATGTACTGAACTACCGTCGTTCAGTTTAAATAAAAAGTGCCTTGCTTTTGTTTATGGATTTCTCTTTGGATTCTGTATCTGCATTCTCAAGTACAGTTGACAGCAAGAAGAACAAACAAAAAGAAAATTAGAACTAAACTTAAGAACTAGAAAATATTTTTGATATTTTTAATAATAAAAAAAAATGCAGCTTGAAAATTAAAAAAAAAATTAGAGGTAAATAGAAAAAGAAAATAGAAGAAAATAAATATACAGAAAGGATACATTCGCTCCTAATCATTCTTGTCTAAAGTCCGATTCCGAGACATTCCGAATTTCGTAATCAATCGGAAAATTAGGTGGATTTTGGAATAGATTCAGCTTCCATCATTCTGAGGCCTTGAAGAATTCTGTTAAATGCTAGCTCTGGAAGTGCCTTGGTAAAGATGGCTGCCAGTTGATCATTTGAGCGAACAAAATGAATCTCGATGTTGCCGTCTTCAACATGATCTTTGATAAAGTGATATCTGAGTGCAATGTGTATAGTCTTTGAATGTTGCACTGGATTGTGACAGATCCGAATCGCACTTTCAGAATCACAGTAAAGTGGAATACGTTTCATACTGACTCCATAGTCTCTCAGTTGGTTTTGAATCCATATTATCTGAGAGGTGCATGAAGTAGCAACAATGTACTCCGCTTCAGCTGTTGAGAGTGACACACAAGTCTGTTTCCTAGATTGCCAGCTTACGAGTTTTCCATCAAAAAGTTGACATCCACCTGAAGTGCTTTTGCGATCCAATCCACAACCACCAAGATCAGCATCAGAAAATGCTTGAACGAAGAACCCAGATCCTGATGGATACCATAGCCCAAGTGATGTAGTTCTTTTGAGATATGGGAATATATTCTTCACAGCATTGTGATGTGGCTCTCTGGGATTAGCCTGATATCTAGCACAATAACATACAGCAAACATGATGTCAGGTCTACTTGAAGTAAGGTAGAGAAGTTAACCTATCATCTGACGGTAAAGAGTGATATCTGCTGCAGGTTTGTCTAGTGAAGGAGTGAGTTTGGTTCCGAAGGCCATCGAAACTTTGACTTTAGAATCTCCCTTCATTCCGAATTTCTCTAAGAGAGACTTGGTATAAGCTTCTTGATTGATGAAAATGCCTTCCGAACTTTGTTTGATATTAAGGCCTAGAAAGTAATTGATTTTACCCATCGAGCTCATTTCAAATTTTGTCTCCATCAGTTTTCGGAATTCAGCTGTTAGGCTTGGATGAGTAGACCCGAAAATGATGTCATCGACATAGATTTGAACAATCATCAGGTGACTTCCTTCCTTTTTGCGAAATAAAGTTGGGTCGACAGAACCTTGCTTGAACTTGGATTGCTTGAGAAACCGAGTTAAAGTTTCATACCAAGCTCTTGGAGCTTGCTTTAAACCATAAACAACTTTATCTAACACGTAGCAATGATCGGGATGTTCACTGCTCACAAAGCCTGGTGGCTGTTCAACGTAGACTGTTTCTTCTAATTCACCATTCAGAAATGCACACTTAACATCCATCTGATAGACATCGAAACCCTTGTGTGCTGCATAAGCAAGAAAAATCCAAACGGACTCTAGTCTGGCCACTGGTGCAAACGTTTCTTCATAATCGATTCCTTCTTCTTGACAGTAGCCTTTAACTACCAGTCTTGCTTTGTTCCGAATGACATTCCCTTCTTTGTCTAATTTGTTTCGGAATACCCATTTCATTCCGAGAACAGATGCCTTTTTCGGAGTTGGAACTAATCTCTAGACTTTGTTGCGTTCAAATTCATTTAGCTCATCTTGCATTGCTTGTACCCAGTCGGCATGATCAAGTGCAACTTTGACTATTTTAGGTTCGATCTTGGAGATGAATGAGTGAAACATGCAAAATTCCACCTTAGAAAATAATGCAGCTTGTTTTTCTTTGACTTGAGCTCGAGTGAGAACGCCAACAGATGATTCTCCGATGATTTGAGATTGTGGATGATCTTTCGTCCATTTTAGCATTTGAGGATAATTTGGATCATATTCAGGATTGATCTCTGCAATAATTTCTTCTGCTTCCGATTGTACCTCTGACTGAGTGTCAAGATCATTGTTTTCAATCTCATTCTCCCCTGGAAGTTTGCATCGTTTCCTGTATGTACAAGATCGGAGTTGCTTTCTTCAATTGAAGGTGTGCTCGTCTCTGAGTGACAAGAAGCATCCTCTTCCTGAAGGGATGCCGAAGTCTCCCCCTGGATAGGTGCAGAGCTCTCCCCCTGGATTGGTGCAGAAGAAATGGGAGCACAATTTGGAATCGGAACATCTGTGGAGTCGAATGTTAAAGAGTCATTTTCACTGATGGCACTGTCTATTATTTTTAACAGTTCATCCCCTTGGTTGTCTCTAGCTTTGGCTTCTGCTGACTTTGTAGTTTCTAGTTCATCAAACAAATTCATGAATTCCTCATATAGATTCATAAGAGGAATGGTCGTTCAATTTGAGTCCGAAAAGATTTCTTGAGTTTTCATAGAAGGGTGTTTTGCTCTTGAATTGTAGTTTTCATCGAAGGTGATGTCGTAAGATTCTTCAATTTTTCGAGAACGTTTGTTCAAGACACGATAGGCCTTTGAAGAAAGAGAGTACCCAAGGAAAACACCTTCATCAGCTTTTTCATCCCATTTAACTCGTTTTTCTTTTGAGTTAAAAATGAAACACTTAGATCCAAAAACATGAAAGAATTTCACGTTCGGTTTTCTTTTGTTGATTATTTCATAGGGAGTGAGATGAAATCGTTTGTTGATGATGGAGTGGTTCTGGGTGAAACATGCAGTTGCGATGGCATCGGCCCAGAAGTATAGAGGAAGTTTCGCAAAAGAGAGCATGGTTCGTGCCGCCTCACAAAGAGAACGATTGCGACTTTCTACCACTCCATTTTGTTGAGGAGTATAAGGGGCAGAGAAATTATGCGAAATTCCTTTGTTGACTAGAAAGTCATCGAGTATTTTATTTTTGAATTCAGTGCCATTATCACTTCTTATCATCCGAACTTGCTTTCGGAGAAGAACTTCAATTTGTTTGATGAAGTTGATCATGTTTAAGGCTGCTTCAGACTTTTGCTTGAGAAAGAATACCCATGTGAAACGAGTTGTGAGCAACGCTTTCGATGACAGACGGACCACAGAGATCAATGTGCAACAGTTCCAAAGGTTCTATGATCTTGGTGTTGACGATTGTAGAATGACTCTTGCGACTTTGTTTTCCTAGCTCACATGCATCACACAAACGGTCTTTATCGTACTTGAGTAGCGGTAATCCTCGCACAAGATCACCAAGTACCAGTTTGTTAATATCACGAAAGTTCATGTGTGATAAGCGCCTATGCCATAGCCAACTATCATCGTTCGCAGCTTTTGTGAGTAAGCAAATGGCCGGTTTTCCTTGAATGGGTTTCATGTCCAAAGGAAACATTTCTCCTTTACGTTTTGATTTTAGAACCACCCTTTTGGATTCTTTTTCAATCAGTTCGGAACCATCTTCATCAAAGGACACTTTTAGACCCGTTCTGACAACTAGTTGCGAAACGCTGATTAGGTTGTGCTGAAGTCCTTCAACATATGCTACTTTTCGGATAGAAATTTCACCATTTGTGATCATGCCATAGCCTTTGATTTTCCAAGTCGCATTGTTTCCATAGCTTACCTTTCCCCCATTCGTCAGAGATCGAAATTCTTGTAATTCTTCTTCCTTCCTGTCATGTGACGTGAACAGCCGCTATCGATATACCATTCTGGATCATACTGTTCATCACGAAGTACCTGCACAGTTTAGAGAGATTTAGGAACCCAAACCAATGTGGGCCCATGTGAGAATTTACAAGAGATAGGAAAAACGGATGATCTTTCAACCCAAAAATATTTTCTCACAGAAGGTTGATTTTCCTTATTCTCAATTCGGAACACTTTCATTTTTGTGGATTGCCATTGTTTGTTAGCAAAACGAGATTTCGTAAGAGTAAAAGTGTTGGATACTTGATAATAATGGGTTTTCTGACTGCGAGAGTGATAAGTGGGATTTGGAAATTTTACTGACTGAGATGTGGAGAGTGGTTTCGAAATAACTGTTGGGTGACTCTTGTTGGTTTTGGGACTCTGGCTGATTTCTGGTTCAGGATAAAGCTTGGCTTTCCCTTTTGGATCATTTGAGTTGAGAACATGAGTGAGATTATTTGTTTTTGTTGAATTTGAAGCTTTATGAATAGGGATTGAATGTTGCTCAGATTTTGGAGTTTTCACTGATTTCGAAATCGGAATAGGATTGACTTTATGTGTTATGTTTAAGTCGTTTTTGTTTCTCCAGAACTGTTTTCTTTCTTTCAAGTTCTTTTTGTACCTGGCATTCATTTGTTTCCTTTTGGCTATCAGCTCTTCAGGGGACTTATGAATACAAGATGTTGAACAGTGGTTAGAGTCAGATTTGAAAGTACTTGTTTTAGAGTTTGAAGAATCGAATTTCAAAATTTTTGTACCCCATGAACCATTCTGTGAAATGGAATTTTTACAATTCAACGATCCAGAAATGTAGTTACCACGAGACTTCCATGAGGTCATTTCGGAAAGAACTTTGGTCTCATCCGAGTTGTCAATCGGTTCCGACCAAAAGAAGGAATCACAGACATCGGAATTATCATTATCGACTAGGACCTTGAGTTCAGTTACATCTTTTGAATTCAGACCTAGTTTAATAAAAATTTGATTTGGTACTGTCTGAATTTTTGGAAAAACAGTAGCCTGTTCGTTTAAAGTGTGTGACCCATTATTTTCAACAATTCTTGCAAAGGCAACTGAATTTTCAGAAATGAGATTTTTCTTAGTATCAGTGGAATTGTTTATGAATTCCGAACAGTCAATTTCATCCTCAACCGATATCTCACTCATTTCGCTTTCATCAAAATCAGAAATATTCTCATTAATGGGAGTATTATCAGAATTTAATTTTGAGCATAATGAGTGAAAATTTTTCAATGTTGCTGTTTTAATTTCCTCATGATCATTTTCTAAAAAATATTCTTTAACCATATTTTTATGTTCTTTGGACTTAATATAACTTTCAATTTTATCAAGTCCGATTCGATAAGCTTCCGAAACCTCATCAGATGAAACAATGGTTTCACACTTGTAGCATTCAGCATCGATTTCGTCCTCTTTCAATTCAAGAAAGGGCAAAATCATTTTGTGTAAACCCCTGCCTATATCTCAGTCAAGATGCAGTTGAGTAATATTATTATAAAGTCGCTTTGCAATTAAACAAAAAATGTTTCTCTGTTTAACGAGAACTAAATTATCTCTCTTGACATAAATAATATCATCTCGTGCTCTAACTAACTCACTATCCAACGCCTCGATTCTCATTCGTCTCTCCTCATTCTTATTCGATACCCTACTCAATTGATCATTTAGGTTAGAATTGCTTAGACGTGTTCTTTTTAAGCTATCACTCAAACTGGAAACAGTGAATCTAAGATCATCTAATTCAGAATCATAACTGGAAGAGCAGATATTTAAAGATTTAAGGATAGAGCGTACCTTGTTAACCACAGCTTCACATTCTTCTACCTGTTCCGAAACAGGTTTCGCAGCAAAACAACTTGTTGAGGATTGGCACCCATCGGTAGAATATCCCCTGTTGTTGGAACGATCAGCCTTCACCATCAAACATCGGCCATGTGTCAGATTTCTCACCTCCTCATCTTCCGAGTCTGTTGACCAGACCTCAACCGCGCCAAACTCGCTATCTTCCTTGACCACAAAGGCTGCTTTGGTAGTTGAAGCATCGTTCTTTTTTAGTTCCTCAATCTTCTTTGCGTAATATGCTTCATCTTTTACCTGCTCCTTCTTCTCAATTTGCTTTTGGAGCAAGCAGTCTTTTATGAAGTGGTTCTTTCCTTTGCAGTAATGCCAATCATAACCTGAGTCACCAACGAGCTTCTTTTCTTCATCACCTTTCTTTTTCTGGTTTTCTTCTGATATCTTTTCGGAATTAAAACCTCCCTGTCGACTTCGATTTTTAAATTTAGAGAAGTTTTTCTTGAAAAACTTCTTGGGATTTGAGACCATTAAAGCTTTATCTTCTCTGGTTAGATCATCGTCGGAGAAATCTGAATCAGAATTAATTTCAGCAGATTTCTTCCCAGCAGCAACTAAAGCTAGCGAACCAAGGCTGACAGTCGCTTTAGCTTCCGAAGTAACTTCCTTTTCATGGGACTTAAGGATTCCCACAACTTTAGCCAGAGTGTAGGTTTTGAACTGTTCATGAGCTTTTATGGTCGATACGATAGCCTTCCATTCGGAACGAAGACCGTCAAGAAAAGTGACCTTTTGCTCAATGACAGTCCGAGCCAGGTTGTATTTTAATAATCGACTTAGGAGATGATTGTATCGATTAAACGTTTGAGTGAGAGTTTCTTCCGAACCTTGTACAAACGATCCGAAATCTGAAAGAAGAGTGGTTTGAATTGAATGTTCGAGATCAGCATCTCCAGAGTACAATTCTTTGAGCCTATCCGAAATTTCTTTTGCCGTCTGACAGGAACTAACCAGACAAAGAGTGTCTGCTTGAAGAGCAAATATGATAATTCTGAATGCTTTAATGTTGCACATCAGTTTATCCTTCTCGTCTTGAGGAATGCCTTGGTGAGTAACAAGTAGATTGTTGTATTCTTTTAGGGTTTTGATAACCCTTCTTGTGGCCGTATGGGCAAAGGTTTCTTCTGTAATAGCTTGCCAGATGGTTGCTCCATGTTCTTCGATGCCAAGAACATAATCTTCAAAGTGCAGTGCTCAAACCTCATATTCTTGTGTAAATAGAATTGGGGTTCTAGTGGTGGATCCAATGCTGCTAGAGAGATTGAATGACTGAGTATGAGAGTCGTCATAAGCCATTGAAACTTGTTTATCGTTTGAATCGATAGTGTATAGGTGAGTCAAGAGAAAAATCTCACGTAAACAAGATCAAAAAGTCTGATATCCAGAAATCGATTAAGAGGATGAGGATATAGAGAAATAGATCTGTGAATAACACTAACTTCCACTCTGATACCAATTGTTGGATCAAGATTCAAACAATGCGGAATATTAATAATAAACAAGATCAAGAACAAGCAATATAAAGAACTGATGTCGAATTATTTATAAGCAACTCAAGAACAATTCGATGTGAACTATTCTGTATGAGTGCTGTTGAAAAGATTACAAAAGTTAACCCTAATTAGGGTACGTGCATGCTATTTATACAAAAACTAAGTATGGAAGGACAGACCCATTCCATAACCGATAGCTAAACAAATGGCATTAAATCCGGCAAAAGATCCGATCAACATCTTTGACTCAATCTACATTTATGACTCAACACAGCTGAGCTTATCGCATTCATCAAACAAAGGTTTTGAATAGATTGATACCAAAACACCTAAAAACACAAGGTTTTGAGGCTCTGATACCAATTGTAAGGTTCCAACCACTCACTAGATCTCACAAGGTATCAATCAAACACTTAATGGTGCGGAAGCCCAATGAGTGACTCGAATCGAAACAATAAAAACAAAGGAGATTAAACCTTCAATGCACACCTTTTGATTACTCTAAGCTCTAGTATATAAGATCTCTTAATTGCTTGAACAAAGGAATTTCTCTCTGTAGCTAGCATAAGTTCCAACGCAACCAACTAGGTAAATGATGGCTACCAAGAACCTTAAATACCTACGCATGAACTAAGCAATACCCTAAGCCCATCAGATGACAGGGCCAACGAAAACACCATAAGGCCCACCGAAATCCATGAGATTTCGGTCAACACAACCAACATCATGGAGGGATTTCGGTCCAGACCGAAATCACTCAAACAGCCCAATAAAAGCCATTTTCGGCCAAATAACTCATTAATCTGGCCCAATTAAATGTAAAGACTAAACCACAAGATTATGACCCAACAAAAGGTACTCACACGAGCACAATTAAGAGAAAAACAGCAAGAATTAAACAAACGATCTGAATTATGCATGTTCAATGTTTTCATTTCCAAAGTTGAACCTAAAAATATGAAAGATGCTTTTAAACACTCTGATACGGTCGAGGCCATGCAGAGTGAGTTAGTTGAATTTTAAAGAAAAAGGAGTTTGGCGCTTAATTCGTAACTAACTCCTCTATGGTAGGTCTCAAATGAGTTTTTCGAAATAAACTTGATACTGAAGGTAACATTGTCTGAAACAAAGCTAGACTTCTTGTTAAAGGATACTGTTAACACAGGAGGGAATCGATTATGATGAGACCTTCGCTCCTGTTTCTAAACTCGAGTCTGTCCTAATATTTTTGGCATTTGCTGTCGATAAAAACTTTGATGTTTTTTAAATGGATGTCAAATGTGCTTTTCTAAACAGAGAACTCGAGGAAACGGTGTATGTGGAACAACCCCCAGGTTTTGTAAACGAAAAGTTCCCTGATCACAGTTATGTTCTTGACAAGGCTGTCTATGGGTTAAAGCAAGCATCACGTGCATGGTACGAAACTCTAACTCGGTTTATAAAACAATCAAACTTCAAACAAGGATCTGTTAACCCCACCCTGTTCCAAAGGAAAGTTGGTTCTCATCTCATGCTAGTTCAAATCTACATGGATGATATGATCTTCGATTCAACATATCCCACAATTTCAAAAGAATTCGAAACTCTAATGAAAAGCAAGTTTCAAATGAGCATGATGGGGAAGATCAATTTCCTTCTTGGATTGCAAGTCAAACAAACCCCATAAGGCATTTTCATCAACCAAGAAAAATACACAAGAAGCCTTCTCGAAAATTTGGAATGGAAAATTGCTCAACTGCGAAGGCTCCCATGGCTGCTAGTACATGACTCACTCATTCGCTTGAGAAACCGGCAGTTGATCAGAAGGTCTACCAAAGCATGATCAATTGCTTACTCTATCTGACCAGTAGTAGACCGGACATCATGTTCTCTGTTTCCAACTGTGCAAGATACCATGCGAATCCAAGAGAACCACACTTGGCTGCTGTCAAGACGATCTTCTGTTATCTCCATCGCACACCATCTCTTGGACTATGGTACCCTGCCAACTTAGGCTTCTTTCTTCAAGCCTATTCCGATGTTGATCTCGGAGGATGTGCTCTTGATCGTAAAAGCACTTCAGGTGGATGCCAATTTCTCGATGGCAAACTAATAAGTTGGCAATCCAAAAAGCAAACTTATGTCTCAATCTCCACAGTCGAGCCTGAGTACATTGCTACTACTGCCTGCACTTCCCAAATGATCTGGATTCAAAGCCAAATTCGCGACTATGCCATCCATATGCGAAGAATACCACTTTTCTGTGACTCTCAAAGTGCCATCTGAATATGTCACAACCCAGTCCAACACTTGAAGACCAAACACATTTCACTCCGCTACCATTTCATCAAAAGTCATGTAGAAGAAGGAAATATTGAGGTCCATTTCGTCCATACAAATGGTCAGTTGGCTGACATTTTCACCAAAGCACTTGACGAAAAAGCTTTTACAAGGATCATCCATGGGCTAGGCATGCTTGAGTCATCAGTAGTACATCACTCTTGATTTGCTAAGTGATTCTTACCGTGTACACTATGTCGTTTTCATATTTTTATTTTATTTTTTTTCTTTTCTTTTCTTACAAAATTTTTTTCTTTTTCTTTTCTCAACTCAATAAAGTTTTTCTTATCAGATGGGGACTCATCACTGTTCTAAACTGAACCTTCGGATGTATTCGGTTCAAGTTTTCAAATTGACATAACGCCTCTTCTTCATTTTACAATCTTCAAATATGTGTTACTGTTCCCATCCAAACCTTTGGTTCCCTTCTGAGCAGTGATTTTGTGTCAATGTATATCAAAACCTTAGTTGTGCTTGCTTAGACATTCTTATTTTTCTCATACGAATCCTCATTTGCAAAATCTATCAGTGAACCCTAAAGAACAAAAACGTTGATTTTAGAGTCTGTGAACACATATCCCATTGCACTAAGGGATACCAGGGATTCAAATCGCAACATTGGTAAAACTTCGGATGACCTGGTCATGCTTAAAGACCTTCTTACATGCCCATTCGTCGGACATGATTGGGTGTCTCTCTACCGTCATATCTTATATGCACCCGGTGGTTCTGACCTTTGCTTCAATTCATAACTAATCAAAAAGACTTGTTCTTTTCAAGATCATTAGACTTGGTTACAAATTCGGCTGAATGGGATTACAAAAAGACTTGTTCTTTTTAGGATCAAAAAGACTTGTTCTTTTCAGGATCATTAGACTGATCCGAAGACTTGTTCTTTCCTGGTGGGTTACATCTGACAACTCTTGAAACTAAGAATAATCATTACACTAGGTTACACATTCGGCTGAATGGGATTACCTACTTTTCAAAAGGTGAAATGCTATCATGCCAGTTCCCAGTCTGGATAAGAACACAAAATAATTTTCCTGGCAACATGCCTCAAAAGAATTCAAAAAGCATATTACAAAAACACTCAGGAACTGTGTTGATCAATCATGGTGCATCCAAAATTTTAAATTTTGGCTTACCGTCGTATGCCATCAACCTTCGTACCACTGCTCGTGACTTACGAGAAAATTCAAAGCTTACCCCTTGTCTTCAACGCAACAATTTGGATCTCCTATAACATAGTTGAGAACCGAATTGGGGGTATGAACATCTAAATAACCAGTCTTTTTGTGACAAGGGTGGAGTAGTGCATGATTCACAAAGGCTTGTCATCCAAGAGAAGTGTCCAAATACTCCATCTGGTGAAATGAGATATGCTTTTTAGACTTTGTTTTTCACGCAAAATAAAACCGGCAAGTCCTATTGCAGAATAAATGTAATGTAATGAACCATGCTCTTTCGATCTGGAGTTGTCATCTAAGTTCGAACAAAGTAACCATTTGAGATCTTAACTTACATGCGATTTAAGAGATTTTAACTGATTCCTTTTTGAATTGGGATTTGACAGGAACCACTCAGGGCAAAGGCTAATGGTTACTTGTGGATGAAGCAGCTGTCATGTAACATACCTTATTTTAAATATAATTTAAAATTTTTGATAAAACATTTTCAGCAAAAATATGTCATATTATAAACATTCAAACTCAACATCCATATTTATTAAAAAAACAATTAATATCAAATCAATCCAACAACGAAAGTCAACTAGATGAAATCATCTTTAAAATAAATGTCTAAAAGAAGCAGCACCATTGTGTACACGTCACGCCTTGCCGTCACCCACACATGTAGAACCTGAAACATTGTTTTAATGGGGAAAGGGTAAGCACACAACTTAGTGAGTTCCAACACGTACAAAGCATATCAGTCACACATACTCTACCTCTATCGGTAAGGTCACAACCATTCACACAGTAAAATAAACACACAGTCTACTCTACCCAATACATTGAGTCATGCTCCACCACTCAGCACTCCAAGACGTACATCTACAGTTCGTCGGGCCATGCGTATCCGCTCAGTGCATCTTGCCAGGCATCCCTATATTGCTGAGTGCGTCGAGCCACCTTATGTTGCTCAGTACGTCGAGCCAACCTATACTGCTCAATGCGTCGAGCCACCCTATATTGCTCAGTACATCGAGCCATCCTATATTGCTCAGTACGTCGAGCCACCCTATATTGCTCAGTACATCGAGCCCGTATCATCTACGTACTAGACCTAGACACTCTAGTAGTAACCACACACCATACTCAACACATACAACTATAACAGGAAGGTATAACATTAGTAAAATGCACACAACTTGGTACTATCCACAAACATCTTTCAAGCACACATAACTACAGTAAAGCACAAAATGTAGTGAGAAACTCACCTAGAAACCGCAACTATAGAAATACATCCAGTGAGTCCATGGGTCCCACACCTTATACTCCTATAAGGTATATTAAGTTATTATAAATCATATTACCTAAGCCTTACCATACATGTACTTGTCGTATTAGTATTATTATTAAGTTCATTTTTAGCTTATATGCTTAAACGACAGGTCTGTTGATGAACCCCCCCCCCCCCCCCCCCAACCCCATTCACTAAGCACTTTATGTTCAATATTTGAAGTCATTGCTCTTGACTTAATATCTACTTTTTAGAGGTTTAACAATCTTAAAACATCACTTAATAGCTTAAGATATTTGATGAAAAGCAAAAGTTTCAAACAAAGGTTTTTACATAAAATCATGAGTTTTTATTAAGGTTTTTGGATTCTATCTTAACTTATTAAGACCATTCATTCTCAAATCACTACAAGAAAAGTCCTTGCTAGTGACCATTTTTTGTGACGACCTGAATTTTTGTCACTAACAACATAATTTAGTCACCATATATTAAGTCGTCACTGAATTTTGGTAATGTTATAAATTTAGTGACTAATACTATGATGGTCACTAATTAAAAGCTTACTGACAAAAAAGTGGTCACTATATGAGAGAATTAGTGACCAAAAAACAGTGGTCACTGTATGTTAGAACTAGTGATCAAAAAACAGTGGTCACTGAATTTATAATTAAAAAGACTAAATGTATGGATTCGTTAAGGTTTTCAGTTGAAACAATGCAAATACCAATAGTGCCCCTGATGACAAGAATTAGTGACCAAAAAACAGTGGTCACTGTATGGGAGAACTAGCGACAAAAAAATAGTGGTCACTGAATTTATAATTAAAAAAACTAAATTTGTGGACTCCCTGATGACAAGAATTAGTGACCAAAAAACACTGGTCACTGTATGGGAGAACTAGTGACCAAAAAACAGTGGTCACTGAATTTATAATTAAAAAGACTAAATTTATGGACCCCCTGATGACAAGAATTAGTGACCAAAAAACAGTGGTTACTGTATGGGAGAACTAGTGACCAAAAAACAGTGGTCACTGAATTTATAATTAAAAAGACTAAATTTATGGACTCCCTGATGACAAGAATTAGTGACAAAAAACAGTGGTCACCGTATGGGAGAACTAGTGACCATAAATATAATTGCATTTAATAACTGCTTTACATTAATGAAATGTATTACATATTTCTCTTATAATATCGAATCATTGATTAAGTGCATTTTTATATCATTTAACATTTATCAACTATTTTTATTAAACTTATTTTTTGTCTTATAATATTGAATCATCATTTACGTGCATTTTTATATCATTTTACATTTATCAACTATTTTTATTAAAATATTTTTTGTCAGCTAGCTTTTAAACTAGTCCGCAATATATAGCCAAAATAGTGAATGTTGTTTTAGATTTTCAACAATTATGATATTATTTTATTATAAAACTGTAGTTGTTTTCATAAAAAATTGAAAATAGATCGTAATCTTTGCAATTTATGGTTTGTCTGTTCAAATGACCTAATAAAATAAGTTTACTGAACGAGAGACCATTTTTTGACAATTTACTCAAAATGAAGGTGATGTCTAATTAAATTAGTACCTCTAAAGAAGTAAATCACAAAGCAAAGGAACCAATATGTTTGTAGGCCGGTTTTACATGGCGCTTAATGCAAGTTACCATTAATTTATTTGTTAATTCGTTTGGTGGGAAAATAAGACCGATAATCTTACGCCTAATTATTTGTCCGGTACCGTGAAGGTGACAATGTCGTTTTCTTTGTTTTTGTCTTTTCCTTTTGATACCTGATTCAGTTGAAATTTTTATTGACTAATCCTTGCAGTTTTATAGATTTTTTAGTCTCTTTATCGAAGTTTTATTAATAGGGATTTCAAAAATATCCCAATTGTAAATACATATTTGCTAACCACTTGCGAAGACTTGTAATGTTAATATCAAAGGGAAGCAATTAGCCATCCGTAAGGCTGAAAAGTGGCCCCTTTCCACCACCAACGATATTCCGACAAACAATAAAGTTTAAAAACATTGATCCAGTTTAAAATTTTCATACCCTCATACCAAAATTAAGAAAATGGGATGGTGCCACCTATCCCTCCAACCTATCCTGATGATAATCGACATTTTATTAAGATGTTATATTAAAAAACCCAAATACCAATAGTGCCCCTGATTACATCCTACGACCCATCTCCAATTTGACGTAAACCCTTCCCCAATCGACGTAAACCCTAAGGTACGAAAAACCCGCTTCATCCTTTCTTCATCGTTGGCACCATCATCTCGCCATCTCCGGCCATCTTACACGTCCTCGTCGCCCTACACTACGACATTGCAGACTCACACGCGTAAGCCTACAAAAGCTCACGTTCCAGACTCGAACTTACTCCAGATTCAGACTCCAACTCTCCAAGGTACGATTCTCTGCTGAATCAGTTCGATATTACTACATTTTAACGAGTTTTAGTATCCATATCTACAAATCAATACTAATTTCTACTCTTACAATGCAAGTTATATGAAATCCCTAATATGAATTCTTCCAGTTGTGTTTATAAACCGAAGTTGGATCAATTGGATTTTCCATTTGGGTTTCTTGTAAACATATAATGACTTTAAACATTGATTTAAGATTAATTTTTCTAAGGCTTATTGCAAGAAATAGCAATGTACTATAGTAAACCAATAAGTGAAAGTACATTGCTATTTCTAACTGAGTGAAGAGATCACCCACAAGAAGCATAGAGTCTAACTTCTGTATAGATAGATTTGTTTGGTTGAATACACACATACATCATCCAATATCCTTTCTGTTTATATAAGAGTTTCAATGAAAACATTTAATAGTTACATTTATTGATACAGTGACCATAGTTTATTAAAGACTTGCTCATAGTGCTTGATTCTGATATCAAATCAAGCAATTCACTATCTGCAATATCATTCCCTTGATTCTGAAAATAAATGCTAAAAATTACCAATTTGCCCTTCCCTTAACAGAACTAAAATACCTTAAAAAATTCTCCTGTGTGTTTCAGTTCACTTGATTATAGAGGTTGTAAAATTCGCTAACAAGCCTATGTTTAATAAAAAAATATTTCGTTTATTATCTAAAATGGACCTAAACACAGTTAGGACTTAATGGGGAAATTTAAAAGATTAAGGGTGTTTTTCTTTTTAACTTAAATGAACTTAATGGGTACATGACTTAACCCAGACAACTATATGTGGTTCTTTATTTTTGACTTAATGAAAGGAGAAAAAAACATCCCCTATGATATGTCCCCATTTAACCACATTCACCCGGTCCCAAAAACAAACTTTTTGATACAGAACACTTAGTTGAAAAGCTTGTGGATTTCAAATTGGAATTTTATTAGTTTTCTTTAAAGAACATTTGTCAGTTGCATAATTCTGGTTTGTTCTTTCAATTCATCTAACAACTTCTTATTTACAATTTCTGCAGACTTCGAGATTTGAGGCAACTTGCTAGGCTGAACTTATTTCATTTAAATTTTTTCATCAGGTAAATAGTAATTTTTTCTTTCGTGATTAATTTATTTTTTCAAGATATGAATGTTTTTGCATGGATGTGACATCTCATATATATATATATATATATATATATATATATATATATATATATATATATATATATATATATATATATATATATATATACACTAGCTGCGTACCCGCGCAATGCGGCGGCGAAGAATAGTTTCTTTTTGGTGATTAATTACTATCGGTGGCGAACATTAGTTTCATTTCAACGAATAATTTTCGGTATGCAAATATAAGTACGTTTTTGTTTCTAGCGGCGAAACGTATCTGTTATGTTGTAAACCGGAACCGTCTCGAAAACGATTAAGCAATTCGGTTTCGATTCTATGAACTTTATTTTTCTGGTTTCGGTTCGGTTTTTCGATCCTGTTCAAGAATTGATATTGTCATAAATGAGTAAAATAACATTTGAAACCACAATGAGTTAACCCTGAGAATTTTATGCAATCGGATTAATTGATCATTTTTAGCCTTTTTTCCCTTGACTTAGCATGGTGTCTTGACATATTAGGTTTCTATTAAAAAACTCTCTACAATGGTTGTAGTTCTAATATGAACTTTTAGATCCATAAAATTAACTTTTACACGTGATTTCAGTTGAGTTAAGTCCATAGAAACCATCAATAGTATAACAAAATAGATGGTATACACATAACACATGTCGTATCATGAGTTTAATAAGCAAGTTTATATATATAACAACAGTATATTCACTTGGTTTAGGGGGAGGGGAGAGCTGATTGGTTTTGGGGGGAGCGGGGAGCAAGATTCGATGATAATTTTATTTTACATGGTTAGTTTCCTTTGTATATGAGTTATTCGGTGCGTACCCAAGCAATGCGGCAGATATTTTCATTTTGGCGATTAGTTATCCTTCAGCAGGCTTTGTCAGGTAGTTTTTCTTCAATAGTCTTTTTCGTTACATATGACTTCAGTTTGCGAGTCTTTTACCCGAAAGTTACTATAGTTATCACCTTTGATAATTTAAGTTTAAAAGGTTTTTTATGATAATGTTACAGCTCATTAGTATATTTGTTTAGTTTTAGTTTTATTTTAGTATAAAATTTATTATTTGTTGTTATAGTGTTTGTATTTCATTTTAATTTTTGCAATTGTTACAATTCTCAACCCATAACAACAATAAACTTAACTTTCTTGACCAGATAAAGAAATATTTAACAAATACAGTAAAATGCCCATATTGGAAAAAGAATGTAAGTACATTGCTACTTCAGGTAAAAAGAAAAGTACATACTGCTATTTCCAGCAAAGAAATCTAGGTTTGTTGCTAGGTATTTTTATTGTATCTTCTTTTTATTGTATTTTTATACAACTTTTTTATAATATTTCATAATTTTTTTGTATTTTTATACAACTTTTTTATTATATTTCATAATTTTTTTGTTACATCAAAATGAAACATAGTCAAAAGTAATGTGGCTTAGAGCATACAGTTATAGATCAAAATTGAACATACCGAAAATCTTATGACTAATTTGTTTAACCAAGGCCATTAAACAGGGAAGCTATTTTGGAACTCTCTATTGAAAATAGATTATTCTTTAATCACATCTAAAAATCAAGTAAGGAATCCACTGGAACCCTCTCTACAATTAATTTATTTTCGTCATTTGAAAGCTATTTTGGAAAAAGAGCATACTTGAAAACATAACGCATAAAAAAAATCTAAAAAGCATACCATTTGGTATTGAAAACCAAAACGACCATATACAATCTATGTTAATTTATTTTTTGTTTAGGTCCAAAGATAAATATTATTGCATAATTTCTTTACGTTTTATGTTCTTGCGTGGTTTAAATTATTTATCAAACTGTTAACTTTACAAATGTGACCATTTAACCCTCCTTTTCTTTCATCTTCTTTAGCATACAAGTCCTTAACATTATTCATCAAAAAATAGAAAATCCAATAAAATCAATTACAATTAACTCCTAAAAGTCAACTAAAACAGTGAAAGCGCACAAGAAAAACGCAGACATAATTTTTTTGAATCACCGGAAAACATCACACACAATGGAATTTGATGATTAAAAATACATAAACTATTTGACTACACAATTCACTTACTGAACTCTTCTAGTCAAATTATAACAATATCACAGCAACAGATTGTGTCTGCAACCCCCGGTACAGCAAGAAGCAAGCACTCTAGCAGGTCGGGAAATTTGATCAAACCACCTATTGCCAACCAGTTTGGATACTGAAGAAGTTGCTGCTATATTGATTAATTTCTCCTGTTTGGAACTACCAGGAGTCACCTGGTTTGATCTGAACATTCCAAAATTTTATTAATAGCAATCTACTTGCTGATAGTTACTGTCAAGATGTGCAAATGAAATAATAAAACCTTTGTACATGAACCATACTCCATTTCCATCCTCAAGATATTAGTGTCGCAGCTCCCAAGGACATGAATGACCTACAATAACATATACAAGAGTAAAAGATTAAAATACTCTCAAATTCTGATTTTTTATCCAGTTAGGGCATGTTTGCTTAGTGGGATCCAACGGAATAGGAATTAGGGATTCTGTTAATCTTGTTTGATGGATTTCAACATTGCATCCCAGCAGAAGCAGTCAGGAATTCAATTCTCCATTATTCTTTCTTTCTCAGTCAACCAAAACACAAGACTAAGTAGTATCGAATATTGAATGTCTTTACCCATTCAATTTCCAGTTCTTTTGACAACTTCATTCCTACCAAAAAAATCCACTGTATGGTATTATGCAGAATTGACATTATTGGTACCAATCACCTGTATGCAGAATTGACATTATTGGTACCAATAGGCTTCATAGGATCCAACTTTTGAACCTATTCCAGATTTACGATAATGGTATTATGCAGATTTGAAAATTTATTTTAGCAACCTACTTTGAAAATAACGTGTATTTTAGCATCCAACTTTTGAAGCAAATGGTTTAACGAAAAAACAATGGAGCTTAAAGTAAATGACAGAACTGGTCCTATTAGGAGATTTCAAGAAAAAAAAATTGACCGACATATAGAAAAGAAGGACTGAACTTGGCCCAAAATATAGACCATTACAGGGTACGTCCTTATGCAGAATTTTGAGAAGGCTATTATGCATATTTGACATAATTTTTTTAGCATCTAACTTTTCTCCATAGGTATTCCAGATTTGACAGAATGCTAATTTTAGCAACCTACTTTAAAGATTTGACAGAAAAGGCTTTTTAGCAATCAAAAATGGAAATATATTCAAATACGACCATTATTTATAATAATCGAAATTTTTAGACAAATATTACTACCTTGTTAACGATTTTTCTAAATTTCAAGATTTTGAAACATTGAAGGAACATTTTAATAGAAATTAACTCACCTGATGATTAACAAACAATCCGAAGACGTATGCGGGATATCAGAAGGATTTGATTGATAATCCTTCATCCGCTGGATTGTGGGACGTTTCCTGATTCTGTCAATTTGATTGCTAGTCCTTCGTCAGTGACTTGTTTGTCGAAATTTTGCAGCTGAATATCACACATCGTGTTGCTGGATCGTGATTTTTGTGATAACCAACAATTCGATTTCAGTTATTCAGAATATAGATTAAACCTATTGTCTTATTCCAAGTTGGCAAAATAAATTATTCTTTTGTCCATGTAACTAATTTAACTGGTTTATTGGAGTCTTTACCTGTAAATGAGTTAACATTAAAAGGTAAATAATAACAGGATGGGTTTGGGTATTTTTAAATGTAAACATTTTTCGAATGTTGTCCCATAAATAGTAGGACTTTTTTGAAGAAAAAAGAAAAATCCATTGGGTTCATCACATCAATAAAAAACAGAGACGGGTAACTTATGAAGAGAAGGAAGTGAAACCAGAAACAAGCTAAAGTCAACACCTACTAAATATCAATTTTATCAACAAATTATCACAGAAGAAGATTCAGCACCCTTGTGCTTAAGATAAGCGAGACAGACTATTTTTTACCAATCCTTCAAATAAACTAACATCAAAGCTTCACTGAATAATTTACTATTATCTATGTCTTGAATTGGAAAATAAATAAATAAATGTAATTGAAAACAATCAAAGAAACAAAAACTTTATCATAATGGCATGAAATTGAATTGCACATAATATTTAGCACTTGATGAATAAACTCATTAAAAAAGCAACAAAAGTAATAAATATATGTTAAAGAAGACCTGGTGTTACAAAAAGACAATAAAAGCGCATACATATTAGATAATAATTTTTTTGACAAAGAATACAACTAAGACAAAAATATATTCATGTCATGATGAAACATGATGTTACAACATGCTAAAGACAACAAAGAGTATTTTATCAATATATGCCAAAGAAGACCTGGTGTTCCAACATGTAGCCACCATAAGAATCATGTCATGTCGAAATAAGACCATCTCCAATCATCACCAAATGAGGAAAAAATGACCAAATTCATCAAATCTGTTCTCTAAACCTGCAAATCGTCAAGTCCAAATATCAACAAATCAAAAAACAAATTGCCCATTTCCATCAAATCATGTCCAACTTCAAGAAATCTGGAAAAAACAACCGATTTCATCTTTACTAATGTTGTGAACCTGCAAATCAAGTACAATAATAAAAAGCAGGGGAAAAGGTTTATTTCATCAAACCTGTTAATCCAAATAATTAATCCACACAAAACATAATAGAAGTGGGTTCCATTCACAGGAAGGGCACATGACCAATTTTGTAAAATGAAAGAATGGTCTCGAGTACTTTTGCCTTTCTTTTAATCCACACCCACAAGTTATTGGGAACTCTAAGAACTCACATGGCTTAAATCACCTTAATTCACCATATGTAATACTTCTAATAAATCAATTTAATAACCGATTGCATTAATCAGCGATTATCAGAAAAAAGTGTAATCCTCTGGTTTTGTGATGTTAATTTACGCAGGAATTTACAAGCGACGATGAACATACAAATCGCACAAAAGGTCAAATTAATTTGTTAATTTACACAAAAATTGACAAGCGACGATGAACATACAAATCACACAAAAGATCAATTTAATTTGTTAATTTACGCAGCAGTGGGTAACGAAGACTTACGTGTGAAGGGTTTTAATTGTGGTTTCGATTTTTGAAATTGTTTGTCAATAAGGATGTGGCAAGTGGGTAACGAAGGCGGAGACCACTCGTGCGGCAAGACAATCCGAGTAACATAGAGCTTTTACAGAAATGGGTTTGTGATCTAGGGTTTATCAATGTAGGTTTGTCCGATACGATGGTGGGTTTGTGCAAGATGGTGCCTTTGTGGTTGGTCAGTGATGGCGGAGAAGGGTGGGTGACGGCAAGAAGAGATCTGGCTGCAGCAAAAACCTCCACCACCGCTGATATGCATCTTCTCGGGGATTTTATACTGGATTTTGAAATTTTGAATGCGTATTAGTGAATGAGGATGACAGCATTCATCCTCAAATCACGGTAAACCGATGCCTTTCGAGTTTTAAAACTCATAGGCGGGGCTTTTAAAAGTCTCAGTTCTTCGTCAATCATGTTGAATCCGTCAATCAATGTGTTGTTTTTCCTGAACCGGGTTTAATCAAAATATGCATTAGGTGGTGGTACTATCTTAAAAATTAAGACAATTGTGCATAAGGGGTTGTAATTTATATATGGTTTATAGTATAGTATAGATATATTACACTTTGCCTCCCCCTCTTTCTAATATCTCTCACTCTCTGACTTCCAACTCCAAAAAGTGACGTAAAAAATTCCATGCCCTTGCAAAATACACAACAATTTTCGACATCATAATAGAACAATTGTATTCTCACATTTGATGCAAATGGGAATTTCTGCTAGTTATGATAGGTGGATATATCATGGTGAGTCATATGATGTGTCAGCTGATGATATGACAGTTGATGGCGCTAGTGATGATTTAAACGATGATGATGACCTTGATGACATGTTAAATAACATAGGTAAAAGTAAGTGGGGTGATAATTGGCAAGCTGGTGGTGAATCTTCATGTACCTTTGACAAGGATTTAGAAACACTCCAAAGATTAATGGATGAATTGCGCCAAGAACTTTATGAAGGATGTGAAAGTTATTCAAAATTTTCATTTATCGTTACGATTTTACATTTAAAGACAACAAGTGGTTGGTCCATCAAATCATTTGATGCTTTGCTTGATATATTCAGAAAAGCCTTTGCCAACTCCAAAAAAAATACATACGTGATTTGGGTTTTTAGGGAGAAAAAATCCATGCATGTGTTAATGATTGTGGTCTTTATCGAAAAGAGTACGCGTCTCATACCCACTGTCCAAATAACGACTGCAAAGAGCCTCGATTTAGCGAAAATGATTTGAAAATACGACGAAAGGTGCTTCGATACTTTCTCTCAAACCTAGACTTCAAAGGCTGTTTCTTGACAAACAAGTTGCCTGTGACATGAGGTGGCATAAAGAAAAGCGAGTTGACAATGATAACATAGTTAGACATCCTGTAGACAGTGAAGCATGGAAACATCTTGATAAAGAGTTTCCTTCGTTTTCCGTTGATCCATGGAATATAAGCTTAGGGTTGGCTATAGATGGATTCAATCCATTTGGTAACTTCAGCAGTTCATATAGCATATGGCCTGTCTTTATTGTACCATACAATTTGCCACCATGGAAATGTATGAAAGATCCATATATATTCATGTCAATGTTGATTCCAGGCCTCTAACCCCTGGCATTAATATTGATGTCTACCTACAACCTCTAATTGACGAACTAAATGAGTTGTGGGTGGGTGTAAATGCATATGATGCACATAGAAATGAAAATTTTACACTACGAGCAGCCCTTTTGTGGACAATAAACGATTTTCCAGCATATAGTATGCTCTCTGGTTGGAGTGTTAAGGGTTAGAATACTTGTCCAACATGTATGCATGAAACATCATCTCATTACTTGAATCATAGTAAAAAACATGTTATATGGGTCATCGAAGATTCTTTCCAGCCTTAAACCAATGGCGTAAGGATACAAAGAACTTTGATGGGACGGTGGATACGCGGGAACCATTGACAACAAATCTGGAAATGAAATTTTGGATGAGGTTGATATGTTCTTTAACTCAAGAGAATGCAATTCTTTAGAGGACAAGCGAGGATGGAGAAAGAAAAGTGTGTTCTTTAAGCTTCCTTATTGGGCTAAACTAAAATTGAGACACAACATTGATATCATGCATGTTGTTAAGAATGTTACAGAAAGCATGACAGCCACATTATTTACTATTAAGGGTAAGACAAAGGACACATGGAAATCTCGCAAGTATTTGATGGATGAAGGTTTAAAGAAGAGCTTACATTTACAGCCGTATGGTGATTCATTTATAATTCCCATGGCTTGCTATCATTTGACAAAGGAAGAGAAACGAAAGATATTAGAGTTCTTGAAGTCACTTAAGTTCCCAGATGGATTTGCCTCAAATATATCTAGATGTATTAAAGGGGGAGACTTCCGGTTATCACGCATGAAAAGTCATGACTTTATGTTTTCATCCAACGACTATTACCTTTATCAATTAGGGGTTATTTGACGAAGGAAGTTCGACTTGTGTTGTATGAACTCAGCGAGTTTTTCCAGAAATTATGCACACGAAGTATGTACCTAGACGTTTTAGAGGAACAAGAGGCAAAAATTATTGTCATTTATGTAAGTTGGAGCAGATATTTCCTCCATCATTCTTTGATATCATGGTTCATCTTCTGATTCATTTGCCATATGAAGCCAAGATCGCAGTCAATACCGATGGATGTTCCCTTTTGAGAGGTAACAAAAATAATAAATCTTTGATACATTTTCTAATTGTGATGAGACTAAATACTTAACATTCTTATAGAAAAATGCGTACTTTAAAAGGATTTGTTAAGAACAAAGCTCGTCCAGAAGGATGTATTACTGAGAGATACATAGACAAGGAATGCTTGACTTTTTGTTCTATGTATTTGAATGACGTTGACATGCTTTTTAATAAGGTTGAGGGCAACAATGAAATGTTGGACAACGGTGGTGAAATTTCTGTTTTCTCATGCAAAGGGTGCCTATTAGGTAGTCCAAAAGCATTTGTTCTGAGTGAAAATGAATTGGAGAAGATTCATACATACATTTTAAACAATTGCAATGAACTAGAAGAACTAATAAAGTAAGTGATTCTTTTCATATAATGATATTTTTCAATTTTTGTTTCTTTTCCTTATGCTAACATTTATTAGTTTTTAAGTTTTTAGTTCACACAAAGTTGAACTAGAGGAAGAAAACCATAACAATGTAAATGAACATCATGACAAACGATTTGCATCATGGCTTCGACAACGTGTAAGAACGGCATTTTATGTTAATTGTTTTCAACAATTGATATAGGAGTTTTAAACACTTGTTAACCAATATATCATATGTTTTTATATTTAGGTTAATTCTTGTCCACAATCATTTGAATACGAAACTCGTATATTATCGCATGAGCCATCACGTTCTATCAAAAAATATAGTGGATGTATGGTTAACGGGTATAGGTCCCACACACAAAGTCGTGAGAAGAATAGGACAACTCAAAATAGTGGAATTGTAGTGCAAGGTTGTCATGGAGAAAACATTATTGATTTTTATGGGGTATTACAAGAAGTGTTAGAAATTGAATACTTCGGTGAAAATAAAAGAGTGTTGATATTCCAGTGTGACTGGTTTATGATCGGTGATAGGAAAGGGATACAAATTGACAAAGAATCTGGAGTTAGAAGTGTAAATACGTCACGAAAATGGTACATGGATCAACCATACATAATTGCATCACAAGCCAAACAAGTTTTTTATGCACCTGATTTGAAATTGGGCAACAATTGGTATGTGGTTCAAAGTAGTACCCCTCGTGCATTGTATGATGTTCATGTATAGATGGAGGAAGTACATCAAGAACAAGAGCCACATTTAAACCAAACTATTGATTTGAATATTGATCAACTATCCCTAACAAGAGGTAGTGTCCCATTGGATATGGTCGATGGCTTAACTGTTGCATTGCATGATATAACTCAAAAAGCATGTACAAATGAGAGTACATCAAGAACAAGGATCCATTCTTAGTAGAGGTAATTATTTTTATGCTAAAATTTATAATGAATTAATTGTCCAACAAAATAGGTTTTAAATTAATTTGATAACAGGTGCAATGGAAGACAAATAAAATGGTAACAAAAGAATAAAAGTTCAGCCTTTCTACTCTTCTTCAAGTTCAGAATAAAAGTTCAAAATAAAAGACTTGATTACTAGTCAGTGACATATTTGGTTCAGAGTTCATTAATAATTGCATCCCGTAAGCATTACATAGTTTATATTATTGTGGCTTAGTAACTTTTTACATAGTATTATAAGTATCAACTTTTTCTTCAAGGTGATCGTTGATTGTATATTTTATTACTTGCAACTTATGAATGAATTTTTTACCCCTGCTGCCTTAACTGCATCTGTGACTGTTGCATGTGGAACAAAAATGTTCCAGTTTTTTGTTCCACCCGAAAATGTGGGTCAGGGGCTTGCTCTCGATCTCTTGTCTGCACAAAAGATGGGAATTCCCTTCTCATCTTCATCATTAAAAAATCATCTAGAAAGCCTTTCCAGTTCTGTCTAGTGTAAAGAATATATTCATCACATGTATTTTTTGAATGGTGCTTTTAAAGTTATAATTTTTATGTAATGAATATTTTACTTATTTCACTGTCTTTATCAAAACATGATTTTTGTTAAAAAATTTTAAGTTTTATAATGATTAAACTAAACAATCTTTTTCGTGATTTGAATTTTTTTAATACTGGATTTGCATTGCAGATAGTATGGTACAAGGGAAAGTAAGGAAGTTACATTGGAAGGGAGAGTTCAATTTGATTTACTTGAGGTAATTTCTCCTATAAAATGTTATGGAACAAATTACTGAATGTATTTGGATAAATAACAGGTTTTGATTCCTTGTTTGATATTTGCAGCCTATGCAAAGGGATTATAAATTAAGTTCCTACTCACTGAATTCTGTTTCAGCACACTTTCTTAACAAGAAGGTATTCTTTTATGTTATGTTTGGCTAATATATTGGGTTAAATGCAAGAAATAGCAATGTACTTCCATTAATATGTTTATTATAGCATTCTACTTTCATTTCTTTCTATTGCAACATTCTACCTTGAAAAATCAATGTCATCCAAATACAAAGCTATAATTGGGTAGATTTTCAAAGTATAATGTCTTGATAAGAAATAAATTTGAAGTACATAATGCTTTCTTTCAGGAAGACTAAAGAATTAAGACTATCAAATGAAGAAGGCAAAGACATTACCCAATATTGTCAAGAAACAAAACAAGTTTTCTCATTCTCAAACTAGGATGAAAAACACACGACATTCTATTCATGATCAATTGCCAAGTTCATCTATTTCAGCTTCTCATAAGAAACAAAATATATACTCTGTAAGTCCATAATTATTCAAATTGTATATTATTTTGGATTTCCATTTTCCATAATACGTTGCTATTTTAGCTATTGTTTTAACATCGTCTTTGTAATGTTATTGTTAGGGTCTGATGGGTGGAGGATCTTCTTTGAAAATTGGTAACCGTGTCACTTCTACTTCTGGTCCACTTGAAAAAGAGTCTGCTGTTATAAAACATTACAACCGCATTGAGGTAATTTATTTTTTTATGAAAATTGGTAGTCGTGTCACTTCTACATCAATTTTTTTAAATTCTTGAATATAGTTTTCAGGGTCAAACATGCAATGGAGAAGCCAACTCAACAAAAGTTTAAGAATGCTAACTTTTCAAATATGGTATTTTCTCTAACACTATACATGGAATTATATATTTGTGCAAGTATCTTTTAATCACCATTAAAAGTTTGTTATTTTAACATAGATGGTTGGTCCCGGAAAAAGGTTATTGAAGAGGTCCAGCCTTCAGAAGTTGAGTAGCACGAGTAGCAGTCATGATGCTCTGCATCCTAAGATTCATAAGGGGCCTACTAATTTTAGTTTGCAAGATGAAGTGTTACCTACTGATGAAACAATGAAATCACTCTCGCGACATCAAAGCCATATGAAAAGAGTCTCTTAATCTAGTTTAAATGAAGATGAGAAAGAGCATGAAGAATATTAAGAAGAAATACGTGAAGGAGATTATGAAGAAGAGCATGAAGAAGGGCGTGAAGGAGATTATGAAGAAGAAGAGCATGAAGTTGATTTTGTCCGAGAAGAGAACATTGGCTCAACTTCTCATGGTACGTTGCTTTAAAGTAAAATAGTATGTCATTATATTTTTATCAAATTTTGTGTTGAATAAATATATGTAGTCGTGTCTGTTACTCGAAAAGAATCTAGAGCTTTGAATGAAGCTAAAAGGAGGCGCTCGAACAAGGAAACTTTGGTTTTTGATGTTGATAAATGTGCTGGTCGTATAATTGGGGAAGATAGTCAACATTTCATCACTAAGGGTGGGTGTGTAGTGAGAGATCATGCAAAATTTGATGGAATTACTTGGAGAAATCAAACAGATTTGTTGAAGTATGACATTATCACCAAATGCATGGTAAAGTGTTATCAAATCTCTCTTATAACAAATAGAGTGTTTCCTAGTACTATAAATTGTCCTAAATGGTTATATTATGTTTGTAGGAAAATTCAACTTATGATCCATGTTGTCGATCGATGGTGCGTGCTATACATACACAACTGACTAACCAACATAAAAACAAGCAATATAGGTTACACCTTCATTTCAAAAAGTTCCCTACAAAAGAAGAAAGCAATAAATAATCCTCCAAATAGAGTAACCATCACTGACCGGGTAAAACTATGCCAAAGATTTTCAAGTGAGGAATTTCAAGTTTCTACTTCTTTGCCAAATTGCATACTTCCTTACATTTATTGGAAAATGATAAAATCATAGAATTGGTTATGCAAAACATACAAAAATTACAAAAACTAATTCTTTCCACTTCTTTAATTTTGTAGAACGTTAGCAATAGAAATAAGAAAAACAGATCACTCAACCAAGTTCCACCTGCGGTTGGGACAGTTTCCATCACAAGGATTGTCGATATGGTGACAACGTTTTTAAAACTTAAATATTTCGATGCTTGTTTAATATATATATATATATATATATATATATATATATATATATATATATATATATATGTGTGTGTGTGTGTGTGTGTAAGCTGATCCGTGATTTTTATATGAAACAGAAAAGGCAAGAAGGAGAAGAAGTATCGGTGATTGACCATTACAACATTGGACATTTTTCAAAAAAGAAAAATAAAATGGTCAATGACAAGGCTGATGAAATCTGGGTATTCCCAATATATCTTGACACACTTATGAATAGTTGGTTTATTTGACTTTTAATCTGAATGATTTTGTTATGTAGAATGAATTGCAAAATGAAGAAGCTGCTTCTTCTTATTCGTCTGCTAAAATTTGCGTGAAAAAGCTACGTCGTAGACCGGGATATGCAAAAGGGCATTCCATATCAACAAAACAAGTTTTAGCCAAAGAAAAATTACAAATGGAAGTGTAACTGGAAAAGGAAAAATCAAAAGCTTTGGAGGAGCAAATTCGGTTGCTTAAAGAAGAACAGTTGCAATTTCAAGAAGAACAAAATAAATATAAAGAGGAGCAGATCAAATTTCAAGAGGTGCAAAAGGAGAAAATGGAATTTATGATGAGCGAGTTATCACGTTTAGCTCGGTTACAATTTCAAAAACTCGTAAGTATATTGATTTAAATTTAAGTTAACATCATTTATATTTTTAATGAATTGGATTTTCTTCTAGTTTTGTAGTGATGTGCATCGTGGGGCATATGGTAGGAGATACACATCTTTTGGTACTTATTACATATAAAGAATGTTTTGTAATGGTATTATGGTTGAGCGATCAGAACGATATAAAGTTGATATGATATGTTTCATTTTAGTAATTGCAATTTTGAATGCTATACTTATAAATTGTTAATATAATATAGTTAATTTGGGTTTTTATGTATTGTTTCCCAATTCAAATCTTATTGTGTTTGGAAAAGAATCGCAATCGGTATCAAAATCGAAACCGGAATAGAAAGAGGCAACGCATATGTCTTTTTCTTGTATGTTCATAATTAGTGACTACTTTTTTGGTCACTAACAATAAACAATTAGTGACAACTTTTCTTGGTCTCTAAGAATAAATAATTAGTGACCACATATTTGGTCACTAAATGTATAAACTAGTAATGATTTTCAGTTATTAGTGACTAATTTCAGTGACAAAATAAGTCGTCACTGATATTGTGACCATTACACTTTAGTCACTATATAGTGACCACTTATATATTTTGGTCACTATTCATATTTAGTGACAGACCTATAGTGACGAAATGTGAGCACCAATATTTTGGTCACTAAATCATTTAGTGACTACTCTTTCTACTGATAGTGACCATTTTATTTTCTGTCACTAATCAAGACTTTTCTTGTAGTGAATACTTATTAGCTTCATAATACATGTTATTTTATGTGGTAATTCTAATTTTGATTAGTTTTGAGTATTAAGTACTTAATGAGACACTTTTATGAATTTTCACGATTTTGCCGTTTTAGACTCCTACTCAGTGTTTTGACTGTAACTCACAAACCGTAACTCCAAATTACAAGTTACATACCTCTCTGGAAACTAGACTCGATTTCCAACAATTTCTTATCTGTATAAATTTTCCCAATTCTGCTTCAATGTTTCACAATGCAGTCTGCAAACTTAGGACACAAAGCTGTTATGAACTTTTGCATGATTTACAACTTTCAACCACTTTTCTTAGCTTAGTCCTTACACTCATCTTCCATTAAGTTCTTAATGATATAATTTCATATTAGAAACATTAAATTACATGTTAAGACCCTTACTAATGATGACCATGACCAAAGCTTACACAATAGGTGATTATCACTAGGTTTTTACATGAAATCATACACACACAAGTACCATGTCTTCATCCTAATCCTATGATCCATAAGAACACTTACTAAGGCAGTTTTCATCGCCATAGACACAACCACAAATTGCAACGATGTTTTGGTGGTGGTGTTAGCAATCCAAAGACGAAAAGAGAATGAACTTACAATGAAGCACAAGAACTCAAGGTTTGATGACCCTTCCTTCTCCTTCGTCATTCAACCATGTTTGCTGCAATAAACAAAACTCAACAGCCCTATGTCACACACGAAACCTTGCTGCCTTCCTCTTCCCGATCACAACACACCACAATTACTTTCTTCACGGATTGGCAGCTTTACGGCAGCTAGGGTTTAATACACGTACAACTATCACGACACAGCTCGGTCGCATCCTTCACAATTTCAGCCCAGCGTGAACTAATCCAAGGGAATTAATATGCATCTTTTGGTAATTGGCAAGTTTAGTCCTTTAAGTTTGGCAATGTATTTTTGTTTGCTCCCAACTTAAAAAGATTTACATAAAAAGTTTCAAGTGACGCAACTATACCCCTTCCTATTCATATAATTTATTATATAGATTTTAATTATAATTATTTTAATAATAATAATAATAATAATAACTATTATTATTATTATTATTATTATTATTATTATTATTATTATTAGCTGAGATCAAATTCTACGAATCGTTTTCTAATTAACTTTACCCATTTTTCTTTTAAAAACGTAACTAACGGTTGACGTTTAATATTCATGCTAAAACGAAAATGGGGTGCTACATGTCACGCGGCGAAAAAGAAAGCATCCCCTGATCTCTTCGATGACGTGGCCTAACCCCATTCGACAATATAAACCCACATACCCCTTCATTCATCCCTTCCGTTTCCACAGTCTCTGAACCTGCAACTCCTCTCAAAGTTCTTCAAATACTCAAACATCAACAGCCCCCATGTATGCGTATGTAATCTCATTCTCACCGGCGGAGGCTGACTCAGTGCCAGATCTCAAACCCATGTCAGCCAATCATATCGCAACTCTTGATGCCGAAGCTTACTCATCATACATTGCCATGCTTGTCATCTGCTTGCGACACTCACCACTGCATTTCGCCATGACTGCTAACTCTAGAGTTCCAAAACTCTGGGTCAATAGAGCACATCACACTGCCAGAATGCATGCCGACGGTCAATCGATACTTTTCGACATTATCACCACCAATGATGTCAAGAAGACTACCATAGTTGGGAAAGCTCAATTATCCAAAGTCTTATGACTGCCAACGTCTGGAACCTTTCAGATGGTCTCACAGTATGAAATCTTAAATATGTTGAATGGGATGGGCCACACACCGGTGACAAGATTGATGAGTCATTTCAAGAAGAAGTGCCTACCTTCGGTTTAGGCATACTTCTTCAGTATCATCCTAAGGAGCCTCTCTAGAAGGACCACTAGATTGGACTATGCTACCCATTCCTTTCTTCAGCTACATTACGGTATCTTCTATAACTGCCCAGTTGACTATGCTTCTATCTTATGGGCAGACTTTTTGGCTTATCTCAACCATACGAAGAGAGCAACAGAAATAGCCTCTACTTGTTTCCGGGCTCTTATTGTTCAAGCGGTTTATGCTCATGAGAAGGTTGCGGTGCCCTCGGATCTACCTTGCCATGACTTTGGCACCATACAAGTCCCTTCATCCTCCTCTTCAGATGAAAACTTCGACTTGTTGCTCAGATACCAAAAGCGATGTTACGCCAGGTGCCCGACGACAACCTGACCCTTATCGCATATCACAAGATGCTTACGGTTCCACATCACATGTGTATATTTACATGCGTTGTTGAGGCTGAACTCCCAAAACCCAAGGGCAAACGAAAATGTGGTCCTGAACCGTCGGAACCACCTGTCAAGAAAATAAAAAGCAAACGCCAAGGCCAACCAAGTAAGTCTAAAAAGCATGCTTCTGTTCTAAGGCTATCTACACCTCACTCGGAAGAGGAGACTTCTCAAGCAGAAGAAACCATTATTCCGCCTTCTCCAACCAAACCTACCACAACCACAGTACCACCTTCTGATCCTATTTATACCTTATTCGAAAATCCTATGGTCTCCGAACATATGACCTCTGTCGAAACATCTAATGTGGAGACAAATCATATTGAAACCCCTGTGAACACATCTAATGTGGACACAAGGTTTACACATGAGGATTACATGGTTAAAGATCCCCCTTCACCAGCAAAGACTTCTGAACCTCTCGATGACACTGCAACCAAAGTCCCTTTAAAGTTGGCCTTCTCGATTTGGCTAACTCACCATCCAATCATGGATCTGAAGGTGATGGTGAAGCAATTTCGCCAATTGAATCAAAAGCTTGATCTTCTGCTTCAGGCTCAAACAACCTTCTCTTCGGATACCTCATCTGGAGTCACTAGTGATCTTTTCTTCGAATCCATCAAGTCCCTCGAGAAGTCACATGAATAGAAAGATACAGTGATGGAAAAAAATTTGCGGAAGCCATGGGGAGTGGTCTAAATAGGAAAGCTTACGAAGAAGAGTGCTATGAAGAAGTTATTTTTCGACATGGATGAGAAAGAATAGTTTCCCACAACGTTCGTTGAAGGAATGGTGACTCGAGTGACAGTGAATAATGAAAATTCCGAAGATGCGAAGAAAGAGATTTGTGAACATCTCTTATGGTGGTTTGTTGTTAGGAAGGAACTGACACAAGCCTTTCACATGTTATAACTTCGGATAACTGGCATCTTCACCACAAATGGGGAGATTGTTTGGAAGCTAATTGTGTTGAAATTTATCTATCCGAAGTTCCAAGAGTTCCTGTCCGAAGTCAAAGACTGATCCGAAGATGGGCTTAGTGTTCAAGTCTATTATATGTTAGTATAAATATTTATGTAATCCTAGATAGTGGATACGGTCGATAGAATAGTCTTGATAATTCATCGTAACATTATTCAACCAGATTCATATTCATACAAAATTTTCAAGTTATTTGCTTTGTTCATAATTTTGATCTTACACACATTTACAACCTCTCTCAGCTTATACTCTCAATCACACTCACAATTCAATTATCATCACTATGTCAAGATCTTTTTTTAACTAATACTTCTTCTTTACTCATACTCTTTTCCAAGTCATATCAATTCATACTCAACTCATAATTGGCCTGTACTCATACTCTTCGACTATTTCAGTCAATTAGTATACTTAATCACGTTCTTAATTCAATTACCAACAATGGTCCTCAATCTCTTTAACTCATGCTCTTTGGATACGGTCGATAGAATAGTCTTGATAATTCATCGTAACATTATTCAACCAGATTCATATTCATACAAAATTTTCAAGTTATTTGCTTTGTTCATAATTTTGATCTTACACACATTTACAACCTCTCTCAGCTTATACTCTCAATCACACTCACAATTCAATTATCATCACTATGTCAAGATCTTTTTTTAACTAATACTTCTTCTTTACTCATACTCTTTTCCAAGTCATATCAATTCATACTCAACTCATAATTGGCCTGTACTCATACTCTTCGACTATTTCAGTCAATTAGTATACTTAATCACGTTCTTAATTCAATTACCAACAATGGTCCTCAATCTCTTTAACTCATGCTCTTTGGCTATCTCAGGCAATTATTATCACTTACAACTCATTTACATCACAATTCATAACATTAGTAATATAATAACGTTATTTATATATGATACCATCTGCCACTAAGGGATACACGCAACACACACTCATTACATGATATGTAACACCCCATATTTTAGAATAAATTTAAAAATTTTGATAAAATATTTTCAATAAAAACTTGTCACATTAGTGTAAACTTTTAAACTCAACATATCTATTTATTAAAAAAACATTTAATATGAAATTAATCCAGCAACGAAGTCAAACTAGATAAAAATCATCTTTAAAATAAATGTCCAAAAGGAGCAGCATCAGTGTGTACGTGTCACGCCTTGCCGTCACCCACACCTGTAGAACCTAAAACAATGATTTAATGGGGAAAGGGTAACCACATAGCTTATTGAGTTCCAACACGTACAAAGCATATCAGTCATACATACTCTACCCCGATAGGTAAAATACAACCTCACATCGCAGTAAACATTAGTCTACTCCACCCTGTATATTGAGCCGTACATGCATATCGGCCTACCGCATCTTGTAATCTGCTCAGTACTCTTGGTGCATCTTGCCATCTGCTCAGCACCCTCCACAGATCTTGAAGTTTGCTCAGAACTCTTGGTGCATCTGGCCATCTGCCCAGCGCCCTCATTACACCTTGTCGTCGCCCCTTAGCCATGCATGTAAGTCTTGCTCTATACATACCCTTCCTTATGTAACCCCAACTACACTTCACAACAGCCTAATAGCACACACGAAAACACACTAGACATACATACATACCATAGTAATCAAGCATATCATAGCATCATAACAACACATAACTACAACAAAGGATATATAATATTAGTACAATGCACACATCCTAGTACTATCCACACATGTTTTTAAGCACACACAAGCTACAATAGAGTATATATAACATCCACACCATGTACTGAGAAAGTCACCTGATAAGTAGCAGTAGGTAACACACAGGAAATGCAGCACTCAAAGACCCTCCTTCTTCCACTGACCTACACCCCATATGCCACTACTTAGAATGGGTTTCAAATTGTATAAACAATTACTTATAATTGTATACTTATACTTGTATATTTACGGCTTCCGACACGAACTGTGTCCCACTATGAACACCCCCCTTGTTTACTTTTACTAAAAAAGGAGTTATAATATGTTCTAATCAGCTTTAGGTAAGGTCGGACACACATCCTACTAACCAAGATCCAAAACCAAGACAATTAACCCAAAAGAGGAAACCGACAACAAAGCTGATTTCCGAACCACCTTACAAGATTAGCAATAACTAGCCAAAGAGGGGTTCAAGATAAAATCTTTGAAAAATCAGACAAACACTACACCCAAGGAAAAGGTCACAGGGCTTTACCTCAGGTCATTTATATTTTTCAATAATAATTGAAAAATCCCCAAATTGGACTGATCTTATCGGTCCATTCAATATACCACTATTTAATGATAGAACCAGCACACAAAATTCACAGGGATTTGTATTCTAGTTTTTGGTATGCGGAAACTAGACCACTAACATCAATGTTTCCAAATAGTCTTGTTCTCAAATAAGTTTGGTACAATTAACTATGAATTTCCTAAGGCAGAATTCACTAATCAACACAGCCCTGGACCAGTCAGTTAAGATTGCCACATTCATCTGACCAAGGGATCGAATTAGGCCAAGGACATCTGAATGTAAAAACTAGACTCAAATACCACTCTAGGGACGTAAGACTCAACCCATGTGGACATTTCCACTATTTAATACGATTTTTAGAAGAAGACCCTAAATCAGGAACTTTTAGGTTCAGATGAAATGATAACTAGGGTTAGGGTTTCTCCCTCCAAACCCATTAAGACTTTCATGTTAAGACCTTTAAGGTCTGAAAGGACATCATAGGACACATAAAATTAAGAAACTCTAATACAACCCTTTACATTCATAATCACGCACAACACTCACATCGCAAACTCACAAGGTGTGGAACAATTTGACTATATATCAACACTCAAACCTTATGAAACCAAGCATCAAATAGAACCTAACCCATAGAAGACCAAAATCACACACAAAGGTATGAACATGATGAGGAACAACATAATCCATGCACCACCAAGCCCATGAATAAACATGCACAATCACACACCCACCCATGGTGGGGTATGGTGGTGGTGTCTATTGGTTAAGCACAAAGAATAAGAAGAATATTAAATGTTACCTTGAAATACTACATGAGAACTCAACCCCACCATACTCTATTTTCTTGGTCTTAGCCTACACCTTTCATGATCCCAAGCACATACACACCGCCTCCTTTCCTTGCCTTTGAGTCATCGTCGATACATTCCACATGACTCGGTCTAACTCCGTCCTCAACTCGGCCGCACAACACTCCAAACTGGCAGCACAATAAAAGCAATCCGATCGCACATTTTCTACAAGACCACTACCACACTCGACCACATAAGAAAGGAAAAGGAATTGCTTTCTGGACCACACACCATTCTTGAGCACCCACATGCACTCATGGCAGCAGCATCGTTAGGGAGAGAAAATGAGAAGAAATGGTGGAAGACAAAAACAACAACATGAGAGAGAGAGTGTGTGTATGTGTGTGTGTGTGTGAGTGAGCAAGTCTTCCGGCAGCTAAGGGTTTCACAAATTAGAGATTACGAGAGGCATAGGTTCGGTCGCACACTTCAAAAGATAGCCCGAGCAAGAAGCAAAATGATATTTCATGCACTTTGGAAATTGACACTTTTAGTCCCCCAATTATCATTCTTTATATTCTTTGAACCCAAGCTTCATAAAACTTGCAACTTAAGTTTCTATAGTTGGCAAATATGACCCTCCAACATAAAACTGAAATATTAGTGTGATTATTATTATTATTATTATTATTATTATTATTATTATTATTACTATTATTGGCTGGAAAAATAATAATTTTGAAATTAAAACATACCGAGAAACGGGGTGTTACAACTCTCCCCCAGTTATAAGAATTTCGTCCACGAAATTTAACGCTAAGGCCTCTCGGTTAAAATGCTACAATCTTTCTTACGTCTCTTAAATCTACAATTCTCCCTTTTTACCCCAACAAAATAGGGTTCTTGCACCTTCTTGCGTACAACATCCCGTGAATTGGCAATATCGTTGCCGTGATTAGTGACAGTCAGTGAAGGGGAACGCAGCCAATTAGAGGTAAGTATCCCAGCTTCCCCCTCCCCTGAAGTCCAAAAACCCATTCTGTGCCACCTGTTACCCTAACGTCATCCCCGATCAGTCATAACCTTCTATAATATTGTAGCACATCACTATAATCAATAGCCTGCATTACAAGGTACATTAAGCCATGCTCCATCGCTCAGCACTCCGAGCTACGCATAGTCTGTACGTCGAGCCATGCGTATCCGCTTAGTGTATCTTGCCACCCTATATTGATTAGTACTGTTGAAACACGATTTGACAATAAAAGCGGAATAATAACGACACCAATCAGGATCCAATAAGTCGAATGATTCGATTCAACAATGTTTTACAATGGGGTTTTACAATGTGTGTTTTACTATGTGTGTTTCTCTCTCTATCACTATTACTAAGCTCTCTCTAGAATCATTAACTATACAATAATGAATAAAACATTATTTATAGTCTAGTAAACAAATAGGCCCAATGCACAAGCCCACAATCATAATTGGGCTTTCCTAATGCCACCATATCATAATCATGTAGAACTTTGCACCCAACAATCTCCCTCTCAAAGATCGGAATGGATGACGTGGCATAGGATGTGGATCAAGAAACGCGTAAATAATCTTCTTCGACAATTTTCTCGATGACCAATAAAATATCTAACAATCTCCCCCTTTTTATGACCAACGAGATCATAAAACTATACGGTCATGAGAATGCGCCCGATTAGAAAAAAATTAATCCAAATACTCCCTCTTGGCAAATTCTTCAATCATTTTCCAAATTCAAAGCCCATTTATAATTTTTAGATTAGTCTAATACGAAATAAGAGACAATCCAAAAACAATTGTTTTGCAGCCCAAAGTCAGAAAAGTCCACGTGATAACATATGTTGAATCCAAAACATTTGTATGTGGTCGGAATTCCACACAGCATCGATAATAGTCCTTTTTGAATAAAAGCCATATCCGAATTGGACTTTTCCAAATTTGAATAATCCACAAGCGTATTAACCATCCTAATTGTATTATTGTTCAGCCCAACATCTTTCAATATGGCCCACTGAAAATCATATCCGAATTTGAGTTATGAGATCCAAGTCTTGGCCCAATGTTTGCATCAGGAAACGTGGTATCAATTTCTTTGTAATTTGCAAAATAGAATTGACTTTTTCTTTTGCATTTAATGTGTTCACATTTAAAACCGGATAAAAGTACGTTCTAGCATGCAATTTCAGCCGTTGATGTACTAAAGGAAACGTGTTGCTTTTTCGTTTACTATACACCGGGTATTAGAGAGCCACGAGAGAAACGTATTGTCAGGAGAGAGAGACGTGAGGGATTTAGCTTTTTGTTGCAGCAACAGTAAATTGTACATCTTGCTTTTGACGTGTTATCATTTTGAGAGATGTGAGCATGCGTATACTTCTCCCATGTAGTCCTTTTGCTGTAACGCAATCTTTTTGATATAATAATCGGGAGAGAGAGGTTTGACTTTGTACTGTACAGCAGCCATCGACAGCTCACATGCAACGCCTCTTTCAATGTTGCTTTTTATGATGCAGGTAAATGAGAGTGAAATGGTACAGCTATGCTTTTTAATATTACTTTTGACTTGTACCGGCTATATTGATAAGAGAGGCATGATCGAATGACAGCCATAATATCCGGAAAAAAAAGATTGTGTTGAGTGTGTTTTCCCCATCACCCTTTTGTCATGTACGGTTTGAGAGAAAGGGTACCGTGTTTCTTTTCTTTGCATTCCATTAATCGTAACAGTGGCGAGATAATATGAAAGAGAGTTATACGTTGCAATTTGAGTGAGAGAGAAGAAAGATATACCCAGATAAAAGATGTTTTCTAACTTTCCACGTTTGTAATAGCCATTTGTTTTTCATTTGAGTACCTTTGAGCTTGCATGCGAGATCGACAAAAGAATATGTATGCATCTTCTTTTCTTGTCCACTCTTTAAAACTTTCAAAACACAAGTTCTTCACCATTTTCGTTGCATCTCAATCTACCCATCCCCTGTTCACATTTTCTCCACCGGTGAGGGCTATCACAAAAGGTCATCATCTCAAACCGACCAAAACTCCGAAGAGTTTCAAAACTGCGGTATCATCTTCATCATTCCGAAGAGTTTCAAGAGTTCGGAGTCGTCTTCTCCGTCTCGTCGGTTCCGTAGAGTCGAGAATTCGGAGTCGTCATCTCCATCTCTTCG
The DNA here is from genome assembly GCA_023525715.1 of Cichorium intybus. Classification (NCBI taxonomy): domain Eukaryota; kingdom Viridiplantae; phylum Streptophyta; class Magnoliopsida; order Asterales; family Asteraceae; genus Cichorium; species Cichorium intybus. The sequence continues at coordinate 59,549,916 of CM042016.1, read as the reverse complement.
GTTCCGAAGAGTTAAGAATTCGGAGTTTTCAACAAACTATATGATTTTTTTTTGAATTTTTGGGAACCCAAATCATTTTTGAACATTTTGAAGCAAATTTCTCAACAGACCCGTTCAAAAGTGATGATGAACATGCTTCTGATCTTCGGTTTCTTTTTGTTGGAACAAGAAAATCTTCAAACAACACATTATGCCATCCTGAATTTCTTAAAAAATCCCTTCTTTGAACATAGCTTTCTGAAAATTTACTTTTAACCACAAAAGAATTTCCAACAAATTTCTCATCTGATTTTGGAACAAGAACATCTGAAAATGTCTTTTTGGGAACCCAGATTAACTTTGGTTTTGACTTTTTCTTCTTCTTTTTCTTCCTTTTAAACTTATGAACACAAGATCTAAAACAAGAACCTTGTTCATCTTTTTGAGTTGGAACTGAAGTCTTCGGATCCGAAGCCTTTGGATCTTGAGGGCTTCGGAGTTGATGATTTCGATTTTCAACTAGTGTGGGTTTTCTATAAGGTTTCATGCCATCAAACATGTTATTTGAGACTGAAGAAATATCAACTTCGGAATTTGTCTCTTTTGAAGATTTTGCAACAAATAACACTTTCACCAAACATTTTTCTTTCAAGTCCAACTCCCCCTTAACCTTTGCATCTTTCTTTTCAGGTTGGGGAACAAGTAAAGATCCGAAGTGTTCATTAGATTTTCCAGAAACATGAAGATGAAGAACATCATCTTCAAAGTCTTGAAGAACACGAAGAACACTTGAATCTTCAACCAGAGAAACATATATTCTTGTAGATTTTTGATTTTCTACCCCTTTTTTCTTATCAATATCTTTAAGAACAATCATCATCTCTGAGAACAAATCTTTGTTTATTTCATGTTTCAAAGGATGAAAAACGAATCTTCCATATAAATCTTTAATACCACCAGAAACAAGTGTATCATTTGTAATCTTCAAATCTCTTAACACAAATCCCATAAATTGTTTAAAGTTGACTTTATATTTGAGATTATCAACAATAACAGTCCATATTTTCAAGTTTCTTGCTTCCATTTTTGTTTTGAACAACAAATAATCACAGATCTGGAATAAAACTAGAGAGAGAAAGTGGATCTGAAGTGGGTTTTTAGAGAGAGAAAGTAGATCTGGTATATCTGAACGAATTTTGATGATAAAAACCAGATCTAAGACAATTTCTACTGAGATATAATGAATCTGAATCAATATTAATGATCATAAAAAAATCAGAGATGAAGATCTAAACAAAATATTGATTCCATATCAGAAAAACTCACTAAAAATGAAGATCCAGATCTGAAAATTTGAATTCTAATTGATGTTGTGATGGGTTGTCAAATAAAGAACCGGTCCCTTGAAATAATCTGTTAAATCTTCAAGGTTAGGCTCTGATACCAATGTTGAAACACGATTTGACAATAAATGCGGAATAATAACGACACCAATCAGGATCCAATAAGTCGAATGATTCGATTCAACAATGTTTTACAATGGGGTTTTACAATGTGTGTTTTACTATGTGTGTTTCTCTCTCTATCACTATTACTAAGCTCTCTCTAGAATCATTAACTATACAATAATGAATAAAACACTATTTATAGTCTAGTAAACAAATAGGCCCAATGCACAAGCCCACAATCATAATTGGGCTTTCCTAATGCCACCATGTCATAATCATGTAGAACTTTGCACCCAACAAGTACGTTGAGCCACCCTATATTACCCAATACGCCGAGCCACCCTATATTGTTCAGTACGTCGAGCCACCCTATATTACTCAATACGTCGAGCCATCCTATATCATCTACAATAGCTAAAGACATGATGCGTATGCTATTACCTTACCGTTCAGCATAAGCACGACATCCAAATGGCCTGATACTACCCAAAAGAACTTCTGGTAATCCTACAGAATAGCACCAGGTTGTGCTATTCTCAGCATCCTCTCCCACTCTGAATAACTTCAACAACTTACATCCCCCATCAATGCGCGCATCCACCCAATTCAGAATTGGATGCCACAATGCTAAAAGCACCTCCGCTCATTGCAAGGAAAAACTTGAGTTTGGACTCGTAAATGTTGCAATAGAACCAATCTCTGCATCAATCACGACCAGTTAATCTAACCATAAAAGCAAAACACTGGATACAAATACCTCATGATTCATCACATAATACACATCAAATAATGACCTACAGTCGCCTTCCAATCTATTCACTAACGGGCTATCCCCATCCTCCACCCAACTAGGGTCTATCGGGTCGTATCCTGTTCTGCCCAGAGACAGTCAGATCATACCCCTACCCGTTCTAAAAAACCATCATGAATCTGCTGTCACCAACCGCTCGCACCAGCATGCTCAGACGCAAAGCCATACAATCTCTGAACTTATCGCAAAGCATATCCTAGGAACCCGAACAACCATAACTGCTCCATACGATTCAAAATCCATATGAATATACACCTTCTTGACTAATGCATGTCAAAAATCACTTTTCAGTTAAGAAAGGGGCCAAATTCATCATCAAATGATCTTATTTTGCCATAAAAGATTGGTTGTCCCCCACTTGGGTTCGAACTCAATCCTATTACTGGTCTCTTCAGCTAAATGCCATATACTCCTGCAACAATGCGCAAGGCTATTCTAATTTCAATCACACTACTACTCTAAATGTGGCAAAAGCTCTATCCATTTCTCGTAGTCGCACTCGTCGACTTAAGCAGCTCCCCTATTCATGTTAAACATACTACTTTCCTCGAATCTTTAACAACTTCCAGTTAAAAAAATTCACTACCATCTCCAACCTCTTCAGCTCTTTAGAGAACGATAAGTAGTCTACTCTAGTAAGCCAACAACTCACATCGATGGAAAATTCCATCTTAATAGACTTGTTTTGATGATGTAAAGACGTTAACATCAACCTCCGTAAGCTACTCACCCGCTTGCCACTCTAGCCAACACTGTCGTATCGTCGGCAACTTCAACCCCCAGTGGGTGATCCAGACTCTCGACCCACACGACCCGGTCGATCACACAAGCAAGATCAAAACAAGAGTGGGTAGTCCTACTATTACACAACACTAAGCCAGGTACAGAGTTGAATCAGGTGTTACCCGCAATTTTGAATGTATCATAAGCACCTCTTCAGTCCTGAGTTAGAAAGCTCACCCTCTCCATCACCGCCTAATTCGTTCGCCCATCAATTACATGAAGTAGAGCCACCACAAGAGCTTTCGGTGCTCCCCTTGTAACAGCCTTCAATCTCGATATCTAGCTCTTAACTGAATCATTTGACCGAGCTGGCACTAACATGTAACAAATTCCCATCGGTGACTTGCAGTCACAAAGATAATGCCCTGATTGACCACACCTGAAATATATTCCTGCTCCCTCGCTCGTGTCATATCTGGCATAGTATCCTCTATCCTTCTGGCCCGAGCGCAAGTCAGAATTCCTTGGCTTCCTAGTCGATGTGAATACCGACCAGGGTCTCAAGCTCAAACTCGCGCCTCCTAGCTACCTTGACCACGACAACAAGAATAGCCACTAGGTGGCATCATGAGTTTTAGACATCGGTACAAAACATTCCCATACATTTAATCAACTTCAAATCCACCGAAGCATACTGAGAACAGAAGAGCGCCTGTCCGTGAACTCTCGTGTCATCTCGATCATGGTCTCTACCGTCTGCTCCAATGCTATAAACTCATGCAAAGTCCACTCCATCTCGTATCAAGGCATGTACTGCCTCTAGAACTGTGTCACAAGTCCTCCTAAATTATCGCCTCGGCCATCGCTACAGTCATAGATGTGGACACAACTTCTCGCAAATTCGTGCCACTCCCGACAAAAGATGCATGGCAAGGCAAACCAACGCTATTGAGAAATACGCCCGTGACATGATATATCCAACACATACCAACAATGGGGTCAGCCTCCCTGATGACTGGAATGGTAGTAGTCTGTTCCTTCGACATGTCCCTCAGCTTATACCTAATCTCGGTAAATGTACTCGTGATTCCTCCCTAATCGATCGCAACTCCTTTGTCGCCATCAGATCCCGAATCTCTTAAGAACTCAGACCAGCACCCTAAGTGTTCTCACTGAACCTCACGATCACCATTCAGCGATAGAATGGACAAAATAATACCACAATTCATTAGCACTCACATCTATTATGATAATTACTTACAACCTCAGCTCATTGGATTCCTCGTGATCAATTCCCGAATCGAATGAGGATCCTATGCTTTCGATAGTAGGAGCTTTACTACTACCTTCCACACTTATCCATATCTGTTCCGAGACCCGTCCCAAAGTCCCCAAGTCACTTCTCATCGAGAACTATACCACATATGCCCTTACAAAGCATACGCCAACACATTCCTAGAATACTAGGAATCCCACCCCCACCATGCTACTATAACTAAGAAAGAATTTCCTTTTATGATGACGAGTTGTCTCGTGATTGTGCAGTCGTATATAGTATAAGATTAAATAGACTTTCGAATAGCAGATCCTACCCTAAGGAAACAACCAAACAAGGAAGATGCAATATGGCCAAATCAAGTATTCTAAGGCTATTTAGTTCCTACTACACACAACTTAACGACATTCCGTAAACAACCTATCAGCACTAGCATTCATTCCTAATAGCAGGCAGCAGGTAAACAGTAGTAGGAAATCTAGCATACATACATCTTATGTTCTAGAAAGCATCAACAACAATAACCAATCAAACCCTTTTCCCCCTTGGCGTCGGTTGGCGATACACACTGTGTCTTCAGTTTAGCATTCATAAAACCTCTTCCTTTTATAAAATATATTATGATAAACCTTTAAGCCTCAACTTGAGTTCAGAACTCACTAAAGTGAGCCCGATTCTCTCAAGTTGTGCTCTTATACCAACTGTATCATCCCAGATTTTAGAATAAATTTAAAAGTTTTGATAAAATATTTTCAATAAAAACATGTCCCGTTATTGTAAACTTTTAAAACTCAACATCTCTATTTATTCAAAAACATTTAATATGAAATAAGTCCAACAGCAGAAGTCAAACTAGATAAAAATCATCTTTAAAATAAATGCCCAAAAGGAGCAGCATCAGTGTGTACGTGTCACGCCTTGCCGTCAGCCACACCTGTAGAAACTGAAACAATGATTTAATGGGGAAAGGGTAAGCACATAGCTTAGTGAGTTCCAACACATACAAAGCATATCATTCACACCCCTGTACATTGAGTCGTACATGCAAATCGGCCTAGCGCATCTTGCGACCTGCTAAGTACGCTTGGTGCATCTTGCGATCTGCTCACCACCCTCCGCACATCTTGAAGTCTGCTCAGTACTCTTGCTGCATCTTGACATCTGGTCAGCACCCTCAGTACATCTTTCCGTCGCTCTGCACCCTTAGCCATGCATGTAAGTCTTGATTTGTACATACCCATCCGTATGTAACCCCTACTACACTTCACAACAGCCTAACAGCACATACCAAAACTCACTAGACATCCATACATACCACAGTAATCAAGCATATCATAGCATCATAACAACACACAACTAAAACAAAGGATATATAATATTAGTACAATGCACACAACCTAGTACTATCCACGTACATCTTTTAAGCACACATAAGCTACAATTGAGTATACATAACATCCATACAATGTATTGAGAAACTCACCTGATAAGTAGCAGTAGGTAACACATAGGAAATGCAGCACTCAGAGACCCTCCTTCTTCCATTGACCTACACCCCACATGCTATTACTTACAATGGGTTTCATAGTGTATACACAATTACTTATAGTTTTATACTTATAGTTGTATATTTCAGGCTTCTGACACGAACCGTGTCCCACTATGAACACCCCCCCTTGTTCACTTTTATTCAACAAAGGAGTTATAATGTGTTCTAACTTGTTTTAGGTATGTTCGGACACACACCCTACTAACCAAGATCCAAAACCAAGACAATTAACCCAAAAGAGGAAACTGACAACAAAGCTGATTTCCGACCGCCTTACAAGATTCGCAATAACTAGCCAAAAAGGGTTTCAAGATAAAATTCAAGAAAAATCAGACAAACACTAGAACCAACAAAAAAGTCACAGGCCTTACCTCAGGTCATTTATATTTTTCAATAATAAATTGGACTGATCTGATGAGTCCACTCACTAGACCACTATTCAATGATAGAACCAACACAAAATTTAAAGGGATTTGGATTCTAATTTTTCGTATGCGGAAACTAGACCCGTAACATGAACTTTTCCAACTAGTCTTGTCCTCAAATAATTTTTCTACAATTAACTATGAATTTCCCAAGACAGAATTCACTGATCAACACAGCCCTGGACCAGTCAGTGAAGATTGCCACATTCATCTGACGAAGGGCTCGAATGAGGCCAAGGACTTCTTGATAAACTAGACTCAAATACTACTCTAGGGATGTAAGAATCAACCCATATGAACATTTCCACTATTTAATACGATTTGCACAAGAAGACCCAAAATCAAGAACTTTTAGGTTCACATGAAATAATAACTAGAGCTAGGGTTTCACCGTCCAAACCCATTAAGACTTCCATGTTAAGACCTTTAAGGTATGAAAGGACATCATATGACACTGAAAATTCAGAAACTCTAATACAACCCTTTACATTCATATTCACGCACAACACTTACATCACAAACTCACAAGGTGTGGAACAATTTGACTATATATCAACACTCAAACCTTATGAAACCAAGCATCAACTAGAACCTAACACATACAAGACCAAAATCACACAAAAAGGCATGAACTTGATGAGGAACAACATAATCCATGCACCACCAAGCCCATGAATAAACATGCACAATCACACACCCACCCACAGTGGGGTTTGGTGGTAGTGTCTATCGGTTAAGCACAAACAATAAGAAAAAGATTAAATGTTACCTTGAAATACTACATGAGAACTCAACCCCACCATACTCGATTTCCTTGGTCCTAGCCTACACCTTTCACGATCCGAAGCACACACACACACCGCCTCCTTTCCTTGCCTTCGAGTCAAGACAACAACAACATAGGATGAGCGAGAGAACTATGGAGAAAGGTAGATAACTAAGGCACTTAGGATGAATTGCTGATATACCTGGTCGATACATACCACACGACTCGGTCTTACTTCGTCCTCAACTCGGTCGCACAACACTCCAAACCGGCCGCATAATAAAAGCAATCCGACCGCACACTTGCTACAGCACCATTACCACACTCGACGACATAAGAAAGGAAAAGGAATTGCTTACTCGGCCGCACACCATTCTTGAGCACCGACATGCACTCATGGAAGTGGCATCGTTAGGTAGAGAAAACGAGAGGAAACGATGAAAGAGAATGACGAGAACACGAGAGAGAGCAAGTCTTTCGGCAGCTAGGGTTTTCACAAATTAGAGATTACGAGAGGAATATGTTCGGTCGCACACTTCAAAAGAAACAAGAGCAAGAAGCAAAATGAGATTTCATGTACTTTGGCAATTGACACTTTTAGTCCGCCAATTATCATTCTTAATTTTCTTTTAACCCAAGCTTCATAAAACTTGCAACTTAAGTTTCTTTAATTGGCAAATATGACCCTCCAACATAAAATTGAAATATTAGGGTGATTATTATTATTATTATTATTATTATTATTATTATTATTATTATTATTATTATTATTATTATAGGCTGGAAAAATAATAATTTGGAAATTAATACATACCAAGAAACGGGGTGTTATATGATATCTTTGTTATTATATGCACAAATACAAAACAAAATATAATATACACAGTTATATAAAACTAACATACTCATCCATCATTCCCACAAAAGGGACAAAATTACATACATACTTTGGCTCTCAACTCTTGAGTGTACTCGGCTACACTCACATATCTCAACTCTTAGCTCATGCTCGACTTATGCTCATACTCTTTCTCATCATCAGTTACAATTTTGCCTCAACCGGGATCTTATCTCATCATCAGCTGGAATCTCGCCATCAGCCGAGATCTCATCTCATCATCAGCTGGAATCTCACCATCAACTGGGATCTCATCTCACCATCAGCCGAAATCTCACCATCAACTGTGATCTCATCTCATCATCAGCTGGAATCTTGCCATCAGCTGGCATATCATCTGGTATCACATGCCTTCCCCTATCACAGCTATAGATACCTGCAAAACAACATACCATTCAAGAGTAAGCTTATCTAAAGCTTAGTGAATAACCTCCAACTCTTCTCTCAAATCTCATTAGAAGCATGCGTTTCTCATCGTCCGCTCTTGCTAATCTCATTAGCAATTATAAATATATATCTCCAATCTAACTCTGAAAACTGTAACCATATTAACTTTACAACACCAATTAAATGTTGGCAAATATCAACTTCTCAGTAAGTATCATACTTGATACTATTCACAAACTCTATCATAATCATTCATATATATACTTGTTTTGCAACCAGTTATACTTTAGCTCAATAGCTCTCATGGCTATACAAATCGACTCAAAACTCTTTAACATAAATAAATTAGCATTTAATCGGTATATATAATCAATATGTATGTTCAACTCTATTATTATTATTCACAAATAACAATTTACTCTTCAATCAGATTACAACTATATCAACATAACACATATACAAATATCAAACCATTAACAAGGTAAAACTCCACTCAAGTAGTAGAGAGTGCTCACCTGATATCAATTTAATATGTGAAATCCCTAAATTACACGTATCGGGCTCCTATTCACTAAACTTGGTTGTATCACCACAGTTTAAATCAATTCTCCAACATCCACAATTATCTCAACAACATTTAACTCAAAAGATGTAGAAATTGAAAGAGGAAAAATGAGTATAATGGTAAATATCAACGCTATATAACCGACACCCCCAATTCCCTGCTTCTACTCATTCAACCGTAAAAACTCGACAATAATCACACTCATAACTCAAGAAAGCATCCACTAACAATCTACTAACAACATATGCAATAATTTGTAGCTAAATCACTAAATCAAAAGGTAGGGTTTGAAAAACCCCAAAACCGACAAGTTACTCACCTCGATGAATTAGGAATCAAGAACGCATTTACGGGGTTATATTGAAGTCTCCCTCCTGTAACAACAAAATTAAGAATAAAGAAAATAACTTGAACAAATTTGTATGAGTATCAAATAGGCCGAATGATTTATTCACTGTAAAAGATAATAGTGCTCCTAATCAGAAAGATAAGCAACTATGATAAGCATGTTACAATGAATTATCGAAACTATTCTATCAACCTTATCAACTATCTAGGGTTACATGAATATTTATACTAACATATAATGGACCTAAACATCAAGCCCATTATTTACAAATAACAACAGAAACCCTAGATAATCGTGCTAGTTTTTAAATATAAGAACTAAATTACAGCTAGCAGTCTTCGTATCACTACACCATCTTCGGATCAATCTTTGTCTTCGGAAAGGAACTTCATGAGCTTCGAATATGTAAATCTCAACAAAATTAATATCTTCACAATCTTCCCCTTTGTGGTGAAGATGCCAAGTATCCAAAGTTATAACATGTGAAAGGCTTTTGTCAGTTCCTTCCTAACACAATCCACCATAAGGGATGTTCACAAAACTCTTTCTTTGAATCTTTAGAGTTTTCATTATTCACCGTCACTCGAGTCAACATTCCTTCTAAGAACGTTGTGGGAAACTTTTCCTTCTCATCCATGTCAAAAAATAACTTCTTCATGGCACCCTTCTTCGTAAGATTTCCACTATAAACAACTCCCCAGGGCATCTGTAAAATTTTTCCATCACTGTATCTGACAATGCCTAGTAATATCAAGTATTTATTCGTTGTTAGGCCCTATTTTAGGTGAAATTATATCATAGTATATTGGTATTTCTCACTTTTTGTGCTAGTGCTTGTATGCAAGAAAATCTTATAAACAGGGACCAAATGCGGACAAATGGAAGAAGTTTTGAGGATAAGGCCAAATCAGTCGAATGAATATGCATGCCTGACATGCCTAGATCGTCGTACGGTCAGAACTAGTAAAAACCTCACTCTCACTAGTACAGTGGTAGTCAGGGTCGATCCACAGGAGTTTCGTGGTCAAGATAGGTGATAGATTACCAGTTGTAGTGTCACGCTATAACCAGAGGGACTAATCTCTACTTTCCCAAAAACAGTCCAAAAATCCAAAATCCAACAAAGTCCAAAACAAAGCATAAACTTAAACCAAGCCAAATCAATCTCTATACTAGGGTTGTTTAGTGAAATCAGAAAGTATGATCCAAATCCAGAAACACCAAAAACAATCCAAACACTTCCAAATCAATAAAGCATAAAATAAGGTAAAATAAGCAAACCAACATGAACTGAATGATTAACTCTATTAAAACACCAATCCAGAAGGTTCCAAACAGTAACAACGAGAATCAGAAACTTTAACCTAATGCTAATGGTTGTCACACCCAAAAACACCAAGGTAATTAACTAAAAACTAAACTAATATTGAAATTAAATGAAGAAACATAAAATACCACGAATGGCTGCTGAAATACGAATCTTGGAGTCAAAGAAGCCTTAAGTCCACCTTATGAGCCGTTCCTTGCCTACTGATTTCGACTTAATGGCCTCTATTTATAGTTGTGGAAAATTAAGACCCGCATCGCGCATAGCTAAAAAACGCGGCGCGCGTAATGCCTTATCCCCGTTTTCTCACGGTTTGAATTTCTTCACCGCCTCATCTTCTGACGTGACGCGTTGCGCACGTGTGCAATCGGCGACGCGCGTGTTCAAACGACTGAAATTGACTTTATCTTCAAACTGCTTCCATTTTGTACGCATTTAACCCCTGTTTATGACTTTTCTTTGCAAACAAGAACTGACACAAAAAGTGAGAATACCACAGCATATATGATATAAAATCACCAACAATAGGGCTCCACAACAACTAAAATACTTGATATTACTAGGCGTTGTCAAACACCCCACACTTGTGCCTTCCTTGTCCCCAAGAAAGAGAGTTTTTAACAGATTTTAACTAAGAGTCAAACATTTTTTAATGTGTTTAATTTCAAAGCTTATTGCCTCCGGAGTTAGATGGAATAGTTTTTGCAAACATAACCAGAATATCCTTTGGAATTCATGACTTTCTAAAGAACCCTTGATTACAAATTTTCTGTCCACGGTAAAGTGTACGTACTCATTCAGATTCTAAAGGCCATTAAAGAACTATCCATGACTTTCGATGTTGTCCGTGTAACCAGCTTTCAGAAATACCATCCTAGACCAGACGATCTTAGGTGGCAAGGTACATAAATCCCACCCATTTTAGACTTACCAGCTCAAACAACAAAGGCCACTGATTGACAGTCCCTTCCTAAACTCCAATCCAAAAATATTCCAATCTTATAACTCTAAAAACTCAACTTATTTGACTAAACTCATAGCATGATAACAACTAAACAGTATTTCTTGAAAAATACCAAAGCTATAACATTCACAAACTATTTGTTTCAAACTTAAAATCTATTAAAAATTTTGAAAAAGTTGCTAAAATTTTTGAAAATTGGTCGTTTCCCGCAAAAATTTCAAAAATACTCTTTCGACCGTCCACACCCCACACTTAAAACCGTACAATGTCCCTGTGGTACAAAATAATTCAAAACGAGGGAGAAGGAGTTACCCCTTAGACGGTTGATTACTTGATGGTACTTGATTGTCACATGTATAAAAACAAGAACTTCTCCATAATTCAGAATTCCAAGGAGTTGTAGCGCAACAGTAGAACACGCCGGTAGTCATAGCAAGTGGACGGGGCATGGTGACCCCACACTTGCCTGAAACAACTCCTCCACAGATTCCCATTTCGATATTACATGCATCACTCACAAAAACATTAAATGCGAACAAACAACTAAAACATACACAAAAAATACGATAGTGTCATAGGTTTGGTATAAATATCTCCAAAAAGAAAAGAAAATACATCAATCACCCCGTGGTGCTCTGGAGGGACCCGCCTCATGGTCATGTGCTCTGGCTGGGAAGGGTCGTGGGTGTCGCCCCTGCTGAGAGGCCATCTCCAATAGCACCTCCCCAATCCACGCCAGCTGATCCTCAATGCCTGTGACCCTGTCATCCAGCTCCCGAACAGCAGTCAATACGTCTGACAATTGTGGCTGAGGCTGGTCCTCAGCCGGTGCAGCAATTCTCGGGCGTCGCCTCGCTAGATGATCTGGCTCAGGCTGAACCCCTGGTGGCTGTGGTGCCTCTGTCGCCACCCTCATGTATCGACCTGTCTGCGGCTGATGAATAAGCCCCATGTTCTCCAGAAAACGGGCTGAAGTGTGTCCGGGTGATATCGCCGTCAATGTCCCTATGATGTCGACAGTGAGCAGGCTGTAGGATCGGGCCAAACTAGTAATGTAAAGCCCACCGGCCAAGGAAGGAACCAGGTGGAAAAAGAGATCACCAACGCGTACAGCAAAGGAAGGAACCAGGTGGGATCAAGGAGCACCCACATGAATGTCATGTCCTCGCCGGACACCTTGACAACGCCTAGTGATATCAAGTATTTTAGGCGTTGTTGAGCCCTGTTCTTGGTAAAATTATATCAAATATGCATGGGTATTCTCACTTTTCGTGTCAGGACTTTTCTGGAGAAAAAGAGTAAAAACAGGGACTAAAGATGTACAAAAGGAAAAAGTATGGAAAGAATGCAAAATCAAGAGAAACACGTATGCGCGCCGCGGAATTCTCTTCTGCGCGACGCGGGAGTAAGGCGGTGGAATACATTTTGAATGACGAAAAAACGGGGAACGGATAAGTACGCGCGCCGCGGATTTCCATTCTGCGCGGCGCGGTCACGGGAAATTTGCAACTATAAATAGAGGCATTTCCAGCCGAAAACCCTAGCAAAGACCAGGTGTAAACATCGACCTAGAAGCTCTTTGACTCGAGGATTCATTTCAGCAAGCTCATATTTGGTATTTTCATGTTTTAGATTTTATTTCATTTTTAGTTAAACATTTGTAGGCTTTGAGTTGAGTCTTTGGGTGTGACAACCATTGATCTCAAGCTTAGGGTTCTGTTTTTAGTAGCATTTGGTTACTGAATTGATGTTTGGATATTGGTTTTGGTGAATACAATCATTCGGTTAATGTTAATATTGGTTTTCGGTATTTTGGATGTTAGTTGTGTTCGATTGTTTGTTTGTGATTGGATTGTGTTTTGGACTTGGTTGGGACTGTTTTTCCTTTGCTGAAAACAGTAGCTAATTAGGTTAGGGTTAAGCACTAAACCTTGGCTAGTAACTGTTCAATAGGACTTTAACTAGCGGTAGTTTATGCTTTGCTTGGTTTGGCTAGGTTGAATGCCTTCAATTGCTTCTGATCCAGAGATGTACTTCTGAATTCAGAAAGTAACTAGGTCATTTGAGTATAGCTAAGCTTGGCTTGCGTTTTTTGAATATTGTTTTGAGATAGGAAGATAGAAATTAGTTCCTCCGACTATAGCCGTGACACTATCAGTTGGTAATCTCTCATCTAGGCTAACTACGTAGCTCCTGTGGATCGACCCTGACTCCACTGTACTAGTGAATGTTAGGTTATTTCTTATTTTTGACCGCATGACGACCTCTGCGTGCACGTCAAATTTTGGCGCCGTTGCCGGGGAGCTGTGATCTTAGAATAGGTGAGTAGTAGGAACTTGTTTCGTGCTTTTTTTAAAATTTCATTTTCATTTTGGGTAAGTTTGAGTTTTTGTGGGCGTGTTGCACTAGTGCATGCGTACCCGCAGGGGAAAGCAATCATCCCCATTACAGTTTGATTTTGAGATTGAGCGTACTGCGCGCAAACTCAGTGCCCGTAGGCGTTTGAACATCATGAATTTCAGTCAAGTTAGTAGTAGTCCGGTTAGTGTTGCCCAGGATCCATCAGGGGAGGCAACTGGGAGGTTTTCTATCCCTCCGCTTTCAGAATTTCAGTTTGGAAGCACGAGTGCTTCTGGTGGTGCAGTTTCAGCCCCTGCACCCATACCATCATGCACTCCTCCTTCCATCCCAGCATTTACACCCGCTTCACAACCCCAATCCACCAATCCATTTACATCTGCTATGACTTGGGGAGAGCCGACCCGAGATGGCACCCCAACTCCTAGACAGCATACACCAACATCCCAACCACAACATGTTCTCTTTAAACCTCAACCCACATACCAACCAACACAACCTATACATTTCCAACAACCGCCTCAGCCACAACATCATTACCCAGAGACTGAGGAAGTGTATGACGACGAAGATGAAGGATGGATGCCACCCGCATCCCAACCACAATGGAATCGAGGTCGGGGACCTCCCAGGCGAGCACCACAATACCACCCACCAGGTCAGCGGGAGTACAATGAGCATCTTTACGGTAACCCCGCCCAACCTTTACATTTTGCACAACCGAGACGGCAATCGGTTGCATCACATTTCCAACCATGGGAATATGATGATTCGTCGCCGATCTATATTCCTGATAACATAGATTCGCAAGTAGAGATTAGACCTCAGTTATTAGGAATATTGACTCAGTTCAGGGGATACAAGACGGATGATCCGTATAGTCATCTGTATGAATTCTTAGCAATTGCCAATGCCAATACTCCTAGGAATACTGATAGGGATATTTTTAGGCTTAGATTGTTTCCATTCACCCTTAAGGATAAAGCCAAATATTGGTTTACATCCTTAGAATCAAACAGTATTACTAGTTGGGATCAGCTCAAGGCAAAGTTTCTTCAAGAATTCTATCCTGTCAGTAAAACCACGGAGGTTAGACGAGCGATACAAGATTTTTTCAGCAAAAGCCTGGAGAAGCTTTTCATGAAGCCTTCGACAGATTGAAGGAGTTACTGCGATCTTGTCCGCATCATGAAGTTCCTAAGTGGCAGCTAGTCAAAATATTTTTCGAGGGAATCAACGAGACACACCAGGTTATGATAAATGCCTCATCAAGTGGGACATTTATGTGGCAAGAGCCAAATGATGCCTCGAGATTTTTGGAACAGCTGAGTTTAGGATCAAAAGTCAGTGGGTCAATGAAGGATAAGACTGTATATGTAGCAAATGTCGAAGCAGAAAACAAATGGAAAGCTGAAATTCAAAAGGAGCTCACTGCTGTTACAAAAAGGTTTAATCAGATGCTCGAGAAATTTCAACAGGAAAAAGGAGCATACGTGTTGCATGGGCAGAGTATCTGCAATACATGTGGAAAAGTAGGACACAATCATAATGAGTGCTCAATGACTCATGAGGAAATAAGTCAAGTACATGGATATGGTCGATTCCATAACGCACCAAGACCATTCCGAAGTAATCAGCAACGAGAGTCGAGACAACCATCTATAAGGCAGCAACAGGTGCAAACTCCACCTTCGTCAGGAAATACGAACATTGGTTTGCAAGAAATTTTCGGGCTACTAGTGCAACTTCAGGAGGTAGAGAAATCTAATTCAGAAGCAATCCTGAGATTAGGAGAGTCTCTTGGCAAAATAGAAAAACAGAAAGCAAGGGAGCAGGAGCAATCACACAAGATGCAAGTCAATGAAGTCATCACACTTAGGAGTGGGAAGAAGGTAGACAACAAGGTTGCAGCACCGGTTAATGATGATGACAGTGATGTGGAAATAGTTTTTGATGAAAAAGAAGAATTAGAAATGAGAAAGAATAAAGAAGAGCAGGTACAGAAGAAGAAGACGAGTACTTGGGAAAAAGGAGAACCAAGTGGAACAGTTCCTTTTCCTACAGCATTGGAAAAGCCGGAAAAGGGACTATTTGGGAAGAAAGGACCACAAGCTGAAGATATGTGGGAATTATTTAGCCAGATCAAAGTAAACATTCCTTTAGTCAAACTCATCAAGGAGGTTCCTGCATATGCTAAATTCCTCAAGGACATGTGTATATACAAGAAGCATATTATGTCTCACCTGCCTAAGATGATTAGCTTACCCGATAATGTAAGCTCTATCCTCATGGATGCACTTCCGCAAAAGATGAAAGATCCAGGAGTTCCCCTCATTTCTGTAGATTTAGGCAATGTGCACATCAAAAGAGCTCTGTTAGATTTAGGTGCTAGTGTAAATATTTTGACTGGACAGTTATTCGACAAGCATGAGTTCGGTACTATGAAATCCACTGATGTGATTCTGCAATTGGCCGATAAGTCCACCAAAGTTCCTAGGGGTATGTTAGTCGATGTAATCATCAGGGTAGGAGAATTTTACTACCCAGCAGACTTTCTTGTTTTGGACACTCGGCAAGCAACAAATGGGGAGCAACCGACAATTATTCTAGGGCGACCATTCTTGGCTACAGCTAACGCAAATATTGCGTGTCGCACCGGCGAAATGGGGATATCTTTTGGACAACGACAGGCTAAGATCAACATTTTCAATGCTGATCTTAGAGGAAGCAGCATAGAAGAAGAGGAATGTTATCAAGTGGACATCATAGATGAACCGGTACAGCAATACGCCCCAGAGGTACTTCAAGCAGAAGAATTAGAAACTCAGGAAGAAGCAATTGTTGGAAGAACAGAAACACAAAATACGGAAGAACGAAAAGGATTCAGGTCTGAGGAATGCGCGCATATAGAGAAGCTACCAACAGAAATTCCAAAGACATTAAAACCCTCTTTACAAGAACCACCAAAGTTGGATCTGAAACCCTTACCAGAGCATCTGAAGTATGCCTTTCTAGGAGAAAAGGATACTTTACCAGTAATTGTAGCAGCCAATTTAACAGAGAAGCAAGAGTTAGAATTACTTAAGGTATTGTCCAAACACAAGGAGGCTATCGGCGGACAATTGCAGACCTAAAAGGGATTAGTCCGACCACATGCATGCATCGCATTATCACAGAAGAAGGAGCCAAACCTGCCAGAGATACGCAAAGAAGGTTGAATCCCAACTTAAAAGAAGTTGTCAAAAAGGAGGTCCTTAAATGGTTGGACGCATGAATCATCTATCCTATTTCCGACAGTGAATGGGTAAGCCCAACGCAAACTGTGCCGAAAAAGTCAGGAATCACTGTAGTAGATACTAAGGATGGTGACAAGATATCAACGAGACCTGTGACTGGATGGCGAGTTTGTATTGACTACCGGAAACTTAATGCTGCCACGTCTAAAGATCATTTCCCATTACCCTTCATCGACCAAATCGTGGAAAAATTAGCAGGGCAAAAGTATTACTGCTTCTTAGATGGATACTCGGGGTATAACCAGATCGCAATTCATCCAGAAGATCAGGCGAAGACAACGTTCACATGTCCTTATGGTACCTTTGCTTTTCGCAGAATGCCATTTGGATTATGTAACGCACCTGCGACATTTCAGCGATGTATGATGGCAATCTTTTCTGACATGATTGGTGAAGCTTTAGAAATCTTCATGGATGATTTCTCAATTTTTGGACCTACATTCGAGACTTGCTTAGATCAATTGGAAAAGGTGCTGAAAAGATGTGTAGAAACAAACCTGGTTCTATCCTGGGAGAAAAGCCATTTCATGGTACGAGAAGGAATAGTCTTAGGACATGTGGTTTCTGAACGAGGATTTGAAGTCGATCGCGCTAAAGTTAAAGTCATCTCCACATTGCCGCCTCCAACATCGGTAAAAGGAGTTAGATCATTCTTGGGGCATGCAGGGTTTTATCGCAGATTCATTAAAGATTTTAGTGCTATCTCTAAGCCCCTCTGTGGTCTTCTGTTAAAGGACGCACCATTTATTTTTGATGATGAATGTACGAAGGCATTCAATATCCTTAAAAATAAATTGGTCGAGGCCCCCATCCTGAAGCCACCCGACTGGACACAACCTTTCGAGATAATGTGTGACGCTAGCGATTATGCCGCTGGTGCAGTGTTAGGACAGAAAATCGATAGGAAGCCTGTTGTCATCTGCTATGCTAGTAAAACTTTTTCCGAAGCTCAATTGAATTACACAACCACTGAAAAAGAGTTATTAGCTGTAGTTTTTGCTTTAGATAAATTCCGATCTTATATCCGGGGATCCAAAGTGGTGGTTTACACTGACCACAGTGCAGTTCGACAATTGCTCACAAAAAAGGAATCCAAACCTCTATTAATCAGGTGGATTCTTCTGCTGCAAGAATTCGATATAAACATCAAAGACAAGAAGGGAACTGAGAACGTGGTAGCAGATCATCTTTCAAGATTACCAGCTGAAGGATTGGAAGCAGGAATTCAAGATTCATTTCCTGACGAACAGTTGCTAGAAGTTAATGGAGCTCCATGGTACGCAAATTATGTAAATTTCCTGGCCACGGGAGCAATACCAAAACATTGGACGAAGCAACGGCAGAAGCAATTTCGCACGTACGCAAAAAGATTCATTTGGGATGACCCCGATCTTTTTAAGGTACGTGAAGATCAGATAATTCGTCGATGTGTGCCAGACAAGGAAATTGGTGAGGTGTTGGACCTCTGTCATGCGTCAGCATGTGGAGGACACTTCAGTGGAAGGAAAACCGGGTATAAAGTTCTCGAATCCGGATTGTATTGGCCGACTATCTTTCGGGACGCGCATAGGACTGCCAAAGAGTGCATCAATTGCCAGCAATTAGGAAATATATCAAAAAGGGATCAAATGCCTTTGAATCCAATTTTGGTGGTAGACATCTTTGATGTCTGGGGAATCGATTTTATGGGTCCATTCCCCACATCACATGGATACGTTTACATTTTGGTGGCAGTAGATTATGTCTCAAAATGGATTGAGGCGGAAGCAACTCGCACAAACGATCATCACGTGGTTTGCAAATTTGTAAAGAAAAACATCTTCACCAGGCATGGAGTCCCAAGGGTAATCATTAGTGACGGAGGATCACATTTCAAGAATTTCAAGTTCGGAAGGTTGCTGAAACATTATGGGGTAAATCATCGCATTGCAACACCTTATCATCCTCAGACCAGCGGCCAAGTAGAAGTATCCAATAGGCAAATCAAAGAAATCCTTCAGAAGACTGTCAAGACGGATAGAAAGGATTGGTCGCTAAGGTTAGATGACGCATTGTGGGCATACCGGACAGCATACAAAACACCGATCGGAACCACTCCATATCGGTTGGTGTATGGAAAAGGATGTCATCTACCAGTGGAAATCGCGAATCGTGCCTTATGGGCTGTTAAGAAAGTCAACATGGATTACACTGACGCTGGAAAAGAAAGGAAGCTTCAGCTATCTGAATTAGAAGAATTACGAGACGAAGCCTATGAGAATGCAGCCACTTACAAATCAAAGATGAAGCGATACCATGACGCAAAGCTTCGCTTGAAGGTCTTTGAAATCGGACAAAAAGTATGGTTGTACAATTCAAGGCTGAAGATGTTCCCAGGGAAGCTAAGAAGTAAATGGAATGGTCCCTACGAAGTAATTAGCATTACAGATTTTGGTGCAATCGAAATCCGGGATGTGAAAGGTGGGCAACCGTTTAAAGTCAACGGCCATAGACTCAAACCATACATCACTACAGGTACATTCCAGAAGCTAGAAGTGGAGAGAGTTGAATTTGTAGCAGATATTCCAACATACACTCCATGAGGCAGGTAAGTGCACGTCTGGCTGAAGACGTTAAACTTAGCGCTTATCGGGAGGCAACCCGATCATCATTTGTATAAATTTGCATGTCATTCTTAATTCTTTACATTCATGTTATCACGGTATGAAGAAGGCAAGTGTGGGGTCAATTTGGTAATCTTGTAGCACCGCGACGCGGGATCTTTGAGTCCGCGGCGCACGTGTTCAATTTTTACGATTACGCTTGAAATCAGATTTTTAACGCGACGCGGATAGAAGCTTCCCGCGCCGCGGCCTTATCTTAATTTGAAATTAGAGATAATCCTGAAAACAGAGTTTTGAATGCCATTCCAAAACCCCCATACTTGTATATAATCAGAACGTGATAATTCTTGCTTCTTTTCACCGTGGTAAAATCTCTTCGTGTAAGTAATACATCTGCATTGTCTGTTTCTTCACAGCAAATCAAGTAAGCATCCTCTTTTCATCTCTTTTTCTCTCTTCTTGAACTTAGAGTAAATACTTCTGTAATTCACAATGTTGAAATCATGTGGTGAAATTGACAGTGAAATTAGGATTAGACCACTATGCTCTGCAAAACCCAATGTTTAGAACTAGGAAAAATGGCTTAGTAAGGACGTAATCTGCGAATGTTTCACTGAACTCATTCGCCGTGCCGCGCCTGTTACAGCCTGCGACGCGTATCGTGAACACTCATATATGCGCGACGCGGTCATTTTCACTTCCACAACAGTATCAACTCTCGTAATTACCGCGACGCGTAGATCTCAATTGCGCGCCGCGGTCATCCGCAACACATAAATTTTACATTGTTTGTTAAGTGATGCATTATATACCAAAAATTGAGAAGGAGTTGTCTCAGACAAGTGTGGGGTCACCGTGCCCCTTCCACTTGTCTTGACCACCGGCGTGTCTTACTGTAGCGCTACAACTCCAGCATATGAATCAGGGATCCGATTGTACGCATTATACCTGTGATATTGAGCACCAAGCAGTCTACCGTCTAAAAAGGGGTAACTCTTTCTCCCTTATTTGGAATTAATTTTGTACAACGGGGACGTTGTACGGTTTTAAGTGTGGGGTGTGGACGGTCGAAAGAAAGAGAATTTTTGAAATTTTTTGCAGAAATGATCAATTTTTCAATTTTTAGCAATATTTTTCAAAAATTTTTAATGAATTGCAATTTTGAAATGAATGGTTTGTGATTGTGATAGCACTAGTATTTTTCAAGAGATACTATTTAATTGTGATCATGCTATTAGTTAGTCAAATAAGTTGAGTTTTAAGAGTTTAGAAGATTGAGCTGTTTTAGGATTGGAATTTAAGAGGGAAAAGTCAGTCTGTGGCCTTTATTGTTCGAGCCGGTAGGTCTAAAATGGGTGGCCTTACGCACCTTACCACCTAAGATCGTCTGGTCTGGGATGGTATTTCTGAAAGCTCGCTACACGGACAACATCGAAAGTCATGGACAATTCCTTAATGGCCTTTAGAATCTGAACGAGTAAGTACACTTCATTGTGGACAGAAAGTTTGTAATCAAGGGTTCTCTAGAAAGTCATGAATTCCAAAGAACAACTCAATTATGTTTTCACGAACTATTCCACTCTAACTCGGGGAACAATAAACTTTGAAACTAAACACAGTCAAAAATTGTTCGATTCTCTATTATAATTTGTTAAAAACTCTCTTGCTTGGGGACAAGCAAGGCACAAGTGTGGGGTGTTTGACAACGCCTAGTGATATCAAGTATTTTAGGCGTTGTTGAGCCCTGTTCTTGGTAAAATTATATCAAATATGCATGGGTATTCTCACTTTTCGTGTCAGGACTTGTCTGGAGAAAAAGAGTAAAAACAGGGACTAAAGATGTACAAAAGGAAAAAGTATGGAAAGAATGCAAAATCAAGAGAAACACGTACGCGCGCCGCGGAATTCTCTTCTGCGCGACGCGGGAGTAAGGCGGTGGAATACATTTTGAATGACGAAAAAACGGGGAACGGATAAGTACGCGCGCCGCGGATTTCCATTCTGCGCGGCGCGGTCACGGGAAATTTGCAACTATAAATAGAGGCATTTCCAGCCGAAAACCCTAGCAAAGACCAGGTGTAAACATCGACCTAGAAGCTCTTTGACTCGAGGATTCATTTCAGCAAGCTCATATTTGGTATTTTCATGTTTTAGATTTTATTTCATTTTTAGTTAAACATTTGTAGGCTTTGAGTTGAGTCTTTGGGTGTGACAACCATTGATCTCAAGCTTAGGGTTCTGTTTTTAGTAGCATTTGGTTACTGAATTGATGTTTGGATATTGGTTTTGGTGAATACAATCATTCGGTTAATGTTAATATTGGTTTTTGGTATTTTGGATGTTAGTTGTGTTCGATTGTTTGTTTGTGATTGGATTGTGTTTTGGACTTGGTTGGGACTGTTTTTCCTTTGCTGAAAACAGTAGCTAATTAGGTTAGGGTTAAGCACTAAACCTTGGCTAGTAACTGTTCAATATGACTTTAACTAGCGGTAGTTTATGCTTTGCTTGGTTTGGCTAGGTTGAATGCCTTCAATTGCTTCTGATCCAGAGATGTACTTCTGAATTCAGAAAGTAACTAGGTCATTTGAGTATAGCTAAGCTTGGCTTGCGTTTTTTGAATATTGTTTTGAGATAGGAAGATAGAAATTAGTTACTCCGACTATAGCCGTGACACTATCAGTTGGTAATCTCTCATCTAGGCTAACCACGTAGCTCCTGTGGATCGAACCTGACTCCACTGTACTAGTGAATGTTAGGTTATTTGTTATTTTTGACCGCATGACGACCTCTGCGTGCACGTCACACCTTCTCACCCCCTTGCTTCTGCATGACAGAAGTGTAGATGATACGGTGCATAAGGCGGTGGAGTGGGTTGCAGAGCTGGCTCTCCCTGGCCGACCCCGCCTCAAACTGGACATTGGACAACATGGCCCAAATAACTGTATTGGCCTCCCGATCGGGTTGGCCCTCAATACACGCCCGAAGAAAAGGCGTAAAGTGGCGACTCTCCAGCTCCTCCGCTGTGTAGATCTCTGTGCGTCTCCCAAACTCCCGGAGGCTGCACTCTCTGCTCACTCTCCCAATTTGAAACTGATCAGCCTAGACAGCGCCTCCCGTGAGGCTGGTGCATAGTGGACTGTGGACAGAAACTCCAGAAGAAGCTCTGTGTAGACAAACTCCTCAGCAGACCAGGTGCAGTGAATAAATGGCTCCAACTCGCCCCCTAGCCCGGCCTGTGTAAGAATATCCCGATCCAAAATAGTCACGTCGAGAACCCGACGAGTAATCAATGCATCCCTCTGCTGTCTGTACTCGAGTGAGCTCTCTAGAATATCCGGAAACTAGAGAAATGGGTGGTCATGCCTGAAAGCTATCTACACACAAAAGAAACCACACGAAACAAAAAAAATTGCACTTTAGTCCTTTCCTTCCCCAACGAGCTGCTGCACGGCCCAAGAACTAGGGCGCGACGCATCGAGGGTCAGTCACGAAATCCAAAACCCATTCAGCTGATTTTCACCTTTTAACTCGATCCAATATCACTACAAGGTAGCCTAAGTACCGATTAGCTCCTCTAGGGTGATTATTTTGCAAACAAAACACCTTACGAGTCAGCATTGCCGATTTCTAAGTTTTCTAGTTTTTTAACAAATCATATAATTTAATGGCCTAATTGCTTGTAATAACTAGTAGAAACAAGTTACAACAACATACCTCGATCGTAGCAATCAAATACACGAGAAAAACACGAGAAATTTCTTGGTTGATCAGAGCTCTGGAGCATGGCGTGGTTATAAATGAGTAGAGATGTACCTTTTAAAGGAGAAAACCGACCAATCGAATTCCGCGTCGCGCCTAGGAGCGAACCGCGGTGCGCGTGTCTCCAATCCAAACCCTGCACATCGGGTTGTGCTGCGTACGCGTGGGGTGCAAAACTCCATACCGTGTCGCGGCATTCAAAACTCCCAAAGTCCTTTGTGTGACCCCACACTTGCCTTAGACCAATTATACTTGTGATGATGATGACAATATTTTCCTAATTACTCCTAAGAAACACTATACCTAACCTATAAAGTATGGGTTACCTCCCAACAAGTGCTAAGTTTAACGTCTTCAGCCAGACGGACTCTTCCTATTCTTCCCAGCTAAGGTGGATCGTACACCTTCTTCCTTTGCTGATTTTCAGTCACCACCATCCCCTCATTGTCCACATGCTCTTTCAGTTTTCCTGGTGACATGCCTAGGTCGTCGTGCGGTCAAAAATAAGAGATAAGCCTAACACACATACTAGCACAGTGGTATTTAGGGTCGATCCGCAGGATCTACATGGTCAGATCAGATGACAAATTACCAACTATAGTGTCACGCTATAGTCAGATGACTTAGTTTCTAAACTTTTGACTATTAAATCCAGAAATCCCAACTTGAACAATCTCAAAACAAGCATAGACTAAGCTAAGCTTCAAACTAAACCTAGTTACTTTCTGAAATCAGAAGTGCATCTCTAATTCAGAAGTAAACAAAGGCATCCAAACAATCAAACACCAAGGCATAAACTAAACCAATAACTAAGATCCAAAAGGACAGTTACTGGCTAAAGCCCAAACCTAATAGGCTAACCTAATTGGTCACTGAAATCAGCAAAGGAAAACAGTCCAACAAGGTCAAAACAAACATCCAACACAATCCAAACAAGCACAATTCAATAACAAGAATCAAACACCGAAAAACTAAGATTACTTGTAACCAAATGATTTTCATTAACCAAAAACAAATTCCAATGATCTAATACAGTCACTAATACTAAAATGAAATTAAATTCTAAAACATAAAATACCAATTCAGAGGTTGCTGATGCTTAATCACGGAGTCAAAGAGCCTTCAGGTTGATTTTCCACCGGGTCTTTGCTAGGGTTTTCGGCTGGAAATGCCTCTATTTATAGTTGCAAATTTCCCGCAGCCGCGCCACACATTTAAGTTTTCCGCGGCGCGCGTACTGATCTTCTCCCGTTTTATCGGCATTTGAATTTGTTTCACCGCCTCAAAGCCACGTCGCGCCTTCTTGATTTCCACGACGCGCGTACGTATTTTCCTGATTTTTATCTTATTCTTCAACTTTCTCCAATTTGCACGCTTTTGGTCCCTGTTTTCATTATTTTCTTCCAAACAAGTACTGGCACGAAAAGTGAGAATACCACGATACATATGATATAATTTCACTAAGAATAGGGCTCAACAACGACTAAAATATGTAATATCACTAGGCGTTGTCAAACACCCCACACTTGTGCCTTGCTTGTCCCCAAGCAAGAGAGTGAAAAACAAATTCTAACTAAGACTCAAACAATTTTTGACCGTGTTCAGTTTCAAAGCTTATTGCCCTATGAGTTAGAGTGAAATAGTTCATGAAAACCTAATTAGAATGTTTTTTGGAATTCATGGCTTTCTAGAGAACCATTGATTACAAATTTTCTGTCCACAATAAAGTGTACTTACTCATTCAGATTCTAAAGGCCATTAAGGAATTGTCCATGACTTTCGATGCTGTCCGTGTAACGAGCTTTCGAAAATACCATCCCAGACCAGACGATCTTAGGTGGTAAGGTGCATAATTGCCTCTTCGAGGCCACCCTTTTTGGACCTACCGGCTCGAACAACAAAGGCCACAGATTGACATTTCCTTACTAAATTCCAATCTTAAAACACTCCAATCGTCTAACTCCTAAAACTCAACTTATTTGACTAAAACAAATAGCATGATCACAACTAAATAGTATCTCTTGAAAGATTCCACTGCTATCACAATCACAAACCATTCA
This sequence comes from Cichorium intybus, assembly GCA_023525715.1. Taxonomy (NCBI): domain Eukaryota; kingdom Viridiplantae; phylum Streptophyta; class Magnoliopsida; order Asterales; family Asteraceae; genus Cichorium; species Cichorium intybus. Next base: position 59,524,373 of record CM042016.1, on the reverse strand, counting down.
TTTCAAAATTACAATTTAATTAAAAATTTTGAAAAAGTTGCAAAAAATATTTGAAAATTGGTCATTTCTGCAAAAATTTCAAAACCTACTCTTTCGACCGTCCACACCCCACACTTAAAACCGTACAACGTCCCCGTTGTACAAAAACTATTATTTAGAACAAGGGAGAAAGAGTTACCCATTTGGACGGTAGACTGCTTGGTTGGTACTCGGTATCACAGGTACAAATTCGAACAAAAAGTCCTTGATTTCGCATTCTCGAGTTGTGGCGCAACAGTGAACACGCCGGTGGTCAAGAAAAGTGGAGGGGGCACGGTGACCCCACACTTGTCTGAGACAACTCCTTCCAATTCGGTATAACATGCATAACTCAACAAGACATTAAAAGCAAACAGATAAATGAAATATATAATTGTACATTAAGCAAAATGTATGTGTTGCGGATGACCACGTCGCGTGATTGAAGGACGCGCGTCCCGGTAATTACGTGAGTTGAAATCAACGTCGAATGGGAAAAGACCGCATCGCGCGATATAATGGTGCCGCGGTGCGGTAATTTCAACAGATTGCTCCAATTTCAGATCTCACAATAAACAATTCAACACACAAAAACCATTACTTTATTATTATTGTCTAATGCCTTCAAGAGGCTTATTGTCCTAAACAACTTCCCTAATAATGAATCTTTCAACTAAGCCTAACAAAATGCAAAAAAAATGTAGTAAAAGAAATCAAAAATAATTACATCCATTCCTTTCAACTATGAGCAGTGTCATCATAATCACCCTCCTCTTCCTCCGGATCCTCTTCCATGGGCTCCTCCTCTTCGTCTCTGATCGTCGGCTGGGGTCTTGGTGGGACACACTTGTTCTTTGCCATGAGTGTAATCATACAGTCAGCTAGCCAGAGGAGTTGCGTTTGTGTATTCTCCGTTCTTTTATCTACCTCATGCATTGCATACGACTGGACCTGTTGTTCCCACATGTGTGTCTCCATGGTTTCCTTAAGTGCCTTTACCTCGTCTGCAAGGAAGCGGGATTCCATCGTAGCGAGGGATAGACTGCGAGGTAAACCGGTGGCTGGCCTTGACCGCTTTCGAGATGTAGTCGGCTCAGACCGAAGTGCCGGGAAAGGCATACGGTCAATGGACGTGATTCCATCGTCTACGTATATCACCTCCCGTGAGGTGGTCATAGGCGGGCAAAATATGATTGGAGGGATAACCTCCAACCCGTCGGTCGTGTGCTCGGAAATCAATCCATATGAATCTGCCAGTCTAGTGATGAAATGTCCCCCTCCTAATGCAGTTATCTTCATGGGTGCATCGGTGATTTGCTTGAAAAAGTCAACAACAAAATATGGGATGTTACAGGTTTCCAACATCCTCGTCACTGACCACATCAAATGCAGCTCCCGGGGCAATACTTTTACTTCATCTACACGCGGCCACATCATGGTGGTGATGAGCCGGTGCAACATGCGGTGGACTGGCAAATGCATGTAGCATTCCCGGACAGTGTTTTCGTGGTACTAGGTGGAGGCTATCATGCCCCAGTATTCGGCGGGTGAAAAAGAATTACCCACAGTACAGCTGGCGCGCATGTGGAATACCTCGAACGCCGGTGATTGCGACTCCTCTTCAGTGTAAAGCCCGATGCGGTACCCGAATTCCCGCAAGGTGCAACTGCGGTCCTGATTTCCCAGACGAAATCTTACATTCTCCTCAGTATCAATGCCCCTCTACTTGTTATCGAAGTGATAACTAGCAAGGAATTGCAGGAAAACCTCTCGGTAAACAGGCTCGTTCATTTGTGTTGCATTTTCCAGTGCCCGTCAAGTATAAGTTAACTCGCCCTCCTTGTATCCGCCTTGGACTAGCCAATCCTTCAGACGATCCAGAATGCCTGATTCCCTTGTCAAGTCCCAATTGGCCGTGCGGCTTGGCAACATGCGTTTGTGTTTACACAGACCCCGGCGGTTGAAAAAGCTCGCCGTACGTACCCGATCAGTCCGTGTAGTCAAGGAATTCCAGTCAGTTGTTTCAGAACTACCTGATGACGACATAATGCCTGCAGAATGTACAAAAATTGATAATGAGTTTACTGTCCAGAGGTTCGACGCGGCGCACACGTAACATCCCACAACGCGTCAAATGAACATTCATGTTGCGCGTCGTGGACTGTACAGACCGCGGCATGGCGAACGATTTCAGCCAAAAATTCGATCATTCTGTCTAATTCAATCCAGTTAACTCTAATCTACCAATTGGGTTTCATGCAGTACAGTACTATAAACCTAATTTGACTATCAATTTCATCAGATGATTATGACATTGTGAATTACAGCATCATTTAGGCAAGTTCAAGACTTATAAAGATAAAGAGAAGAAAAGAAGAACTTACTTGAATTTCAGTGAAGAGAAAAGAATGCAGATGACTTGATTGATTGAGAGGCTTTTACCGCAGTGAAAAGAATCACGAATTACGCAAATTGATTATATGCCGTTTTGGGATTTTTGGATAGCTTCCAAAACTCTGTTTTAGTGATTATCTTTAATTTCAAATTAAGATAAGGCCGCGTCACGGGAAGCTTCTATCCGCGTTGCGTATAAAAATCTGACTTTAATTATAATCGCGAAAACTCAATACGTGCAGCGCGGATCCTAAGATCCCGCATCGCGGTATTGCAAAATCACCAAAATGACCCCACACTTGCCTTTTTCTCACTGTGATCAAATGGATGTAATGAATTATGCAAATATACAGATGACGATCGGGTTGCCTCCCGACAAGCGCTAAGTTTAACGTCTTTAGCCGGACGTAGACTTACCTGATTTATGCAGTATACACTGGAACATCTACCACGGATTCGACTGTCTCCACTTCCTGTTTCTGGAACGTGCCCGCAACAACATAAGGGTTGAGCCTATGTCCATTGACTTTAAATGGTTGACCACCTTTCAAGTCCTGAATCTCTACTGCGCCATAGTCTGTGATGCTAACAACTGCATAAGGGCCATTCCATTTACTTCTGAGTTTCCCGGGGAACATCTTCAATTGCGAGTTGTACAGCCACACTTTCTGTCCTACCTCAAAGGTTTTCAAGCGGAGCTTGGCATCGTGATCCCGTTTCATCTTTGATTTGTATGTGGCCGCGTTTTCATATGCTTCGTCTCGTAGCTCTTCTAATTCCGACAACTAGAGTTTCCTTTCTTTTCCTGCTTCCGTGTAGTTCATGTTGACTTGTTTGACGGCCCATAAGGCGCGGTTGGCAAGCTCAACTGGCAGATGACAGCCTTTCCCATAAACCAACCGATATGGGGTTGTTCCAATCGGTGTCTTGTAAGCAGTTCGATATGCCCAAAGCGCGTCATCCAACCTTAATGACCAGTCTTTTCTATCGGTTTTGACAGTCTTTTGCAGGATTTCCTTTATTTGCCTATTAGATACTTCCACCTGACCACTCGTCTGAGGATGATAGGGTGTTGCAATCCGATGATTCACTCCATAGTGCTTTAGCAACCTTTCAAATTTAAAATTCTTAAAGTGGGACCCTCCATCACTGATGATCACTCGTGGAACTCCATGCCTAGTGAAAATATTTTTCTTCACGAATTTACACACCACATGGTGGTCATTCGTACGAGTTGCTTCTGCCTCGATCCATTTAGACACATAATCCACTGCTACTAGAATGTACACATAACCATGTGACATAGGAAATGGACCCATGAAATCAATCCCCCAGACATCAAAAATGTCCACTACCAAAATTGGGTTTAAGGGCATCTGATCCCTTTTTGATATGTTTGCTAACGGTTGGCAGTTGAGGCATTCCTTAGCAGTTTGATGTGCGTCTCTGAAAATTGTTGGCCAATATAATCCAGCTTCGAGAACCTTATATCCTGTCTTTTTACCACTGAAATGCCCTCCACATGCGGACGCATGACAATGCTCCAATACCTCACCGATTTCACTATCAGGCACACATCGCCGAATTATTTGATCCTCTCCCACCTTGAAAAGGTCAGGGTCATCCCATATAAATCTTTTAGCATATGTGCGGAATCGCTTTTGTCCTTGCTTGGTCCAATGTTTCGGTATTGCTCCTGTGGCCAGAAAATTCACATAGTTCGCGTACCAAGGAGCTCCAGTAAGCTCCAGCAGCTGCTCATCCGGGAATGAATCCTTAATTCCTGCTTCCAATACTTCAGCTGGCAGTCGAAAAAGATGATCTGCCACGACATTCTCTACCCCCTTCTTGTCTTTAATCTCCACATCAAACTCTTGCAACAAAAGTATCCATCTAATCAATCTAGGTTTAGACTCCTTCTTTGCAAGCAAGTTAAACTACCACCTTGGATCCCCAAATGATTGATCGAAACTTGTCTAATGCAAATACTACGGCAAGTAATTCTTTTTCAGTAGTTGTATAATTTAATTGAGCTTCAGAAAAAGTTCTACTAGCATAACAAATAACTACAGGTTTCCGATCAATCTTCTGACCTAATACTGTACCAGCAGCATAGTCACTAGCGTCACACATTATTTTGAACGGTTGAGTCTAATCAGGCAGTTTCAGGATAGGAGCCTCGACCAATTTATTTTTGAGGATATTGAATGCTTTTACACATTCCTCATAAAAAATGAATGGCGTGTCTTTCAAGAGAAGACCGCAGAGGGGTTTGGAAATGGTACTAAAATCTTTGATAAACTTACGATAGAAACCCGCATGTCCTAGGAATGATCTGACCCCTTTCACTGATGTTGGGGGTGGCAACGTGGATATAACCTTGACCTTAGCATGATCGACTTCGATCCCTCTCTCAGAGACTACGTGACCTAACACTATTCCTTCTTTGACCATGAAGTGACTCTTTTCCCAGGAAAGCACCAAATTTGATTCGACACATCTTTCTAATACATTCTCCAATTGATCCAAGCAGGCTTCGAATGTCGGTCCAAAGATTGAAAAGTCGTCCATGAAAATTTCTAATGCATCACCAATCATATCAGAAAAGATCGCCATCATGCATCGTTGAAATGTAGCAGGCGCATTACACAACCCGAATGGCATTCTGTGAAAAGCAAAGGTGCCATAAGGACACATGAATGTTGTCTTTGCCTGATCCTCTGGATGGATTGCAATCTGATTGTACCCAGAATACCCATCCAAGAAACAGTAATATTTTTGTCCTGCTAGCTTTTTCACGATCTGATCGATGAATGGCAATGGAAAATGGTCTTTGGAAGTAGCAGTGTTGAGCTTTCGATAATCGATACAGACTCTCCATCCAGTTACAGGCCTTGTAGATACCTTATCACCATCCTTCGTATCCACAACAGTTATTCCAGACTTCTTCGGCACTGTCTGTGTCGAACTGACCCATTCACTGTTAGAAATCGGGTATATGATTCCTGCATCTAACCATTTGAGAACTTCCTTTTTTACAACTTCCTTCAGATTGGGATTCAATCTCCTCTGCGTATCCCTGGCTGGTTTAGCACCTTCTTCTGTGATGATTCTATGCATGCACGTGGTTGGACTGATTCCCTTTAAGTCCGCGATTGTCCAACCAACGACCTCCTTGTGCTTAGACAATACCTTGAGCAACTCCTTCTCTTGTTCCCCTGTCAAGTCTACTGCTAAAATCACGGGCAAAGTATCCTTGTCCCCTAGAAAGGCATACTTTAAGTGTTTTGGTAGTGGCTTTAATTCCAGCTTCGGTGATTCTTGTAAGGAGGGTTTCAACGTCCTTGGAATCTCTGTCGGTAACTTCTCTATGTGAGCGCATTCTTCAGACTTCAAACCCTTATCTCTTTCTACTTCTTTTTGCTGCTCATCAAATTCAGCACTTCCTTCCTCTTGAGTCTCCATTGCCTCTGATTGAAGTACCTCTGGAGTGTACTGCTGTACTAGCTCATCTATGATATCCACTTGATAGCACTCCTTTTCTTCCATGGTATTTCCCTTGGCATTGGCATTGAAAATGTTGATCTTGGTCTGTTGATGCCCAAAGGATATTCCCATTTCTCCAGTGCGACAAGCGATATTCGCGTTGGCCGTGGCCAAAAACGGTCGCCCTAAGATGATCGTGAGTTGTTCTCCATTGATCGCCTGACGAGTGTCCAGAACTAGAAAGTCAGCTGGGTAATAGAATTCTCCCACCTTGATGATGACATCAACTCGTGCTTGTCAAATCTTTGTAGATTTATCCGCCAATTGCAAAATTACGTCGGTAGATCTCATGGTGCCAAACTCGTGCTTGTCAAATAACTGTCCAGGTAATATGTTCACACTCGCACCTAAATCTAACAAAGCCCTTTTAATGTGCACATCGCCTAAATCTACTAAGATGAGAGGAACTCCAGGATCCTTCATCTTGGGAGGAAGTGCGTCCATTAAAATAGAACTTACATTCTCAGGTAAGCTAATCATTTTAGGCAAATGGGACAAAATATGTTTCTAATGTATGCACATATCCTTAAGAAACTTAGCATACGCGGGAACTTCCTTGATGAGTTTGACTAATGGAAGGTTAACCTTAATCTGACTAAACAATTCCCACATATCTTCTGCCTGCGGTCCCTTTTTCCCATATGGTCTTTTCTCCAGCTTTTCCAAAGCTGTAGGAAAAGGAACTGTCCCACTTGGTTCTCCTTTCTCCCATGTACTCGTTTGCTTCTTCTTCTTCGCTTGTTCCTCTTTATCCTTCTTCTCTTCTTTCTCCATTTCTTCTTTTTCATCAAAGATTATTTCTACATCACTATCTTCGTCCACAGGCGGGGCTGTAACCTTATTATCCACTTTCTTTCCGCTCCTAAGCGTGATCACCTCATTCACTTGTACCTTTGACGCCTGCGCCCTTTCCTATGTTATATCCTCCTCCATCTTAACAATCAATTCTCCTAACTTCAAAATTGCTTATGAAGTAGACTTCTCCACTTCCTGAAGCTTGACTAACATCCCAAAGATTTCCTGTATACCAATGTTCATTCCTCCCGCTGGAGGTGGACGTTGTATCTGCTGCTGCCTCATTGGTTGTTGCTTTACTTCCCGTTGTTGATTGTTACGGAATGGTCTTGGTGCTTATGAAATCGACCATACCCATGTACTTGAATAATCTCCTCATGAGTCATCGAGCACTCATTTTGATTATGTCCTATACTCCCGCATGTGTTACATATAACTTGCCCATGCAACACATATGCTCCTTTCTCTTGCTGAAACCTCGCGAGCATTTGATTAAACTTTTTACTCACAACACTGAGCTCCTTCTGAATTTCTGTCTTCCACTTGCTTTCCGCTTCAATGTTCGCTACATAGACTGTATTATCTTTCATGGTTCTGCTAACCTTCGATCCTAAGTTCAATTGCTCCAGGAATGTCCAAGCGTCTTCTGGCTCTTGCCACATAAATGTCCCACTTGACGAGGCATTTATCATTGCTTGGTGTGTTTCGCTGACTCCTTCAAAGAACAATTTCACTAACTGCCATTTGGGAACTTCATGGTGCGGGCAGGATCGCAATAACTCCTTCAACCTATCAAATGCTTCGTGGAAAGCTTCTCCTGGTTGCTGCTGAAAGTTTTGAATTTCACGTCTGACCTCTGTGGTTTTGCTAACTGGGTAGAATTCTAGTAAAAACTTCGCCTTGAGTTGGTCCCAACTAGTGATACTATTAGACAGAAGAGAAGTGAACCAATATTTGGCCTTATCCTTTAGCGTGAAAGGAAATAATCTTAATCTAAAAGCATCCCTATTGGTATTTCTAGGAGTATTAGCATTTGCTACAGCTAAAAACTCATACAAATGATTGTATGGGTCATCAGTTTTATATCCACTGAATTGACTTAATATTCCTATCAACTGGGGTCTAATTTCTACATGAGATTCTACATTATCAGGAATATAGATGGTCGATGAGTCATCATACTCCAGTGGCTGGAAGTGTGATGCAACCGATTGCCCCCTCGGTTGAGCAAAATATAAAGGTTGAGCAGGATTACCTTAATATTGAGGACCATTGTATTCCTGCTGACCTTGATGCTGTTGTTCTCTTTTTGGAGGTCCCCGACCTCGGTCCCATGGTTGTTGAGGTGCTGGTGGCACCCATCCTTCATCTTCCTCATCATATCCTTCCTCTGTCTCTAGATACTGGTACTGTGGCTGAGGAGGTTGTTGGTATTGTTTCGGTTGTGTAGGTTGGAATGTGGTTTGAGGTTTAAATAGTACTGGTTGTGGTTGTGAAAGTGGTTAAGAAGTTGGTGTCTGTTGTCTAGAGACTGGGGTGCCATCACAGGTCGGCTCTCCCCAAGACATTGCAGAGGTGAATGGATTGGTGGATAGTGGTTGTGATACTGGTGGAAATGGTGGAATCGATGGTGGAGTGCATGATGGTATGGGTACAGGGGCTGAAACTGCACCACCAAAAGCACTCGTGCTCCCGAATTGAAACTCCGAAACCGGGGGAATAAAAGACATACCCGTTGCCCCACCCGAGGGTTCCTGGGCAACACTTACTGTACTATTACTGACATGACTGAAACTCATTGTATTCAAACACCTACGTGCACGGATTTTTCCTGCAGTTCGCTCAATTTCTGAGTCAAAATGCAAAGGGGATAATTGCTCACCCCTGCGGGTACGCATGCACTAATGCAACACCCCCGCAAAAATCAAAAACCAAAAACTAACCAAGTGAAACTCAAAGAAAATCAAGAAACAAAAGTTCCTACTAATCACCTAATCTAAGCTCACAGCTCTCCGGCAACGGCGCCAAAATTTGACACGCCTAGGTCATCGTGCGGTCAAAAATAAGAGAGAAGCCTAACACACACACTAGCACAGTGGTAGTCAGGGTCGAACCGCAGGAGCTACATGGTCAGATCAGATGACAGATTACCAACTATAGTGTCACGCTATAGTCAGAGGACTTAGTTTCTAATCCTTTGACTATTAAATCTAGAAAACCCAACTTGAACAATCTCAAAACAAACATAGACTAAGCTAAGCTTCAAACCAAACCTAGTTACTTTCTGAAATCAGAAGTGCATCTCTAATTCAGAAGTAAACAAAGGCATCCAAACAATCAAACACCAAGGAATAAACTAAACCAATAACTAAGATCCAAAAGGACAGTTATTGGCTAAAGCTCAAACCTAAAAGGCTAACCTAATTGGTCACTGAAATCAGCAAAGGAAAATAGTTCAACAAGGTCAAAACAAACATCCAACACAATCCAAACAAGCACAATTCAATAACAAGCATCAAACACCGAAAAACTAAGATTACTTGTAACCAAATGATTTTCATTAACCAAAAACAAATTCCAATGATCCAATACAGTCACTAATATTGAAAAACAGTAAACTAAAGTGCTCAAGATCAGTGGTTGTCACTCCCAAAGACCTTAGCCACTATTGCTAACTAATACTAAAATGATATTAAATTCTAAAACATAAAATACCAATTGAGAGGTTGCTGATGCTTAATCACGGAGTCCAGGAGCCTTCAGGTCGATTTTTCACTGGGTCTTTGCTAGGATTTTCGGTTGGATATGCCTCTATTTATAGTTGCAAATTTCCCGCAGCCGCGCCGCGCATTTAAGTTTTCCACGGCGCGCGTACTGATCTTCTCCCGTTTTATCGGCATTTGAATTTGTTCCACCGCCTCAAAGCCGCGTCGCGCCTTCTTGATTTCCGCGGCGCGCATACGTATTTTCCTGATTTTTATCTTCTTCTTCAACTTTCTCCAATTTGCATGCTTTTGGTCCCTGTTTTTATTATTTTCTTCCAAACAAGTACTGGCACGAAAAGTGAGAATACCACGATATATATGATATAATTTCACTAAGAATAGGGCTCAACAACGACTAAAATATGTAATATCACTAGGCGTTGTCACCTGGATCGAATGGCTTGCCGGTTCTCCTGCTGCTTCCCGGTTGTTGTTTCCCGATTAATTCCCGTGAGTGCTTGCAAGTAGTTTTAAACCTCCAAGCTCGATCATTCCTTCTATATTTCTTCAAGACCACTGATTTGATGTGAAGCGCTCCCAGAGCTGCTCCCAGAGCTGCTCCCAGTAGTTTTTTTGTGCTTCGTTTGTTGCTCATATATTGCGTGTCATTTGTAGTTTGTGGTTTTGGTCTGCAGTACCAATAAAATTTTTCCAATCGAATGGGATTTGAAGGCAACATATCGGGATGCTTCCATATATCCTCATCGATGGTATTGATTACATCTAATTTTCCATTCATGAATGGATCATGAGTGGTGATAAAATCATGTTTATTATTTTCAAAGACCAACTCCTCGGCATTATCTTCCTGATCATCGTCCAAAAGGTGGATCGGTAGCAAGAGTGAGCAACTGGTTTCATCTGGTGATGGTATAGATTCAGTCATCACCAGATCCTCACTTTCAAAATGCTCAAAATTTCAAAATTTTCAGAAATTGTTGGGCTATGGTCTGTACTGTCAGTTACAGCCTCCTCCTCAACATCCTTATCAACCAAATTGTCTGGTGATGGTATGGACTCACTCATCACCAGCTCAACATCATCAACATTTATAAAAACGTCAAAAGCTGTTGAGTCAGAGGTAGCATTGTCACCTACAACCTCTTCCTCAACAACCTGTTCGACCCTCTCAGTGGTCTCTTGATTTTCCCAAGGTGTATGTCCTTCCATCACATGTTCAAGTGATGCAGGTTCACACACCATATCATTGGTATAAAAATCACTCGCCTCAGGCTCTGGCAAGGGTGGCGGATATTCCCCACTTTTCTCTAACTGATCTAATGAAGCTTGCAATCTTACAAGAGCATCAGCCTGATCCTTCTATATTTGGTAGGTGTTAGCCATGAGTTCCAATAATTGGGCCCAAATTGCAGGATTTTCAGGTTGGGATGACTCCTCGGTCCGCCATCCATTGTCATCGAATGATCCATTGTAGCAATCATCCTCGTAATAGTTGTCGGCCGGATTTTCATAATACTCATACTGATCCAGGTACATGTAATCGCCCATTATAAGGATGTACACATACCAGAAATCAAAAGACTAAAATCAAACATAAAAAAATCAAAAACAAATCCCTACAGATCGCCTTATCTTAAACGCACAAATCCCCGGCAACAGCGCCAAAATTTGACACGCCTTGGTCGTCGTGCGGTCAGAAATAGTAAAAACCTCACTTTCACTAGTACAGTGGTAGTCAAGGTCGATCCACAGGAGTTTCATGGTCAAGATAGGTGATAGATTACCAGTTGCAGTGTCACGCTACAACCAGAGGGACTAATCTCTACTTTCTAAAAAACAGTCCAAAAAATCCAAAATCCAACAAAGTTCAAAACAAAGCATAAACTTAAACTAAACCAAATCAATCTCTAAACTAGGGTTGTTTACTGAAATCAAAAAGTATGATCCAAATCCAGAAACACCAAAAACAATCCAAACACTTCCAAAGCAATAAAGCATAAAATAAGGTAAAATAAGCAAACCAACATGAACTGAATGATTAACTCTATTAAAGCACCAATCCAGAAGGTTCCAAATAGTAACAACGAGAATCAGAAACTTTAACCTAATGCTAATGGTTGTCACACCCAAAAACACCAAGCTAATTAACTACAAACTAAACTAATATAGAAATTAAATGAAGAAACATAAAATACCATGAATGGCTGCTGAAATCCGAATCTTGGAGTCAAAGAAGCCTTAAGTCCACCTTATGGGTCGTTCCTTGCCTACTGATTTCGACCTAATGGCCTCTATTTCTAGTTGTGGAAAATTAATACCCGCGTCGCGCATAGCTAAAAACCGCGGCGCGCGAAATGCCTTATCCCTGTTTTCTCGCGGTTTAAATTTCTTCACCGCCTCATCTTCTGTCGTGGCGCGTCGTGCACGTGTGCAATCCGTGGCGCGCGTGTTCAAACGACTGAAATTGACTTTATCTTCAAACTTCTTCCATTTTGTACGCATTTAACCCCTGTTTATGACATTTCTTTGCAAACAAGCATTGACACAAAAAGTGAGAATACCACAGCATATATGATATAAAATCACCAAGAATAGGGCTCAACAACGACTAAAATACTTGATATTACTATGCGTTGTCAGCGGCGCAGGAAAGAGAACATGCGTGTCGCGCCACGTCAACGATGAGGCGGCGAAGAGAATTTCAAATAGCTAAAAAACAGGGATAAGGCAACACACGCGACGCGGCTTGAGGCTTTGCGTGCTGTGAATTCTTAATTTAATGACCTTTTAGCTTAGTGTTTCTGGATGGTTTCAACCAGTAGCAGTAGGTTAAAGTTGTTATTTGTCATATTTCGGTACATTGAATCTTCTGGTTTTAGTTTTAATACAAGTAATCATTCGATTTATGGTTTTGTTGCACTTTTTAGTATTTATTGTGTTTAGATGTGTTTTGAATGCAATTGGTTTGTCTGTTTGCTTATGGATTCAAAGCTTTGTTTCTGATTTCAGTAAGTAATCTTAGGTTAGAACTTGGTTTGGTTTAGCTTAGTTTATGTTTGATTTGGATTTTTTCATTTGCTTTGGATTTGCGATTTTAGTGTGCTTTTGGAAAAATAGAGTTAGTCCCTCTGGCTGTAGCGTGACACTACGGTTGGTAAGCTATCGTCTTGTCTTCATAACCAAACTCCCTTGGATCGACCCTTGCTACCGCTATACTAGTGTGTGTGAGGTTTATTTTCTTATTTTTGACCGCATAACGACCTAGGCGTGTCAAATTTTGGCGCCGTTGCCGGGGAGTTGTGAGCTTAGGATAAGACGATCTGTAGGGAGTTGTTTTCTGATTTTTGGATTAAGTTTTGGTAATTGAGTTTAGTTTGTAATTTCATTTAGATATTGGCGGGCATTTTGCATTAGTGCATGCGTACCGTTGGGGTGGGCATACATCACCCTTGCTTGTTCACTCTGAAATCGAGCGAACCGCGTGCAATAACCGTGTGCGCAGGCATTTTGTTAATATGAGTCCTAGTAGTGTCACAATAGAAGATGTTACCAATGAGCCCTTGGGCGAGGTATCAGGGGGAGGTCCAATTATACCCCCAGATTCTGAATTTCATGTGGGAAGCACAAGTGCTAGTGGTGGTGCGGTTTTAGCCCCCGTACTAGTACCATCATGCACTCAGCCGGTAGTCTAACCTTTAAGCCAACCTATTACAAATCCTTTCCCAGTATCTGCTGCGATGGCCTGGGGAGCGCCGACCCGAGATGACAACCCGTTACTGCGACAGCAGATACCGGTTTCATAACCACAACATTCACAACCGTTACCATCACGATACCAGCAACCCATTTTTAAACCACAACCCGTTATTCAACCTGTACCACCGCAAACCCAAACTCAACCACCTCAAGTACAACCTCGGCAGCCACAATACTAGTACCAAGAAGCAGGCCCAGTTTATGATGAGGAAGACGATGGATGGATGCCCTATCATCCAGTCCAGCCACAACAACAATGGAACCGAGGTCGGGGACCTCCGAGGAGATTTCAACAACCACAGCAACAACAAGGACAACAGTACTACAACAATGAGCATCATAACGGTAACTTTGTTCCACCTTTATATTTTGCTAAACCGTGGGGGCAATCGGTTGCATCACACTTCCAGCCCAGGGAGTATGATGATGCGTCGCCCATATATTTCCATGAGAATGTTAAAAATCAAGTAGAAATTAGGCCACAGCTTCTAGGCATATTACCTGAATTTAGGGGCTACAAACAAGATGATCCTTATAATCACCTTTACGAATTTCTAGCCATAGCCAATGCGAACACTCCTAGAAATACAAATAAGAATACTTTTAGGTTAAGAATGTTTCCCTTCACTTTAAATGACAAAGCCAAATATTGGTTTACTTCACTCCAACCTAATAGTATTACTACTTGGGAGCAACTGAAGGCCAAGTTTTTGGAAGAATTCTATCCGGCTAGCAAGACCGCGGAGATCAGTCAAGCCATTCAGGACTTCCAACAGAAGTCAGGAGAAGCATTCCATGACGCTTTTGATAGATTAAAGGAGCTTCTGTGATCTTGCCTACATCATGATGTGCCGCGGCGGCAGCTGGTGAAGATATTTTTTGACAGGGTAGACCTAACAAATCAGGCCATGATTAATGTATCATCTAGTGGAACAATAATTATGCAGGAGCCGGATGACGCCTGGCGATTAATGTATCATCAAACTTCTCTGCCAGGAAGCCTGTGAGTACAGCCGCAGCAGTAGGTGCAAATGCTGACTGGAAGAAGGAAGTAAAGAAGGAGATTGGCGAGTTAAATAGGAAATTCGATATGTTGATGTCTACTTTGCAGAATGGACCACAGAATCAGCAACAGGGCATTCAACAAGGACAAAGGACGCAGGAAGTTAACCAAGTTCACGGTCAAGGTCAAGGACAGTATACTAATGGATAATGTTACAAGCCTTACAACCAAGGAACTCAAAATTTCAACAACCAGTCCTATAACAACAGACAGAACAACTACCAAGGACAACCCTCCAATCAATCTACACAATTTTAGCCTGGGAATAATAGTGGTCCTAGTAGGAGTAACAATAGCAATAGGGGGCCGACCAATGCTAGTAACAATGCCCCCGGAAAGCCAGGAAAGCTTGATTGCAAAAATATACGAGCTTGTGAATACTAGTCAGCAACAAACCCAAGCGAATGCCAAGGCTATTGCCAATCTGGAAAGGCAAATAGCTTAGATGGCTGAGGATCAAAGGAAAAGAGACAGTGGCTAATTACCAAGCTGTACAGAAATGAACCCAAACCATACATAAAGGGCAGGAAAAGAGCATGTGAATGCTTTTGAGACCGAGTGGAGAAAGGTCACGGAAGAGTATTTGGTAGAAAAGGAAGATGAAAGTAAGATTGAAGAGAGTAAGGAAAAGAGTAAGGAAAGTGACCTGGTTAAGGAGGACAAGGAAGTCCAGAAAGATGAGCAACCATTTGTAGCTGGTGTTAAGCAGAAGAAGAAGGATAAGAGGGTGAAAAAGAAGCAGCAGGTGCCTAGCATGCCAAATGGACCATCGATCAACCAACCTCTATGGGTTGAATTGAAGAATGCGCCAGAGGATACGACGATTTTGCAGGAGATGTGTAAGAAGAATAAGGCGCCAACACCGGACATGGTAAGATTGACCGTCAAAGCAAGCGAGGCTCTGTTGGGGACATTGCCTAAGAAAGAAAGGGACCTTGGTTCACCGTTGATCACTGTCACAGTGGGTGATGTTATCATTAGGAACACCTTGCTGGATTTAGGATCAAGTGGTAATGTGCTGCTAGGATACCTTTATGACAAGTATAAAAATGAGGAACTGGAACCCGAAAAAACAATGTTACAGTTGGCGGATCAATCAACAAAGCTTTCTCGGGGTAAGATAACGAATGTGATAGTCAAGGTTGGTGACTTCTTTTATCCTGTATATTTTCTGGTGATGGAGTACGAGAGTTTAGAAGATGCGCCTGCGTTAATTTTGGGACGTCCATTTTTAGTCACAGCTGGGGTTGTGATGGACTGTAAGACTGGAGACATGGATATCTGTTTCGGAACAAGGAAACATAGGCTGAACATGTTTGGGTGCCCGATATCGTTGCTACCAGGGTATGACGACAAGTATTTGAACAACAGCTCGCTTATGGCACCAAAGGAAAAGGATAAAAGTAAGAATCAGGTTCAAAGAAATGGAGGTGATGAAGAAGAAATATTATGGGAAGCGAAAAGACATCCATTGTCAACAGTGTACAAGATACAGCTTTTAGATATCCTCGAAATGATGGAGTCGAAGCAGCAACAATATGAGAAGGACACACGGTGTAGGGAAGAAAAAGTCTTCCAGATTCTGGATGCTCAACAATAGTGGATCAGTCAAGTGAGCAATCGAATGACACAGCTTACCACATTGTTAGCAACATTGGTCATGACTTTGCACCTAAGATGAAAAGGATGATGCCACCAGACGAAAGAGAGGAATAAGGAGCAGCACGTCTGGCTAAAGACGTTAAACTTAGCGCTTGTTGGGAGGCAACCCATCTGTAAATAGGTTAGGTATAGTGTTTCTAGAAGTAATTAGGAAATATCATCATCATCATCATTGCAGGTATTAGTGGTACAAGGCAAGTGTGGGTTCAAAACAAAGAACGTTGGAGAATTTAAAATGAACAACGCGGCATTGAGTTTGGCACGACGCGCGATCGCAAGTTAACCTAATGTGCAGGGGTTGATTTGCGCACACGCACAAACCACGCCGCGTCACAGAATTTGATCGGACAGAAAACCGCTTTATAAGGTACGTTCTCTCATCGCACACACACAAACCACGCCGCGCAGAGACAGAGCAACCCCCGATCATTTGATATTTCTCGTTTTTCTTGCATTCTAGTGTTCTAGTACTACGATATGTCTTCTGGAACTAGTTATTTCAAGTTATTACGTGCATTTGAAGTGTGAAAATTGATTGAAATAGCAAAAACTAGAAAGCTTAGAAAATCGGCAATGTTGACTCGTAGGGTGTTATATTCGCAAAATCCATACCCTAGAGGTGCTAGTCAGTAGTTAGGGTACCTTGTAGTAGCGTTGGATTGAGTTCAATAGGTGAATTTGAGAATTTTTGGGATTTTTTCGTACCAGACTTACGGCATGATGCGCCCAGTTCTTGAGCCACGTCGTACGTGTCTGTGCGAGAAGAAGGACTGATTTTGCAAAATATTTTGTGCATGACTTTTTGTGCAGATGGTATACTGGGAGGATCACCCGTTCCTCCAATTCCCACAGATGTTAGACGAGACCCCACGATACGAGGCGCGCCTCGAGGAGCTTAGCTCCAGATCGGTCCTTGCTGTCATTCAGCTGGATCAAGCGATTCTAGACCAGGCGAGGCTCTGGGCTGAGATTTTGCCATACTTACACCGCACCTGAACTGGACTGACGGGGAACATATATTTACTTGTGAGGGCTGGGACAGGCTCATGGCAACAGTTGAGGACGTGGTGTAGAAGGAGCTCGTGCTCGTGTTCCTTTCTACTTGTCGCTACGCACCAGCATCACAGGAGGTGCGATCCTAGCTGGTCCGATTTAGGTTGGGACGTGAGAGCCGGGAGTGCAGCCTCCGCAAGTTTTCCAGACGCACCGGGATTTACACGGATCGGGAGGTGAGGAGTATTCATTTTGCACCCTTCCTCCGTGCTTGCACCAGAGGATAGCTTCGGCAGGAGGCTAATGCGGTTAGCTGGGCAGCTATGTCTAATGAGTTGTTCGAGGCCGGGTCAGCCAAGGAGAGCCAGCTCCGCGACCCGCTACACCGTTTGATGCACCGTATCATATCCACCTCCATCATGTAGCGGAGGGGATGTGAGAAGGTGTGGGGGAGGACATGACCTACATGTGGCCCCTCTCCGATGCCAGCAGGTTCATTAACCTGCCTTACACGTTGGCGGTTTCTTGGACGACTCGGGCTGCAGGCATATCTGACATCAGCCCCATGACTGGAAGGCACTTTATCACCCGCCTTGCCTGATCCTACAACATTTTGACGGCTGAGATCGTGGCGAGCTTGACAGCGACACTACCCTCCAGGAAAACGATCTGATACCTGGAGAACATGAGGCTCATCCACCATCCGTGTGCGGGTGTTATTTTGACGATGCCGACGGAGGCACCACAGGGTCCTCTGGCAGCGGAGGAGGTGCCGGGGAGACGACAGAGGAGGAGGATGGAACCACCAGTTGAGCCCCAGCCACCACCACATCTCGTAGACGTGCAGGCTGCAGTGAGGGCCCTGGATAGGAGGATGACGCATGCTGAGGCTCATCACCAGTAGATGGCTGAGACGCAGAGATTGATCATGCTCCAGCTGCGTATTGAGGAGTTTCCAGACTACTCTCCGAGTGATCCAGATGATAAGGCGGGTCCATCTGGGACTTACCACGATGATGATTTATGTATTTTCTTTCTATCTTTGTGAGACACAGTACATGACTTATGACTATCTTTTTTTGCTTCTAGTTTTTATCTTTTATATTGGTTCTTTTTGCATTTAATGTGTTCGTGAGTGGTGCATGTGAATATCAAATGGGAATCGACTGAGGAGTTGTTTCAAGCAAGTGTGGGGTCATTGTACCCCTACACTTGCGATTTCACCGGCGTGTTTACTATTGGGCCACAACTTTTGAATGCTATAGCATTAGTATTTTTCAAGAAATACTATTTAGTTATCATGCTATTGGTTTAGTCAAATAAGTTCAGTTTTAGGAGTTTGAAGATTGGAATATTTTAGGATTGGAATTTAGGAGGGAATTGTCAATTAGTGGCTTTGTTGTTCGAGCCGGTAGGTCTAAAATGGGTGGCCTCGAAGAGGAACTTATGCACTTTACCACCTAAGATCGTCTGTGTAACACCCCCTTTTCTCAAGACCATTTATAAAACAATATATATTACACTACGCGACTTGCAAAAAGTCGCTAATTATTTTTTTACAAACTTATTCTTAAGGGGTATTACAGACTGCATACAAAAGCCATAATTTAAACTTATCTGTATTTTACACTGGTCCCAACCTCAGAGCTTATGTAGTAGTCAAGCTCCTGCCCTTCTTACCTAAGTACATAGCATTTTAAAACAAATAATACGTGAGACATAAAGCCTCGTGAGTAATATGGGTTTTAGACCCAAAACTTTCTTACTTAAAACTCGTAATACAAAACAAATAGAATACTCAAAACTGATTTTTACAATAAATCTCAAAACTGCTTTTCATAAATAATTCTTAAAACTGCTCTTTTCTCATTTCTCAAGACCAACTGAAACTCATGAATTGGTTTAACTCATTTTTACCAACTCCCCTTCATGGGACGGAACAGATCCACCCGCAAGGTTATGCTACTTCTGTCTCCCCTTCATGGCTTGGAACGAATCCAACCATAAGGTTATGCTAAGCTAGACAACTACTTCGTGATGGGAGGTACCATCCCAGTAGTGTCTTCAGATCTCCCGATTATGTGGGTGATCCTAGTCCGGACAACTGACTCTTATCACTTTCATTACTTTCTTGTTTCATTACTTTCTTCACTTCATCTCAAATTGGTCAAACATGAACACAATTCATAACAAACTCAAAGTTATAAACTTTTGACTCATTTTCAAAATCTCTTTAAATACTAATCTCAACATCTTAAGCCCACATATGGAGCTTCTTTCAAAATAGCTTTAAAAACTGAACTTCTTCAAAATCTCTTTTAAAACACTTAGCTCGTAGAGCTACTTTCAAAACTATTTCCAAACTCTAGTATTTAAAAGTATTTGGAAATCTCATTTTCTGAAAATATCATTTTGCTATGTACTAGAAAAATCCACACATACTCACCTCAGGTCACCTAGGAGTTATTTAGCTCCTTAAACTTCTTTCTCCTTCGCTTGGTTCACCGTATTTGAATCACCACCTAATTCACATACTTGGTTAATACTTATTTATATATATTACAACTGACTCCACAATACAAGAGTCTCATATTATGCAATTAAGGGTCTTGACTAAACTACAACCCTTAATAAACTAGTTTTCTTTAATTTATAATTTTCCGAAATACGCGCATTTTACTACAGTACCCTCGGGACGTCGTATTTCGATTCCAACAATTTTCCATGAAGTTTTAGGCTATAGTGGACCTATGTTTAAAATTTGAGGTCAAACGGACACAGAAATCATACTCAAGGTAAAATCATAAAACCATTACAAGTTTTCATACGTATTATAACATTTCTAAACTTCTTTCATTAAGCCATTTAGACTTCTATCATGTTATTTAACACTTCTAATTACTCATAATATGAAACATAATTTTTCGCCTTGTAGATTTGTACAGTTTTACAGTTTAAGTTGACGTAAAAATTCTGTCAGAATACTTTCTTACTTTCATTCTTATTATTATATAACTTATGAAGTTGCAATTTCATATACTTAAGGTCATTCTTTAAAGCATTAAGCACTTAATACATTTGGTAATCCTCAAGGGAATCATTCCAAGACCTTATCTAACCAATCTTTATGGGGTTTCAACTATGGAATCAATGATTCCATTCCATTTTCAAAATTTACCCGTTACTTCAATTTGCATCAAAATCGGATGGAACCAAAAACAATCTACACCAGGTGTTTTCTTACATCTAAATAAACATTTGTGACTTAACAAAAACATTGAAATCATTGTAAATCCGTTTAACCCAAAATCTAGGGTTTTTGAGTTCAAAATTTACCCTTCTTGAAATTAACAACTTGTAATGGATGGAATGTGTTTCTTTGATGATTAGAACACTAATTAATAGATGGAATCACTAAATTAATCTCATCCATAAACTGAAATTCGGATTTCAGTAAACACCAACAAGAAAATTGGGTTTTCTAGCTTAAGAAGATGATATCTTACCTCAAAATGGTTAGGAATCAACCATTACTTGCTCCAATCCTTCAAACCGTGATCAATTCTTCAAGAACATGAAGAATTCGTGCATTCCCTCTCTCAATCCTCTGCATTCACGTTTCAGTGAATCAAATGGGGGGTGTTCCCACCTATTTATATCTCCCAACTTTTAAAAATGACAAAATGGTCCTTCTAGTTTCTAATAATTCAAAAACGATACAAAACTAATTATAATTCTTGAAACTCTTAAGTTTTATTGTTTTGCCCCACTTATAAACATAATATATTTATTAAGGACATACTAACACATAAAAATCTCATTATGAGATTAAATACTCAAAATGATAAAAATACCCTTTTCGATCATTTTATACTTTTCATTCTCTTTTAACTTTTTTTTATTCTTCATACTTCATACGTATAACTATAATAATGTTCATATACTTCATCCTTAATGAAAGTAGAAATCTTTTCATTTATATTAGTAATTGGAAAATTACCAAAATACCATTTTTCTCAAAATATGAATAATTAGTTAATAATTATTCCTTTACATTTGACTTTCCAAATTTACATATTTTTGGGTTCTTACAATATCCACCCCTTAAAAAGGATTCTGTCCTCAGAATCATTTAACAAATGAAATAGTTTTCATATACTTATCATTTCTCTTGCAAACATAATTTTTTTCTAAAAAATTTCTCACGACAAACTTAAATCATGTATCTTTCTACTTAGAAAGTTATAACTCTCAATTTTTCATAACCTTCATCTAACTTAGAACAACTTATTTTCTTTCTAATTTTACTTACTATTTATTGCTTGACTATTTTAGAAAATAGCATTATACTTTCATTTATCTTTCAAAATAGCAATATACTTTACTATTTATTTTTTTTTCAAAATCCTTACTTTTAACGACTATTAGGTCGTAGTTCATTCTCATTCTCTTACTTTTTCACTTTCTTGAAAAGTTTTATAACTAAATTCTCTTCTATTTTCGGTATTTTATAAAACTTATTGGTTTATCTCTTACTTGATAAAATTCTTACATGCTTTTGATTACCTCATATACTCTATCATATATTTAACATTGATATTTCCTTTCTCACTTTTTTTTATTCTTCTTACTTAAGTAAATTTCACATTTATAATTTACTTTCTCTCTTTTCTTATAGAAGCTTTGCCACTTCATACTTTCTTATTATAGAAAATTGACTTTCCAAAAGTCAATCTACATTTTAATTACTTCTTTCTTGTCATTAGACTTAAATCTCATATTTTTCTTTTTCTAGTAAACGATACACATACAATTTACCTTTATACATTTCTTTAGAAGTTTTACAACTTCTTATGTTTACATATACTAGAATAATTGACTCTTCAAAAGTCCATCATTGTTCTTGCTTCTTTTGTCTTATCATTCATCTTTAATTCTCAAATAATTTTCTATCTTTATTTTTTTTATGAACAAAACCTTTTATATCAAAGGTGTTGCTATTATTTCTACTAAAACTTTTCTTCGCCGTTATTACTAGTTTTCATACATTCACATAAGGTTATTACCTTTATCATTTTGTTACTTACATGTATTACTTTTATAAATACATGTCTTATATCACTCTTTACTTGTATTATTTTCACATTTCGACATATTGACAATCTAGATACTTCTTTCATCCTCCTTTATTATTTATGAGATTTCAGTCTCATTTACTAATTACACTTACTAATATAATCATGTCCTTTTTCATTTCTCAGCTTTCTTGCAGTACTCCTATGAGTACACTTCTTATCTTCTGAGGTACTTCATGTATCATTCTCATCTTATTACACTTTTATAATGTTATCATCTTGTGGTGTAATTGGGTTTCACAAATCATATTTATTAACTTCTTGATTACAAATGTAAATTTTTTTAAACTCTTGTCCCACTTTAGACTTTTACAACTAAACTTTGTTTTTCTCTTTTATCTCTTGATTACTACTTGGTAATCCGACTCTTTTATCACATATATTATTTTATAATCCCGATCTCAATTTCTATATACCTTCTACATGCTTCAAGTGGTTTCATGATTACTTTCTAAGGTTGACTCTTATAGATAGTCAAAGCTGTCAAGAATTTAATTACCAACTTTATATACTTTTGGTCATATTATGGTTCCAACTTAACACTGAGATGCAAACCATGGTCTCAAACCACTTTTTAACATACATTTACAAGTTTTTAATTATATAATATACTCGTACATATATACCTGATTCCCTTTTTCTTTAAGAACTCTAATTAAGTACTTCATCTATTTTTGTCCCATGACAATTATCTAACTCAATACTCAATTTACCAATATCACTTGTTGATAAATTTTCATCCCTTCGATCTTCTTACTTTTATATTGTGTTCTTCTTTTCTTTTGTTTTTAGACATTTTTTAAAAAACTTTATCTCACATACTTTTACTTATAACTTTCTAGGCTTTAGGCCCAAATTTTCTTCCATTATATCTTTTACCATCTTTTCTACGTGTTTTAAGGCTACATGCCTAACACATTACATTGTTCTTTCGTTTAAACTCCACTTCTTTACACTCTATATTTCATATAAGACTTACTTCTTATGTATCTTTAGGTGATACACAATGGTCATTCATTTTCTCATTATATTTCATTGTTTTATGTTTTAAGGCTATACACCAAACACATTATTTTACACATTTGCTTCATACTTTATAGTATTCTATTTAGAATACCTATTTCGTAATCACTTTTATACTTTTATACCTTGTATAAGTCCCAAAACTTACTCATTCTTTTATATCTATAATCTCATATCACCATATATATATTTCTTTGTATTTCATAGTTACTACCCATGTACTAACCATTATTCACAATCTTTGAATACTTTTACCTGTCACTTCCATTTAGAAGTAGTAACTTCATGTCTCTTTATTTTAGTTCTTATCTCATCTATGACTCTTTGTCTAATACTTATCTAGATATTCGCTTTTATTCTTTATCTCATATTATTTATGACTCTCAGTCATTTTTCTCACATTCTTTCAGTTATCCTTTTATCATTCACAGTTCTTCTTATATGTAGTTTATATGGTCACTAAATCTGATTCCAATGACCATTTCTTTGATAACTGTCTTTATATTCTTCTCATAATCATCATTGTCTGTCTTATCTTTAACTTCTCGCCTAACACTTGATTAGGCATTCAATCTCCATTTCTCAATTCATTTTCTTGCATTATAACAATGCAACTTACTCATAGTCTTTAACGATTTTTCATTTCATTTTTTTATTAGTTTCTCATTCAGGTAACTTACTTTGTTATGTTACTCATTATAGTACACTTCAGACTTAGTTATTTGCTCCAACTATTAGACGTCTTTACTTGTCATATTACTTTCGAGTTTGGAAGTCACGACTTCCCATTTCTTACACTTTCATTTATGTCATTGATTCCTTATCTAATACTTGATTAAGTATTTTGCTTTCGTTTTATATTAACATATTTAATCACAACTTTTTATATACATACCTTAATCTCTTGGTTGTCCATGGACAACACATCATACTACTTCTCAATATTTATTCTGTACTCTTTTTATACCTCTTTTGGGTTTGTCTACAATTACAAACCCAGTTCATTTCCTTTTTCTTTTCCTGATTAAATGTTTTCATTCTTCTTTCTTATATGAATTTCATTCGTATATCTGTATTCATATTCTTTTCAAATCTTTCTTTCTTTGGTCACTGTAGTGACATTACTTTTATTTTTATTCCATAATCATAATTCGTTTCCGTTAGACAACGGAATTTCAGTTATACTCTTTCTTTTATATTTGTACTATATACTCCATTACTCCCATTAAAATTTTCAATATATTTATATCTTCTGGCCATGTCTCTTTTACTGGTTCCTTTCATACTGTCTCATGTTCCATTACATATACTTTACATTATTTCTCACATTATACGGTGGTTACACAACCATATATTTGAACTTTTCTCCGTCATTACCTTTTTATACTTGTCATCTTATTTTCAATACTCTTCACTCATACTTTCTTATGCTTTATTACATATACTTTATACTGATTCGTATAGGATATGGGGTTTTCCCCACTACATACTTCATATTTGTTACTTCATCTTTAACACTTTTCTTTTATACTTTAGTATTTTCAGTCATACTTGATTTTATTACATAGGTATATCAAACCTATGCCCCTCAAACCTTCTACACCCATCACTTACAGATTCACATGATTCCTGTGTGGTTCCACCAAACTCAAATATATATCTTGTGATTATGATAGTACGGCCCATATTATTATAACCACCTATACATATTTGCTTCCAGTTTTACCACTAGGACTCTTGTTCCACTGTTACGGATTTATCCCCATTTCTACTTACTTTCAACATCATATTCAAGTATGTACTTTACTTAACTCTCACATAGTTTAAGTCTAGGTTCAAGTATTGACACCTAGTTCGCTTAAACTATGGCTCTGATACCAAAACTGTAACACCCCTTTTCTCAAGACCATTTATAAAACAAGATATATTACACTACGCGACTTGCAAAAAGTCGCTAACTTGTTTTTACAAACTTATTCTTAAGGGGTATTACAGACTGCATACAAAAGCCATAATTTAAACTTATCTGTATTTTACACTGTCCCAACCTCAGAGCTTATGTAGTAGTCAAGCTCCTACTCTTCTTACCTAAGTACATAGCATTTTAAAACAAATAATACATGAGACATAAAGCCTCGTGACTAATATGGGTTTTAGACCCAAAACTTTCTTACTTAAAACTTGTAATACAAAACAAATAGAATACTCAAAACTGATTTTTATAATAAATCTCAAAACTGCTTTTCATAAATAATTCTTAAAACTGCTCTTTTCTCATTTCTCAAGACCAACTGAAACTCATGAATTGCTTTAACTCATTTTACCAACTCCCCTTCACGGGACGGAACAGATCCACCCGCAAGGTTGTGCTACTTCTATCTCCCCTTCATGGCTTGGAACGAATCCAACCATAAGGTTATGCTAAGCTAGACAACTACTTCGCGACTGGAGGTACCATCCCAGTAGTGTCTTCAGATCTCCCGATTATGTGGGTGATCCTAGTCCGGACAACTGACTCTTATCACTTTCATTACTTTCTTGTTTCATTACTTTCTTCACTTCATCTCAAATTGGTCAAACATGAACACAATTCATAACAAACTCAAAGTTATAAACTTTTGACTCATTTTCAAAATCTCTTTAAATACTAATCTCAACATCTTAAGCCCACATATGGAGCTTCTTTCAAAATAGCTTTAAAAACTGAACTTCTTCAAAATCTCTTTTAAAACACTTAGCTCTTAGAGCTACTTTCAAAACTATTTCCAAACTCTAGTATTTAAAAGTATTTGGAAATCTCATTTTCTGAAAATATCATTTTGCTATGTACTAGAAAAATCCACACATACTCACCTCAGGTCACCTAGGAGTTATTTAGCTCCTTAAACTTCTTTCTCCTTCGCTTGGTTCACCGTATTTGAACCACCACCTAATTCACATACTTGGTTAATACTTATTTATATATATTACAACTGACTCCACAATACAAGAGTCTCATATTATGCAATTAAGGGTCTTGACTAAACTACAACCCTTAATAAACTAGTTTTCTTAAATTTATAATTTTACGAAATACGCGCATTTTACTACAGTACCCTCGGGACGTCGTATTTCGATTCCGAGAATTTTCCATGAAGTTTTAGGCTATAATGGACCTATGTTTAAAATTTGAGGTCAAACAGACACAGAAATCATACTCAAGGTAAAATCATAAAACCAATACAAGTTTTCATACGTATTATAACATTTCTAAACTTCTTTCATTAAGCCATTTAGACTTCTATCATGTTATTTAACACTTCTAATTACTCATAATACATCCCTATATGCTAAGATTGGTTTTCTTTCAATTCTTTGATCATTATATTAACATATACATTCATATTTCCAAGTGGGACAGAATGTGCCGAAACAGGATACCCTGTACGAAAAACGGCATAACGCACTCTAGAAGAATCGAAACGACTCACCGCTTTTTGATTTCGAAACTAGACATCTGTAGGTTTCTTTTCATGTATGAAACATAATTTTTGGCTTTGTAGATTTGTACAGTTTTACAGTTTAAGTTGACGTAAAAATTCTGTCAGAATACTTTCTTACTTTCATTCTTATTATTATATAACTTATGAAGTTGCAATTTCATATACTTAAGGTCATTCTTTAAAGCATTAAGCACTTAATACATTTGGTAATCCTCAAGGGAATCATTCCAAGACCTTATCTAACCATTCTTTATGGGGTTTCAACTATGGAATCAATGATTCCATTCCATTTTCAAAATTTACCCGTTACTTCAATTTGCATCAAAATCGGATGGAACCAAAAACAATCTACACCAGGTGTTTTCTTACATCTAAATAAACATTTGTGACTTAACAAAAACATTGAAATCATTGTAAATCCGTTTAACCCAAAATCTAGGGTTTTTGAGTTCAAAATTTACCCTTCTTGAAATTAACAACTTGTAATGGATGGAATGTGTTTCTTTGATGATTAGAACACTAATTAATAGATGGAATCACTAAATTAATCTCATCCATAAACTGAAATTCGGATTTCAGTAAACACCAACAAGAAAATTGGGTTTTCTAGCTTAAGAAGAAGATATCATACCTCAAAATGGTTAGGAATCAACCATTACTTGCTCCAATCCTTCAAACCGTGATCAATTCTTCAAGAACAAGAAGAATTTGTGCATTCCCTCTCTGAATCCTCTGCATTCACGTTTCAGTGAATGAAATGGGGGGGTGTTCCCACCTATTTATATCTCCCAACTTTGGAAAAATGACAAAATGGTCCTTCTAGTTTCTAATAATTCAAAAACGATACAAAACTAATTATAATTCTTGAAACTCTTAAGTTTTATTGTTTTGCCCCACTTATAAACATAATATATTTATTAAGGACATACTAACACATAAAAATCTCATTATGAGATTAAATACTCAAAATGACAAAAATACCCTTTTCGATCATTTTATACTTTTCATTCTCTTTTAACTTTTTTTTATTCTTCATACTGTTGGAAAATATTTTTGTATGTGACCATCACTGAAAAATGATGAACTGTTTTTATCTAACAAATATTATCAGTTTATTTCAGGTTGCGTGAATTCGAGATCAAAAACAAGAATGAATCAAGACCCGAGAAACTTTGAGAAAACAACCAAACCTGAGGAAGTAATGCTACGAACCAAAGAGCAAAATACAAAAATATCACCCTCCTACAGTAATCACGACGCGACAGACACAGGTGTCGCGACGTGAATAAGAGCAAAACACAAAGAATCCAGATTGTACAGCAATCGCGACGCGACGGTACCCATGGTCGCGACGTGAAGCCTTCAACGCGACACCACCAACTTTTCAATCGCCAGGCTACCAACACAATGCACTAACCAGAGGCCGACCAAAAGCAACACCACTACGCAGCTTCGCGACGCGATGGCCATATGGTCGCGACGCGAACCCTGTATTTCAGCAACTATAAATAAGAAGCTCACCTCTTGCCAATCTAACACCTTACACCTTACAATCTAACACCTTGCACCATACTCATACACACTCAAAGAAACCCACGACCAAACACCTCAAGACACTCTAATTTCTGAATTTGTCAACAAGAACCAAACCATATAACCGCAAGAAACAAAACCTCCACCCGACACCAAACTTCAAACCTCTAAACAACCTCTACCCTACCTCTATAAAACCCGACACCAAACCCATACAGCACCAATACAACTACAATACACACACACAAGCAAACCCACGTCCAAACCAACACAAAACCGAAGAAATACCATTTCAGGAAGGAAAACCGAGCATACCACCCTTTCTACAAGAACCAAACCGCACAACCTCAAGATTCAAAAATCCGTTCTACCCAAACGCCAAAAATCACCAAAACGTCATCCTACCGCAAAGAACAAGAATCGACACATCAAGAAAAACGCCACATTCTTCCGTTGTCGATAAGTTCTTTTGAAATTATAATTCCAATAATTTACCTGTGCCGTTATTGATTTATTTAAACTTTTATAAATCAAACAACAACATATGTGGACTGTATTTAACCGAGACATCTAACTTCTAGCTTCTAACTTCTAACTTCTAACTTCTAACATTTTATTTATTGTAAAAACACTTTATCGTTGATAATGACGTTTATTACTTCTAACCTCTAACTTCTAATATTTATTTTATTTACCGTTTTCTGTCTATTTAAATACTGTCTAGTTTAAATTTACCGCTTTATTTTATTTATTTATAGCTTTCACTAACTTAATTTTAGTTTATATTTATTCCGCAACTCTTATTTATTCCGCATATTATAGCTAAAATACATATCTGTCACACAGTAATCGGCTTAAAAACCTTATTCGTGGAGATCAGTTATCGTATTTTCAACAATTGGTATCAGAGCTTGTGTGATTTACTTTGAAATTTTCGTCGAAAAATTTTGGTTAGCGTTTATATAAACCTTCCATAAGCTTTTCTTTGAACATTTCATTTTAATATCACTTGTTCAAAATCCTTTCAAAAAAAATGTCTTCCGCAAACTATTCAAGAGCTCCATATGTCATCATTTGAGTCCCACATGAGTAAGATTGAGAACAGTTTGAAAGCTGATCTCAAACTATATCATGACACAATAGTCAAATCTGACATCTACAAATCTGAATTACAAACATTGCAACTCAGATTTGGAGAATCAACAAGGACTAGAGACAAACTTGAAAGAGACATCGAACGAAAATCATAAGAATATAATCACGTCTTAGAACAATTAAATGAAGCTCTGAAACAAAAAAAGGACTTGGAAATAAAAAATCAATCTGTTTTTCCATCTGAAATAAAAGATACCTTAGAAATAGAAGTCCTTCAGTTAAAACTAAAAATTCAAGATTTAACTGACACAAACACTAGTTTGATTTTGAAATTAGATGATTCTTCTAAACAAATCAAACTTCTTGAATCCGAAAATCAAAGATTTCAAGGAAAACTGGATTCTATCAATATTGCTAGAAAATTGAGTGACAATATTTTCACTAAAGCAAACAACTTAGGAACTGGCAAAATTGATACGAATTATAAACCAGGAATTGGAAGGGAATCCTTTGAAAATGAAAAAGCTGAAAAGAAAAATGGGAAAATTTGTGAAAACTCTAAATCACCTCTACTAGATCTTTTCATATCTGCCAATGAGGAAGATTCAGATGATGAAACAGTTATCAACTGCAGCTCAGATGATACTTTTTTCAACAAGTCATTCAAAAGAGTTGTAAAATCTGAATCAGACTCTGCTAGTTCAGTAACTCATCAATTGAGATCTACTAAACTAACAAAAAATGATGGCACAATCAAACTTGAAAATTTCTTAAATGGAGAAAATTATGTTCATCAGAATGGTAGTACTTCTGCTCCAACTGTCTTTCCCTCTTTAAACTCAACCTTTATTGGAAAGAACAGTCTGAGACAAAAGTATTCAAAGAAACAGCAGACAAATAAACAACCCATTCAAGTTGTCCTTGAACCAAAGCAACAAAGCAAGCCCAAACTTTTCAAAGAAACCCAAGAGAAACCTTTGAAACCAGTCTCTGTGCCACAAAAACAAACCTTTAATCCAAAACAAAAACCTTTTCAAAAACCAATTCAAAATCGCTTTCAAGAGATAAACTTCAATCTCTCAAGGAACTTTCAAAAACCATCATTTAACCAAATTCCATTCCATCATCATAATATTTTTCAAAACCATCCAAATCCCAGATACAAAGAAAGGTTATCAAACAGATCTTCACATATAGGATACCTTTCACAAAATCAGAAATCATTTCAAATTACAGATTTTCAAAAACAAATCTTACTTTGGGAAAATCTGATAAGTCAACTTAAACCTCAACCATTCAGTCCAATCAACAAATACCACAATGATTCCAAATTATCGAAAACCATTAACAACTTAGGACCCACCATGGTTTGGGTACCTAAACTTTCTGTCTAATTGCAGGCACTTTGTGCTGGAGAGCCCAAGGATGGCACATGGTATATCGATAGTGGCTGATCCAAGCATATGACAGGAAAACAGAGCTTTTTATGAGACTTCAAACCCACAGTACCTCCGATGCAGAAATGTTGAAATACAAGAGTCGGATCGAGATTCAAGAATGCGGAATAAAGTAACTAGACAATATCAAGAACAGGTAATATGAAGAACTGAAGTCTAATGATTAAAAGTGTAACTCAAGAACAATTCCATGTGAACTATTCTGTATGAGTGTCGTAAAAAGATTACAAAAAGGTTAACCCTAATGAGGGTATGAACATGCTATTTAAAAGAAAACTAAGTATGGAAGGACAGACCTATTCCATAACGGATAGCAAAATTATAGGCGTTAAATCTGGCTACAAATCCGATCAGCATATTTGACTCAATCTACATTTATGACTGGCGTTAAATCTGGCTACAAATCCGATCAGCATATTTGACTCAATCTACATTTATGACTCAACAATCTCCCCCTTTGAGTCAAAAATGCGACATGACTTCATTCTTCAGGTTTCACTTCATCAGCTTGACTGTCAAACACCTTCGGAATAATTGCCAGGATCCTCTTTCGGAATTCAATGTACCATCTCAACATGTCGTTGATGCATGTTTTATCATCAGAGGAGTTGGATTGAAGTTTGTTGGTGATGTGAAGAATGTGTTCCAACACTGGAGTTCTGTGAAGATGTTTGTCTGAAAGAAAGAATATCCTTTTAATATTCTCGAGTCCTTCCTTTGAATTGTATGCCACACTCCAATTTGAGTTGACAATTTTTCCGATTTTACGCTTATTCAGATTTTTGGGAGGAGGACGTCTCACAGTCAAAGGAACTTTGTCCAGAACACTAGCAACTTCAACATCCAACTTTGCAACTTCAAGAATATAGAATCCAATCATTCTTTTGACATGATTAAAAAGAGGATAATACTTTTGTTCTCTCGACAAGATGTTGAACAAAGATATCCAGTCGAATGGATTCATGAAAGGTAGATCAGCAAGTGAGAATTCCATCTTCTCTTTATCATCTCCTCTGAAAGCCAAAAATCTTGAGTTTATGAAAGGAAGAGTGACCTCAGGAAGACGAGGAGTCAGTTGAACAATCTTTTTCAAACTCCAGGTTAAATGTTGAGGACGCGCGTTCTTCAAATAGAAGGTGAATAACTGATCATTCACTTCCGAACTAGAAAGACGTGTGTCTTTGAGTTCCTCAAACCCGCGGAACAGGAGAGCTTTTGCAGTCATCAGAAAGTCGAACTGCGAGTTTACATCATTGCTTGTGTTGTACGAGGCTATTGGTTGAAGCCAGTTCTCCACAGGCTCAGTAATTGCTTCCATTGTCATTCTTTTATAGTGCCAGGGAGGAAACAAAGACATTTGCGTTTGCAGGAGTAACTCAGCCTCTCTTTTGGCAGCTTCCTCAGCATCAAGTTTCCGAGTAAGGTTAAGAATTTCATCAATTTCGTTCTCCCTGGTTGATTTGGCAGCGTCCTTATCGGATTCTTGTTCTTCCACTATCTTTTTGCCTTTGTCTTTTGATGGACCAGCGCCTCCTTCAGCATTTTCATTTGTTTTAATCGGAGTGTCTTTCTTTGGAGTCTCCTGATTAAATGCATTTTCTACATTTGTTTCGTCTCCCCCTTGTTTCGGAGAGGCCACACCTTCCGAAACACCCTTTAAGGCAGCGAGAAGATTGAATACAGGATGACGCTTAAGGGTCAGATGCCTACGCACCTGAGGATTGAGAATTGGATCATTGTCTTCAACAATCCGATGAAGGAAAGAGTCAATTTCCGATATTCCACTGCGAACAGCTTTGTTCTGAGACAAAGCCGAGGTAAGAATGGCAGACTGATGACGGAGATCGGACTTGAGGAGCTGGATTTTAGTTTCTTTGGCGGCTAATTTATCCATCAAATAATTTTCCGTTGCCAAATCTGTTCTCAGTTGATCAACCTTTGAATCCAAAGAGGATACCCATTCGGAATATTGCTGCTTCAATTCCGAACGTAAGGAAGAAAGTGCCTCTTTTTCGTTCTTCAGAGAGGTACTGAAGTTGGAGATGACCTGTTGCATATTTTCATTATTCCGGACATGAGCATCATGGAAATATTGAGTAAATTTAAGAACATCGTTTTCCAGTCTGCCAATAGAGGTGGCAGAGTCTCGCATTTGTGCATCAGATTTCTCTATGAGGGAGGTGAATTGACGCATGAGAACAAGATTTTCGGTGATCAAAGTATCCACCGAGTCCTTGTGAGCATCCAACTGGGATTGCCAATCGGAGATAGAGGGATGCTCCTTGGATTGGAGAAGTAAATCCAGTTTGGCAGAGATTTCCGAGAGCTGATCAGATGACATCGGAACAGAAGAGCTGGGTGTCTTTAGTTTAACATTAGATGGAGATTCAAGGAAATCGGAAAGATCATCCTGGTCATCATTAACCAGTATATCTTCCTCTTCATCAATGTCGGTAGGGGGGTTGTTAAGAGGGGAATCTGGAATGGCAGTCTGTTTTGGTGATAAAGATGGAGACTTTTGAGTGTTGATGGTTCGGAGGGGTGAACGTTCAGGTGTGGATTGCGGGCTAGAATGAGGAGTTGTTTTCGGTGTGGGATCATGAGGCGGTGATGCGATAGGTGGAGAAGGCTTGGTAAGTCGAACATCGTCAAGGTTGTCGGCAATCGGAACGTCATGTGGGGAGGTCGGAATTTGATGAGTTTCGGAGAGTTCGTTTTCGGAATCATAAGTCTGGACAAGCTTTCGGAGTCTTCTTGGACGTTTAGGCTGTTTTTCAGTGTCAGATGCTGCTGTTTTTCCTTTTCGTTTGATAATTTTCTTTGGATTCTCAAGTCTGTCAAAAGCGACTTGATGATCTTGATCAACAGCACGAACTCCTGATGGAGGTAGTTGTCGATATGCAGCTATGCATTGCACGTCCTTCGGAACTCGATCCAACATCGTGATCGGAATGGACCCAATGAAATCGAAATCCTCCGATTTAGTGGTTGCAAACTGTGTGGTCGACAGCGTCGGAATAACCGCTAAGACAGAATCAGTCATGACATGAAGATGATTTTGCTCAATAGCCCGTTTTACCACAATAGACCAAAATCGAGCACAAGAGATTTCAGAGTGACGATTCTTGTAGTTCACGCTCTCAACAAATTGACTCCATAGAATAGACCCGTAATCAAGGTTGATATCATGATAGAGGCCATAAAAGATAGAGTAAAAGAGCTTACTTGCACTGTCTGTGCCTGTCGTGCGTTCAGAGAAGCTTTTGAACAGGATTGTGAAAAGAAAATTCCACAGAGGCGGCAGACCTTTCTTTGTGAACTTGGAGAGTTGCGTGATATCACCCTTGTAGCCTAGTTAGTAGAAGAACCGTGGAAGAGTAGAAGGCGGAAGGGAATCAGGATCGACAACATCAGTTTGATCAGTAAACCCTAGCAATTTTCCAAATCGAGACTTGGAAATGCGCGTCTTGATGGATCCTACTTCAAAAGTGACAACATCATCTGCCTTGTTGTAGAATGCGGATGAGTACGCAGAGGAGAGATACACGATAGGAACCTCCTCTGAAGCAGTTAGGGCTTTGCAGATCCTTGAGAATTTGAGACACTCGATCATCGGCTGAAGAGCTTCATTATACTTCGAAGATTGAAGATCAATAATCATATTCTGATTTTGTTTGATGTTCAGCATGAGAGAGGAGGAAATATTTTCATTTGCAGAAGATGAACCAGCCATTGGAGAGTTCTTGAGAGCTCGTGAGAGAAAGAGGGCTTTGAAGATGGAGAGTTCTTGCGTGAGAGAGGAAGAGCGGAAAGAAAAGAGAGTGACCCAAGAAACCCTTTAAATAATTTTTGGAGTCCAATTCAAAATAGGGAATCCCGCTTCAGTTACGTCCGTTTCCCAAGAATCACGCTGTATCATCATTAGTAGCCCCCAAAGGTCGCAGTACAGGCGCGTGAAAAGCGAGAAAATAGCTGGTGTTTGAAATGACGTTGTAACTGCCACGTTCTGATGACCTCATCAAAAATTCAAAAAAAAATACCAGGTCATCAATCTTTAATCCTTATCATAAAAACATCCAGAGTTAGAGAAATCAATAATGATTTTCGTGCAAAAGGGTGTCAAAGATAAAGAAGAAAATCAAATTAATTTGGTAAAGTGTGATGTCGGAATGACATAAAACTGATTGACCCCGGGCATTGATCTCTTCCTTCGGAATCAAGAGAGATTCGGAAGTGTTTGTGTGGTATCCCGTTGAAGTACGATCAATTGATTTATGAGAATCATTGAAAGGTTTCTTTTAAGATTTAGGCTTTATTAGGTGGGTTTAACTTTCTTTCTAATTCCGAAAAAGTGAGAAATTTCCGAAATCAAAAGAAAGGACTTGT
Organism: Cichorium intybus; assembly: GCA_023525715.1. Lineage (NCBI taxonomy): Eukaryota > Viridiplantae > Streptophyta > Magnoliopsida > Asterales > Asteraceae > Cichorium > Cichorium intybus. The sequence goes on along the minus strand of CM042016.1, from coordinate 59,489,309 downwards.
TTGACCAGAGTAGTCATGAAAACAAGTGTGGTAGGAAAGTATTGTCTGACTCAGGGAATATTTTTAAATCTCAAAAAAAATAAAAACTGGATCTCTTTGGTTAGAAAGTACTTGGGTGAAGTAAATTTCATAAAGATCACGCAAAAATAAAAGATTGAGATTTCGTCTGAAGTTTTCGTCAATTCCTTGGTGTGTTTGGATATTTGGATTTCATTCGAAAATGTGGTAGAAACAATTCTGAAATCATGAATACAGAGTTTTTATAACCATCAGTTTTCAGTGGTAATGCTGACAACCTTCATAAGGGTTATAGTTATATGGAAATGGAATAAGTGCGGAGAATTGATAGAGGGGTTGAGAGAGGTGGTTTCAGTCTCACAGCGTCTCATGGCGAAGATGAGTTGCGATCTTTGACTAGAATTTCCGAAATCATATATTGAAATTGGTTTTTATTTCAATAATCATAGATATTCGATTTGGGCAGACAGACAGGTGGAGAGAGAGAAAAATACTGCGGAATACCTCTAACAGAGAAGTCATTATGATAACTCATTAATTGCACAGGAGAAAAGAGTGGTTAAACGTCTAATCGTCTGCTTATCAGCCGTCTCTGCTTTGATGACGCATAATAATTGCAACAGATTTGCATCATTACTTCCAAAAAGTAATTTAATATCCACTATTGGGAAGCCTAATCGGTGTCCTGTTTACCTATAAAAGGAAAGGATTGTTACCAGAAACAGCACACATTCACAAGATATTACCTTCAGAAGTTCATCAGATGGCTCAGCGTCCTTACAACCGTGGTGACAAGGTTGAAGTAAAAATGCGTGAAGGAGAATACACAGGTGGCACATATGGAGGAGTTGTTATGGCGGTTTGGAACCATTGGTATGAGATCAAGATGACAACGCTGAAGGACAATGATGGTGGAGGGCCCCTTACAATCCAGACCAGTTATCCCTACTTGCAGCCTGTCCCACCAACGATCTTGGTGGAGTATAAACAGTTCGACCTCGTGGAGGTCTGGCACAAGAGGGGATGGTGGTCAGCGGTGATCATCCAGACGACTCCTCATAACCAGTTCCTGGTGGGACTAGCGGATGAAAGTCGTCTTTTTGTGGATGAGTGTGAGGTGCGACTCCATCAATCCTTCCACCTTGGTGATCCTCCGATGTGGCACTATTTTAAGCTGTAGTATGAAGTAGTTTTATTTTTCCTTTTTGGTGTACTGAACTACGTTTCTTCAGCTTTAATACAAGGTGTCTTTGTTTTTGTTGTCTGGATTTCTGTCTGAATTTTGTTTATCTGCATTCTCAAGGACATTTGACAGGAGGAACAAAACAAAGAAAAGGAAAACGAACATAAAACACACATCCTAAAAGAAAATTAAAAGTTTAAGGAACAAACAAACAAAAAAAATGTTTTTGATTTTTTTGAAGTATAGACAGAGAGTGAAGCAAAAAAAAATAATTATTGCTGAAATAAGTAAAACTTAAACTTAAAAAAAATAAATAAAACAAAAGAAAACAAAACAGAGTTTCAGAAAGGATACATGCATTCCGAATCATCTTTGTCTAAATTCTGATTCCGAGGCATTCCGAAATTCGGAACCAATCAGAATCTCAGTTAGATATCGGAACGGATTCAGCCTCCATCATTCCGAGACCTTGAAGAATTCTGTTGAATGCTAGTTTAGGAAGGGCCTTTGTGAAGATGTCTGCTAGTTGATCATTTGAGCGGACGAAATGAAATTCGATGTTGCCGTCTTCAACATGATCTTTGATAAAATGATATCTGAGTGCAATGTGTTTAGTCTTTGAGTGTTGCACTGGATTGTGACAGATCCGAATCGCACTTTCGGAATCACAGTAAAGAGGAATATGTTTCATACTCACTCCATAGTCTCTCAGTTGGTTTTGAATCCATATTATCTGAGAGGTGCATGAAGCAGCAGCAATGTACTCGGCTTCAGCTGTTGAGAGTGACACGCAATTCTGTTTTCTTGATTGCCAGCTTACGAGTTTTCCATCAAGAAGTTGACATCCACCTGAAGTGCTTTTGCGATCCAATCCACAACCACCAAGATCAGCATCGGAAAATGCTTGAATAAAGAAGCCAGATCCTGATGGATACCATAGTCCAAGAGAGGTGGTTCTTTTGAGATATCGGAATATATCCTTCACAGCATTGTGATGTGGCTCTCTAGGATTTGCCTGAAATCTTGCGCAGTAACAGACAGCAAACATAATGTCGGGTCTGCTCGAAGTGAGATAGAGGAGTGAGCCTATCATCTGACGATAAAGAGTGATGTCTGCTGCAGGTTTGTCTAGTGAAGGAGTGAGTTTAGTTCCGAAAGCCATCGGAACTTTGACTTTAGAATCTCCCTTCATTCCGAATTTCTCTAAGAGAGACTTGGTATAGGCTTCCTGATTGATGAATATGCCTTCTGAGCTTTGTCTGATGTTTAGGCCTAGAAAGAACTTGATTTTACCCATCGAGCTCATTTCAAATTTTGTCTCCATCAGTTTTCGGAATTCAGCCGTTAGGCTAGGGTGAGTGGATCCGAAAATGATGTCATCGACATAGATTTGAACAATCATCAGGTGACTTCCTTCCTTTTTGCGAAAGAAAGTTGGGTCGACAGATCCTTGCTTGAACTTGGATTGCTTGAGAAACCGAGTTAAAGTTTCATACCAAGCTCTTGGAGCTTGTTTTAGGCCGTAAACAGCTTTGTCTAACACATAGCAATGATCAGGATGTTTACTGCTCACAAAGCCTGGTGGCTGTTCGACGTAGACTGTTTCTTCTAATTCTCCATTCAGAAATGCACACTTGACATCCATCTGATAGACATCGAAACCTTTGTGTGCTGCACAAGCAAGAAAAATCCGAACGGACTCTAGTCTAGCTACTGGTGCAAATGTTTCTTCATAATCAATTCCTTCTTCTTGACAGTAACCTTTAACAACCAGTCTTGCTTTGTTCCGAATGACATTCCCTTCTTTGTCTAACTTGTTTCGAAAAACCCATTTCATTCCGAGAACAGATGCTTTTTCCGGAGTTGGAACCAATCGCCACACCCTGTTTCGTTCAAATTCATTTAGCTCATCTTGCATTGCTTGGACCCAGTCAGCATGATCAAGTGCTACTTTAACTGTTTTAGGTTCTATCTTGGAGATGAACGAATGAAACATGCAAAATTCCACTTTTGAAAATAAAGCGGCTTGCTTTTCTTTGGCTTGAGCTCGAGTGAGAACTCCAGCAGAAGTCGTTCCGATGATTTGAGATTTTGGATGATCTCTTGTCCATTTTATCATTGGAGGATAATTTGGATCATATTCAGGATTAATTTCCGAAATAATTTCTTCTGCTTCCGATTGTACCTCTGACTGTGTGTCAAGGTCATTATTTTCACTATTTTCAACTTCATTCTCCCCCTGGAAGTTTGCATCGTTTCTATCATCAGAGTGATCTTGTTCAACCGGTAGAGTGGTTGACTCGGATTCAGGAGCCATGCTCTCCCCTTGAATAGGTGTTGAACCCTCCCCCTGGATAGGAGCATCAGTAACGGAAGTTGGAGCATTGTTCGGAATCGGAACATCAGTGGATTTTTCTTGTGTCAAGGTCATTATTTTCACTATTTTCAACTTCATTCTCCCCCTGGAAGTTTGCATCGTTTCTATCATCAGAGTGATCTTGTTCAACTGGTAGAGTGGTTGACTCGGATTCAGGAGCCATGCTCTCCCCTTGAATAGGTGTTGAACCCTCCCCCTGGATAGGAGCATCAGTAACGGAAGTTGGAGCATTGTTCGGAATCGGAACATCAGTGGATTTTTCTTGTGAAGATGTATTTTTACTGACTGTACTTTCTATAAGCTTTAATAACTCATCTTCTTGATTATCTCGTGCATTTGCTTCTGATGTTTTTGCAGTTTCTTGGTCATCGAACAAATTCAAGAATTCCTCATATAGATCCACAAGAGGAATTGCGGATTTATTGGATTCGGGAAAGATGTCTTCAGTCTTTGTACTAACATGCTTTGCTCTGGAATTGTATCTATCATCAAAGGTGATGTAGTATGTTTCTTCAATCTTTCGAGATCTTTTGTTCAGAACACGATAGGCTTTTGAAGTAAGAGAGTAGCCCATAAAAATTCCCTCATCAGCTTTTTTAGCCCATTTAACCCGTTTTTCTTTGGAGTTAAAAACGAAACACTTGGATCCGAAAACGTGAAAGAATTTTACGTTCGGTTTTCTCTTGTTGATGATCTCATAGGGAGTAAGATTGAATCGTTTTGTGATTTTTGATCGATTCTGAGTGTAACAAGCAGTTGCGATGGCGTCGGCCCAGAAGTATAAAGGAAGTTTTGCAAAAGAGAGCATTGTGCGAGCCGCTTCACAAAGAGATCGATTTCGTCTTTCTACAACTCCATTTTGTTGAGGAGTGTACGGGGCAGAGAAGTTATGCGTGATTCCTTTATTGACAAGAAAATCATCTAGAACTTTATTTTTGAATTCTGTCCCATTATCACTTCTTATCATTCGAACTTGTTTTCGGAGAAGGATCTCTATCTGCTTGATGAAGTTAATCATGTTGATCGCCACTTCAGATTTTTGCTTGAGAAAGAATACCCATGTGAAACGAGAGAAGTCATCTACCACAACCAGAATGTATTTGTTGTGAGCAACGCTTTCGATGGCAGATGGACCACAAAGATCAACATGCAGAAGTTCTAATGGTTCGATGATCTTTGTGTTGATGATTGTAGAATGACTCTTCCGACTTTGTTTTCCTAGCTCACATGCATCACAGAGTCGATCTTTATCGTACTTGAGTAGCGGTAATCCTCGCACAAGGTCACCAAGCACCAGTTTATTAATGTCACGAAAGTTCATGTGAGACAACCGTCTGTGCCATAGCCAACTATCATCGTTCGTAGCTTTAGTGAGTAGGCAGATGGCAGGTTTTCCTTGGATAGGTCTCATGTCCAAAGGAAACATTTCTCCTTTTCTTTTTGACTTCAAGATAATCTTTTTAGATTCCTTCTCAACCAGTTCGGAGCCATCTTCATCAAATGAGACTTTAAGACCAGTACCGACGACTAGTTGTGAAACACTGATCAAGTTGTGCTGAAGTCCTTCAACATAAGCCACTTTCCGTATCGAAATTTCACCATTTGTGATCATGCCATAGCCTTTGATGTTGCCTGTTGCATTGTTTCCATAACTAACTTTTCCTCCATTAGTTAGCGAGCGATATTCTCGTAATTCCTCCTTCCTCCCAGTCATGTGACGTGAACAGCCGTTGTCAATGTACCATTCCGGATCATACTGTTCGTCACGTAGAACCTGCACAAGTTAGAGAGATTTAGGAACCAAAACCAATGTGGGCCCTTGTGAGAATTTACGTGAGATAGGAAAAATGCATGATTTTTCAACCCAAAAGGATTTTCTCACAGATGATTGATTTTTCTTATTTTCAATTCGGAACACTTTCATTTTCGTGGATTGCCATTGTTCTTTAGCAAAACGAGATTTCTTAGGAGTGAATGTGTTCGAAACTTGATAATAATGAGGTTTCTGACTGTAACACCCAACTTTTCATACAATTTTTTTTTTTTTACAAACTTTATTACAACACTTGAAAACAAACCATGTAATTTTATTACAAACGGGGTATCACGAATTTGTTTCACAACCATGATTCAAACATGTTTATTATACACTTTTTACAACAACAGATGTTATGGTCCCACACACGACTCTTCTAACGCCCCTCCGGTTTACCTAAGTACATAGCATTGAAAACAAATACGTGAGACATAATGTCTCGTGAGCATTATGGGTTTAGACCCAAAACAGTTTACCAATTATATCATTATTCTTTAAGTCTCCAATCGTACATTTCCTGTGAGCGCACCCACAGGTATTCCTTATTTCATGATGGTACTTTCCTACAAGCGCACCCGTAGGTTTTTATACGAGACGCACCCGTATAACTACTTCCCCAATAGCATGAAACGGATTCATCTATCAGAGTAAGACAACTACTTCGCGACGGGAGGTACCATCCCAGTAGTGTCTTATTGCCACCCCTACCACAGCAGGCCGTGGTCTTTATCCGGATACTAAAGCAACTTATCATCATGAGTCAATCACATTATTAGTCACTGTATTTCTGGTTCCATTTCTTTCACATTAAAATCATACTTTTCATAATATACTTTAAAAGTCATAAACCACTTTGACTCTCAAAATACTTTAAATAAAATTCATTTAGCTATGTACTCGAAAATCCACATAACACTCACCTCGAGTCAGTTAGTCTTTTGCACTTCTTTTTCCTTCGCTCGGTTCACCGTATTTGAACCACCACCTATTATTTACAAGATATACGTTTATATTCAATTCATATATATAACAACTAGCTTACAGCACAAGAGTGCCATACTATGCTACTACGGGTTATAATAAATGTATAACCATTAATAAATTCGTTTAACGGTTTTCTTCCGAAATACGCGTATTCTGCTACAGTACCCCCGAGGGGTCGTATTTCAATTCCGAGTCTTTTCCATGAAATCTTAAGCCATATTAGACTTGTGTTTCAAATTTGGAGTTCATTGGACAAGTCTAACTCAAGTTCCTAAATTAAGTTTTGACATGAATAGTACTTTTAGCCACTGCCGCTACAGTGACTTTTCCGCAAGGTCGGATTACGGATTTGACCATTCCCGACATGTTCTTATACCATTTTAGGGTTATGGCGAAAATTTCAGGTCAATCGGACATGTCTAGCTATGGTTTCTAGCGTTTGGAAAATTTGAAATTTCTAACAATTTTGTTCCCTGTCTGAAGGCGCACTGCGCCTGGGCGCACCCCGCCCTGGTCCTAGGCGCACTGCGCCTGGCGCCTGGGCAGTGGCCTGATCAGTCGCGATTTGTGCACTGTAGCACGCAGTTTTTACCCATTAAGCACTTATTTCAGTGCTTAATCGTATGGGGTTTGTTCTAGGACCAAAACCCTTGACTAATAACAGGTTTTAAGCTATTAAAAACACCTTAATCACACCAATTCGTGATTTAGGGTTCTTGAGCAACATTCCAATTTCTCAATAATAACAACCTACTTTGCTATTTTTAACATTTGTTCTTACTACATGAACATGTTTTAAGCCTAGAAATCATATGCACTTCATGGATTATGACTGAGATTACAAATTTCAGTCCACTCCATGGAAATCCATCAAGAACACACAAAAGCTTGGGTAGAAACTATAATTACTAACCTTGGAATCACCAATTCCAATGTTGTTTTGGCAAACCTTCAAGAATTTGTTCTTCTTCTTCTCCCGTTCCTGCTCTCGCTCTCTCTAGTTTTCTCTGGATCGTTCCACTGATTTTCTGGGCATAGAAGGTAATAACTCTCCCATTTTATGTTTAATTTTTTTTAATATTTGCACATTTAGTCCCTATTTTCTTCCTTTTGTTCAAAAGTGGTCCAAAAACTCACATCTTTGCAAACCAAGTTCCATTAGCTCCCAATTTAACATTTTCTTGACATTTTGGTCATTTTCATGTCAAATGACCATTATGCCCTTTTCGGCCATATTTCACTATTCATGCGGTAAAACTCCAACTTTCTTATATACTTTTATTTCTTATGTCATTATTTCACAAATACATATTATTTCACATATTAATATCATAACGTGTCAAAAGACTGTTTTACCCTTTTACAACTTTTCGCCCTTTTTACCCGATTATTTTACATTTTATTACACATTTTCACGGGTTCTTACAACCTCTCCCCCTTAAGAGGATTCCGTCCTCGGAATCTTCTCATAATTCGTGAAATTCGGGTATCTTTTCTTCATTTCTTCTAGCGTCTCCCAAGTTAAATCCGAGCCCGACGCGTGCTTCCATTTGACCAAGACTAAGTCAATTTCCTTGTTTCTCAACTTCTTGGTTCTCACCTCCAACATTGCTTCTGGTTCTTCTATCAGCTTATCCGGAGCTTCCACTGTTAGGTCTTTCAATGGGATAACAAGTTCACTTTTTCCAAAGTACTTTTTCAAATAACACACATGAAATGTATCATGAATACCACTCAGTTCACGTGGTAATTCTAGTTTGAAAGCTTGTTCACCAATTCTTTTCAAGATCTTGAATGGTCCAATGTATCTTGGACTCAGTTTACCCCTCTTTCCAAATCTTACCACACCTTTCCACGGTGACACTTTGAGCATTACAAGATCACCTTCCTTTAAATCGTAAGGTCTCTTCTTCAAATCTGCATAACTCTTCTGCCTATCCTGAGCAGCTTTCATATTAGCTTGAATTATCTTGATCTTTTCGTTTGTTATCCTTACAATTTCCGGCCCAGTCATTTTAGTCTCCCCCGCTTCCAACCAACACAAAGGGGTTCTACACTTTCTGCCATATAGAGCTTCGAATGGTGGCATTCCAATACTGGAATGATAGCTGTTGTTATAAGAAAACTCTACCAATGGTAAGTGTTCGTCCCAACTTCCACCGAAATCCAGGGCACACGCTCGTAGCATATCTTCTACAGTCTGAATGGTTCGTTCACTTTGCCCGTCTGTTTGGGGATGATAAGCTATACTCATTTTAAATTTTGTCCCCATTCGTTCCTGTAGTGCCTCCCACAGCTTTGAGGTAAATAGTGGGTCTCTATCAGATACAATAGACAAGGGAGCTCCGTGAAGTCTTATAACTTCATCTTTGTATATCTGTGCCAAGGTTTCGAACTGCATATTCTCTTTAATTGCCAAAAACATTGCACTCTTGGTCAAGCGATCAACAATGACCCATATTCGGTTATGACCTCTTCTAGTTCTCGGCAACCCAACTATGAAGTCCATGGTTATGCCTTCCCATTTCCCCGCTGGAATTTGCAGTGGTTGAGTATTTCCATATGGGGCTTGGTGCTCCGCTTTCACCTGTGCACAGGTTGCACATTTAGAGATATATTTGACAATTCTTTTCTTCATCCCTGGCCACCAGTACTGTTCTTTGAGATCCCGATAAGTTTTCGTGCTTCCAGGATGAATGGAATATTTTGACTTATGGGATTCTTCTAGTATCAACTTTCGGATTCCACCTGCTTTTGGTACCCACACGCGATTTCTGACTGTCTTCAATCCCTGGGTATTTTCTCCAAACACCAAATCTTTTCCCAGCTTTTCCTTCTTTAAGTCACCTCTTTCCAATACTTGCTTTTGTGCATTTTTGATGCTTTCTATTAGGCTTGATTTCAATTCGATCTTCATCAACTTCTCTTGACTTTTCTTTTCATGAAACTTCCTACTTAAGGCATCTGCTACCACATTCGCTTTCCCAGGGTCGTAAGCGATTTCGCAGTCATAATCATTTATTAGCTCCAGCCATCTACTTTGCCTCATATTGAGATCTTTCTGAGAAAATACGTATTGCAAGCTTTTATGATCCGTGTACATGGTGCACTTTGTTCCGTACAAGTAATGCCTCCAGATTTTTAATGCAAACACAATTGCTGCTAGTTCCAAATCGTGCGTTGCATACCGAGTTTCGGGTTCCTTTAATTGGTGAGAAGCATATGCTATTACTTTTCCCCGCTGCATTAATACACAACCCAACCCTCTGTTTGAGGCATCACTATACACCACGAAATCTTCGGTTCCCTCTGGTAAGGTAAGAACTGGCGCATTACATAACTTCTCTTTTAGTGTTTCAAATGCTTTTTCTTGTTCCGCCCCCCATTCAAATTTTACCCCTTTCCTTGTCAGCTTCGTAAGAGGTACCGCAATCCGTGAAAAATCTTGGATGAATCGTCGGTAGTACCCGGCGAGTCCAAGAAAACTTCTCACTTCCGTCGGAGTCTTGGGAAATTCCCATTTCATCACTGCCTCCACTTTTGTTGGATCTACTTTAATGCCTTGGATTGAGACAACGTGTCCAAGGAATTGCACTTCCCTTAGCCAAAATTCGCACTTCGAAAATTTTGCATATAACTTCTCTTTCTTTAGAACTTCTAGCACCGTCCTCAAATGATTCCCATGTTCCTCTGCATTCTTCGAGTAGATAAGGATGTCATCAATAAAGACGATAACAAACTTATCAAGGAACGGCTTGCACACCCTATTCATCAAATCCATGAAGATTGCCGGAGCATTCGTCAGCCCAAAAGGCATGACCAAGAATTCATAGTGCCCGTAGCGAGTGCGAAAAGCAGTCTTCTCAATATCTTCATTTCTTACGCGCACCTGATGATAACCAGACCGGAGGTCAATCTTGGAGAAGTAGTCAGCGCCTTGCAGCTGATCAAACAGATCGTCTATTCGTGGTAGCGGGTAACGGTTCTTGATGGTAATTTTATTGAGCTCGCGGTAATCAATGCACATTCGCATCGTGCGATCCTTCTTTTTGACAAATAGCACCGGTGCACCCCAAGGCGACACACTGGGGCGTATGAAGCCTTTATCCAACAATTCCTGCAACTGTGACATCAACTCTCGCATTTCGGTCGGGGCCAAACGGTATGGAGCACGAGCGATAGGAGAAGCTCCAGGTACAAGATCAATACGGAATTCAACTTGTCTCTCTGGTGGCAACCCGGGTAAATCATCTGGAAACACTTCAGGATATTCTTTCACCACGTCAATGTCATGTACCGTCTTCTTTACTTTATCTTCCATCATTACATACGCCACATAGGATAAACATCCTTTCATCAAACATCTCCTGACCTTCGCTGCACTAATCAAATTGGACATCCTCTTGGGTTTTTCACCGTACACATACACTTTGCTGCCATCTGGAATCTTCACCGACACTACCATTTTTCCACATGCGATTTTTGCATCATTGGCTCCAAGCCAATCCATACCAATGACAACATCAAAAGTCTTCACTCCAATTGGAAGAAGGTTCAACGAAAATTTCTGATCATCTATGCTGAGTTCGCAGCCACGGTATACATGTTTTATCCCCACCTTCTTACCACTTGCCAATTCTACCTCACATACCTGATCTAATGGTTCTAACGGTATATTGAATTTTAGACCAAACTCATAGGACACAAACGAACACGTAGCACCAGAGTCAAATAATACATAGGCAGGCATCTGGTTAATTAGTAGAGTACCTGAGACCACGTCTTGTGTCTCCTTTGCTTCTTCTCGGGTAAGTTGGAAGGCGCGAGTCTTCACCTTTTGAGGCTCCGTCTTTTTCTGCGCAGTTGATACCATTGTCTCGCCACCCTTCTTCGGACAATTAAAACTATAATGCCCCTTCTCGTGACATGAGAAGCACTCGACTTCACTGAGCTTCGGATAGGTACATTCCCTAGCCTTGTGACCCATTCTTCCACAGTTAAAACAAGCCGCACTTCCCATCTTACATTCGCCCGTATGCTCTTTCCCGCACTTATCACACATCTTTCGACTACCCTGTTTGGTTGACATCACTACCGACTTTCCCTTCTTATTCCAGCTACTACTCCCGCCGCTGAATTTACGTTTATCCCCTGAAACTTGCCTCTCCACTGTTCTTCGTTTCCACACATCTTCAACATTTCTTGCTGCCTCAAACGCCGCGTCCATTGTTACCGCCCGTTTTACTTCCAATTCATACTCCCAAGGTAGGCCTTTCACATAACGGTTGATTCGTGCCCGCTCCATAGTGTAAATGTTTCCCACGAACGGTAGCATATCGCTGAACTTTTTAGTATACTCGGCAACAGTCAAACTACCCTTCTTTAGAGTAAGGAATTCGTCTTCAAGTTTTTCTATGTCCCGAAGGGGACAATATTTATTCTTCAGGCGGGTGGTGAATTCGGTCCACGACCACTTGTAAATTACATCCTTTCCAACCAGTTCGTATAAGGTGTTCCACCAGACCAACGCATCGTCTTTCAACATTCGTGAGGAATAATAAACTTTATCCTTCTCATGACACTTGCTGACCTCCAGTACTTGCTCTGTCCACCGTATCCACCGCATCGTGACCTTAGGCTCGTAGCTACCATAGTATTCTTTTGGCTTACATGTCAGAAAAGTTTTGAAAGAACATCTCTTCTTATCTTCTGTCCCCACACTATCCTCATCCGTAACCGAATCTCCATTAGTGGGTCTCCAAGAAGCATCATCTGCTGAAGGGTTAGGTTGTGGGTCCCCCAGCCGTGTATTCAACATTTGTCGCATATCCTCCCTCATCTCTGTTTTTAGATTGCTAATAAGATTTTGAATAGCCTCCAAAGTCACGGGTGGAGGTTGCGGTATTGGATTTGGGTTAGGACCCATGTTAACCGCATCATCAACAGGGTTATCTCCATGGGACGGGGTACGACTTGCTGTCCGTCCTTCACTGAAAGCGTTCTGATCTCCACTCTCCATGTACTATATAAAATGAGTAAGATTTACGTTTATTATGCCACATAAATATTCTATCAATATATCTGAAAGCTGTAGCATGTGATTTTCCTATAGAACTTGTGTTCCCAAGTGTCTCTATACTACTTTCCACAACCAAATTCCTCAGGTTCCCTAGTGACTTCACCATTTCCAAAGCATATCCTGTGGTTACAATAATACGGGCCCAATATTATTTTAACCACCTATATACTTTGGCTCTAATGTTATCACAAGATCCCCTCGTTCATCGGTTACTGTGGATTCCAACATTATAAATTAGCGATTCTACCCCGTTAGTTAGTACCTAATACTACTACTTTACTTACTATTAATCCACTAGTTTAAGCCTAGGATGGTTACCCAACCTAATTCGCTTAAACCATGACTCTGATACCAAATTGTAACACCCCACTTTTCATACAAATTTTTTTTTTTACAAACTTTATTACAACACTTGAAAACAAACCATGTAATTTTATTACAAACGGGGTATCACGAATTTGTTTCACAACCATGATTCAAACCTGTTTATTATACACTTTTTACAACAACAGATGTTACGGTCCCACACCCGACTCTTCTAACGCCCCTCCGGTTTACCTGAGTACATAGCATTGAAAAACAAATACGTGAGACATAATGTCTCGTGAGCATTATGGGTTTAGACCCAAAACAGTTTACCAATTATATCATTATTCTTTAAGTTTCCAATCGTACATTTCCTGTGAGCGCACCCACAGGTATTCCTTATTTCATGATGGTACTTTCCTACGAGCGCACCCGTAGGTTTTTATACGAGACGCACCCGTATAACTACTTCCCCAATAGCATGAAACAGATTCATCTATCAGAGTAAGACAACTACTTCGCGATGGGAGGTACCATCCCAGTAGTGTCTTATTGCCACCCCTACCGCAGCAGGCCGTGGTCTTTATCCGGATACTAAAGCAACTTATCATCATGAGTCAATCACATTATTAGTCACTGTATTTCTGGTTCCATTTCTTTCACATTAAAATCATACTTTTCATAATATACCTTAAAAGTCATAAACCACTTTGACTCTCAAAATACTTTAAATAAAATTCATTTAGCTATGTACTCGAAAATCCACATAACACTCACCTCGAGTCAGTTAGTCTTTTGCACTTCTTTTTCCTTCGCTCGGTTCACCGTATTTGAACCACCACCTATTATTTACAAGATATACGTTTATATTCAATTCATATATATATAACAACTAGCTTACAGCACAAGAGTGCCATACTATGCTACTACGGGTTATAATAAATGTATAACCATTAATAAATTCGTTTAACAGTTTTCTTCCGAAATACGCGTATTCTGCTACAGTACCCCCCGAGGGGTCGTATTTCAATTCCGACTCTTTTCCATGAAATCTTAAGCCATATTAGACTTGTGTTTCAAATTTGGAGTTCATTGGACAAGTCTAGCTCAAGTTCCTAAATTAAGTTTTGACGTGAATAGTACTTTTAGCCACTGCCGCTACAGTGACTTTTCCGCAAGGTCGGATTACGGATTTGACCATTCCCGACATGTTCTTATACCATTTTAGGGTTATGGCTAAAATTTCAGGTCAATCGGACATGTCTAGCTATGGTTTCTAGCGTTTGGAAAATTTTAAATTTCTAACAATTTTGGTCCCTGTCTGAAGGCGCACTGCGCCTGGGCGCACCCCGCCCTGGTCCTGGGCGCACTGCGCCTGGCGCCTGGGCAGTGGCCTGATCAGTCGCGATTTGTGCACTGTAGCACGCAGTTTTTACCCATTAAGCACTTATTTCAGTGCTTAATCATATGGGGTTTGTTCTAGGACCAAAACCCTTGACTAATAACAGGTTTTAAGCTATTAAAAACACCTTAATCACACCAATTCGTGATTTAGGGTTCTTGAGCAACATTCCAATTTCTCAATAATAACAACCTACTTTGCTATTTTTAACATTTGTTCTTACTACATGAACATGTTTTAAGCCTAGAAATCATATGCACTTCATGGATTATGACTGAGATTACAAATTTCAGTCCACTACATGGAAATCCATCAAGAACACACAAAAGCTTGGGTAGAAACTATAATTACTAACCTTGGAATCACCAATTCCAATGTTGTTTTGGCAAACCTTCAAGAATTTGTTCTTCTTCTTCTCCCGTTCCTGCTTTCTCTCTCTCTAATTTTCTCTGGATCGTTCCACTGATTTTCTGGGCATAGAAGGTAATAACTCTCCCATTTTATGTTTAATTTTTTTATTAGTATTTGCACATTTAGTCCCTATTTTCTTCCTTTTGTTCAAAAGTGGTCCAAAAACTCACATCTTTGCAAACCAAGTTCCATTAGCTCCCAATTTAACATTTTCTTGACATTTTGGTCATTTTCATGTCAAATGACCATTATGCCCTTTTCGGCCATATTTCACTATTCATGCGGTAAAACTCCAACTTTCTTATATACTTTTATTTCTTATGTCATTATTTCACAAATACATATTATTTCACATATTAATCTCATAACGTGTCAAAAGACTGTTTTACCCTTTTACAACTTTTCACCCTTTTTACCCGATTATTTTACATTTTATTACACATTTTCACGGGTTCTTACAACTGACTGTGGGAGAGATAAGTGGGATTTTGATTTTTGACCGATTGAGAGGTGAGTTTTGTTTTGATAGTCACAGTTGTATGAATCTTGTTGGTTTTAAGATCCTGAGTGGTTTCAGGATAGAGTTTTGCCTTCCCTTTTGAATCCGTTGAACCGAGAACACGAGTGGGATTCATTGTTGTTGTTGTTGAGATAGAAGGTTTAGGTGTTGGTTTTGGTTTTGGAGTAAGCTCAACTTTCCGAATGGGAATTGGGTTGACTTTCTGAGTTAGGTTAGAGTCATGTTTGTTTCTCCAGAATTGTTTTCATTCTTTCAGATTCTTCTTGTACCTGGCATTCATTTGTTTCCTTTTGGCAATGAGCTCTTCAGGAGACTTATGAATGTGAGATGTCAAGCTGTGATTAGAATCAAACTTGAAAGTACTCGTCTTAGGGTTTGAAGAATTAGATTTCAAATTCTCTGTACCCCATGAACAATTTTGAGAAACAGACTTTTTACAGTTCAATGATCCAGAAATGTAGTTACCACGAGACTTCCACGAGGTCATTTCGGAAAGACCTTTAGTCTCGTCTGAGTTGTCAATTGGTTCCGACCAAAAGAAAGAGTCACATACATCGGAATTATCGTTATCGACTAGGACTTTAAGTTCAGTTACATCTTTTGTATTTAGGCCTGGTTTAACGAAAACTTGATTTGGTACAGTGTGAATCTTTGGAAAAATAGTAGCTTGTTCGTTTAAAGTGTGTGATCCTTCATTTTCAACAATTCTCGCAAAAGCAACTGAATTTTCAGAAATGAGATTTTTCTTAGTTTCAGTAGAATTTGATACGAATTCCGAACAGTCAATTTCATCCTCAACAGATATTTCACTCATATCACTTTCATCAAAATCAGAAATATTCTCATTAATGGGAATATTATCGGAATTTAGTTTAGAGCATAGAGAATGAAAATTCTTTAAGGTTGCTGTTTTAATTTCCTTATGATCATTTTCTGAAAAATATTCTTTAACCATACTTTTGTGTTCTTTGGACTGTATGTAGCTTTCAATTTTATCAAGTCCGATTCGATAAGCTTCCGAAACCTCATCAGATGAAACAATGGTTTCACATCTATGGCATTCTGCATCGATTTCATCCTCTTTCAACTCAAGAAAGGGCAAAATCATTTTGTGTAAACCCCTGCCTATGTCACAATCAAGATGCAACTGAGTAATATTATTGTAAAGACGCTTAGCAATTAAACAAAAAATGTTTCGCTGTTTAACAATAACTAAATTATCTCTTTTGACATAAATAATATCATCTCGTGCTTTAACTAACTCACTATCCAACGCCTCGATTCTCATTCGTCTCTCCTCATTCTTATTCGATATCCTACTCAATTGATCATTTAGGTTAGAATTGCTTAGACGTGTCCTTTTTAAGCTATCACTCAAACTGGAGACAGTAAATCTAAGATCATCTAATTCAGTATCATAACTAGAAGAGCAAATATTTAAAGATTTAAGGATAGAGCGTACCTTTTTGACCACAGCTTCACATTCCTCAACTTGTTCATAAACAGGCTTCGCAGCAAAACAACTTGCTGAGGCTTGACACCCGTCGGTAGAGTAACCTCTGTTGTCGGAATGATCAGCTTTCACCATCAGACATCGACCATGCTTGGATTCCTCACCTCCTCGTCTTCCGAGTCCGTTGACCAGACCTCAATGGCACCAAACTCGCTTTCCTCTTTTACCACAAAGGCTGCCTTGGTAGATGAAGCATCATTCTTTTTCAGTTCCGCAATCTTCTTTGCATAATAAGCTTCATCTTTCACTTCCTCCTTCTTCTCAGCTTGTTTTCGAAGCAAACAGTCTTTCACAAAATGGTTTTTGCCTTTACAATAATGGCAATCGTACCCTGACTCGCCAACGAGTTTCTTCTCCTCATCACTTTTCTTTTTTTGGCTTTCTTCCACAGTCTTTTCAGCATTGAAACCTCCTTGTCGATTTCGGTTTTTGAATTTGGAAAAGTTTTTCTTGAAGAACTTCTTGGGATTTGATACCATCAAAGCTTTGTCTTCTTTGGTCAAATCATCGTCGGAAAAGTCAGATTCGGAATCTATTTCAGCCGATTTCTTTCCGGCAGCGACCAGTGCAAGTGAACCAAGACCGACAGTCGCTTTGGCTTCCGAAATGATTTCCTTTTCATGGGATTTGAGGATTCCCACAACTTTAGCCAAAGTGTAAGTTTTGAACTGTTCATGCGCTTTTATGGTTGAAACGATAGTCTTCCATTCGGAGCGAAGACCATCAAGAAAGGTAACCTTTTGCTCGATAACGGTCCGAGCCAGATTGTATTTTAATAATCGACTGAGAAGATGATTGTATCGGTTGAAAGTCTGAGTTAGGGTTTCTTCCGAACCTTGTGCAAAAGATCCGAAATCGGAAAGAAGAGTGGTCTGAATAGAGTGCTCAAGGTCAGCATCTCCAGAATACAATTCTTTAAGTCTATCCCAGATTTCTTTGGCTGTTTCGCACGAACTAACCAGACGAAGGGTATCAGCTTGGAGAGCGAACCTGATAATTCTAAAAGCTTTAATGTTGCACATTAGTTTGTCTTTTTCGTCTTGAGGAATGTTCGTGTGAGTGACAAGAAAGTTGTTGTATTCTTTTAGGGTTTTGATAACCCTCCTTGTGTCTGTGTGGACATAAGTTTCTTCAGTAATGGCTTGCCAGATCGTTGCTCCATGTTCTTCGATGCCAAGAACATAATCTTCAAAATGCAACGCCCAGACCTCATATTCTTGAGTAAATAGAATTGGAGTCCTTGTAGTTGATCCAATGCTGCTTGAGAGATTAAAGGATTGAATATGTGAGTCGTCAAAAGCCATTGATACTTGTTTACTTGAATGAATCAGAAGTGTAAGTTCAAATCAAAAGAGGAATCGAACGTAAAAGATCAAAGTTTGATAACCAAAATCGATTGAAACGATGAAGATAATCAAAACAGATCAGTGAATAACACAAACTCCTGCTCTAATACCAATTGTTGAAATACAAGAGTCGGATCGAGATTCAAGAATGCGGAATAAAGTAAATAGACAAGATCAAGAACAGGTAATATGAAGAACTGAAGTCTAATGATTAAAAGTGCAACTCAAGAACAATTCGATGTGAACTATTCTGTATGAGTGCCGTAAAAAGATTACATAAAGGTTAACCCTAATGAGGGTATGAACATGCTATTTAAAAGAAAACTAAGTATGGAAGGACAGACCCATTCCATAACGGATAGCAAAATTATAGGCGTTAAATCTTGCTATAAATCCGATCAGCATATTTGACTCAATCTACATTTATGACTGGCGTTAAATCTGGCTACAAATCCGATCAGCATATTTGACTCAATCTACATTTATGACTCAACAAGAAACTTCACAATCAAACCAAGAAAATGCAGATCAAATCGAGGGGGAACCATCAACACTAAATCCCTCTTTGAACACTCCCAATCCACCTGTCCAAAATGATCCCAGTGCATCATCTATGGGGGAACTTTCATTACCTCATTCTCACCCTACAATCGAAGATTTTCAAAAAAAAAAAAACATCCACATAAACAAAAATCACAAAAATTAGGATAAAGTTTTATCTTTTTAAAGTCTTTATAAAACCATGTAATTAACATCTTCTTGACTAAATTTTCAGATACTTATGCTCGATTAAATGTTCTCAGTCATATTGATTCTTAATTAAAATAAAGGTTCAAATTTCAAAATTTTCGTTATGTACACTCTCTTATTCCCTTTGAATTTATTTCAATTATAACGATTTTATCTATTAAGGGACATAAGATTAGGAGATTCAGATGAAAACCAAACCCATGTGAGAATTTTTGCCTCGTCTTCAACTGCTAAGTGGAATTCATTTCTGTGAGCAAAGGTGTTTTCATTATGACTTATAGGATTTATACTCTTATACCGTGATGCTAGTCTCATTTTTGCTTAGATATCAAAATGACCAGGGACGATACAATCATTTTCTTATATATTAGACAAACTGTCTTTTATATCACCTATCCCTATCCTCAATCAAGCCAAATCAAGAAAAGATTTATCATCTAGCATAACAAGTCTGACAATTGAAGAAACGACAAGTCATATCCAAGAAAACCAGAAGAAAACATGGAAATCAAATCTCAAAAGTGCAAAGTCATCCCCAACAAATGCTGTCAACAAATCACAATTGGTAACCACATCATATATCTTTTATACAATGTGTATTCACACAAATCAAGAAAAGATAAAGACAAAGGTGAATACCTCACCAAAGAAAAGGAAGATTTACAACAACAATCCATCAAGACAGACATCTCTCGAAATTTTCCAAGCAACGGATTCACAAATGCTTTATCATATATAGCTGTCAAAACCGAAGATTTACCGGGATACTGTAGCCTTCATAATTGAATATTCTTAGTTGCAAACTGCTCTATGAAAATTTCTAAACCCCTCTACATGTATTTCCCGACGGAGAGAGAGTGAACATCAATGGCATGAATGAAGAAACCCTCAGATTAATGCCGAAACCAGTCTTATGTGATTGATTATCTAATATGAAGACCAAGTGACTAAAGTATATAGGTATAAATCCACATTAAGCATAAGTCAACACCTTCAAACTGAGAGATATCACTCATCTTTAGTGATTATACACCAGTTCTGCACCCAGAACAACCAAAACACCTCAGTCAAGTGTGAGCTATACCTATGAGAGTTCATCCGAATCGACCTATTAAGATCACTTGTCGTCTTTATAAATGCTATAAAATCTTAAGGAATATTATGAAAATACATATACAAAAACCCTTTGATAATTGAACATGAAACCTTGATTCAGAAACAAATATTCTTAACAAACATTTTTCAAAACATAAGTAAAATCTAGTCACACTTTTTCAAAACAAGTGATATGGTTTTATAAATGTTTTATCCAAATTTCAAGAATTTTCAATCTTACCTTTTAATCTGTCTTTATTTCAGTAATGATCACATAGGGGGAAATTGTTGGAAAATATTTTTGTATGTGACCATCACTGAAAAATGATGAACTGTTTTTATCTAACAAATATTATCAGTTTATTTCAGGTTGCGTGAATTCGAGATCAAAAACAAGAATGAATCAAGACCCGAGAAACTTTGAGAAAACAACCAAACCTGAGGAAGTAATGCTACGAACCAAAGAGCAAAATACAAAAATATCACCCTGCTACAGCAATCACGACGCAACAGACACAGGTGTCGCGACGTGAAGAAGAGCAAAACACAAAGAATCCAGATTGTACAACAATCGCGACGCGACGGTACCCATGGTCGCGACGCGAAGCCTTCAACGCGACACCACCAACTTTTCAATCGTGAGGCTACCAACACAACGCACTAACCAGTGGCCGACCAAAAGCAACACCACTACGCAGCTTCGCGACGCGACGGCCATATGGTCGCGACGCGAACCTGTATTTCAGCAACTATAAATAAGAAGCTCACCTCTTGCCAATCTAACACCTTACACCTTACAATCTATCACCTTGCACCATACTCATACACACTCAAAGAAACCCACGACCAAACACCTCAAGACACTCTAATTTCTGAATTTGTCAACAAGAACCAAACCATATAACCGCAAGAAACAAAACCTCCACCCGACACCAAACTTCAAACCTCTAAACAACCTCTACCCTACCTCTATAAAACCCGACACCAAACCCATACAGCACCAATACAACTACAATACACACACACAAGCAAACCCACGTCCAAACCAACACAAAACCGAAGAAATACCATTTCAGCAAGGAAAACCGAGCATACCACCCTTTCTACAAGAACCAAACCGCACAACCTCAAGATTCAAAAATCCATTCTACCCAAACGCCAAAAATCACCAAAACCTCATCCTACCGCAAAGAACAAGAATCGACACATCAAGAAAAACGCCACATTCTTCCGTTGTCGATAAGTTCTTTTGAAATTATAATTCCAATAATTTACCTGTGCCGTTATTGATTTATTTAAACTTTTATAAATCAAACAACAACATATGTGGACTGTATTTAACCGAGACATCTAACTTCTAACTTCTAACTTCTAACTTCTAACTTCTAACTTCTAACCTTTTATTTATTGTAAAAACACTTTATCGTTGATAATGGCGTTTATTACTTCTAACCTCTAACTTCTAACATTTATTTTATTTACCGTTTTCTGTCTATTTAAATACTGTCTAGTTTAAATTTACCGTTTTATTTTATTTATTTATAGCTTTCAGTAACTTAATTTTAGTTTATATTTATTCCGCAACTCTTATTTATTCCGCATATTATAGCTAAAATACATATCTGTCACACAGTAATCGGCTTAAAAACCTTATTCGTGGAGATCAGTTATCGTATTTTCAACACATACTTCATACGTATAACTATAATAATGTTCATATACTTCATCCTTAATGAAAGTAGAAATCTTTTCATTTATATTAGTAATTAGAAAATTACCAAAATACCCTTTTTCTCAAAATATGAATAATTAGTTAATAATTATTCCTTTACATTTGACTTTCCAAATTTACATATTTTTGGGTTCTTACAGTCTGGTCGGGGATGACATTTCTAAAAGCTCGTTACACGGACAACATCGAAAGTCATGCATAGTTCTTTAACGACCTTTAGAATCTGAATGAGTACGTACATTCTTTTGTGAACAGAAAATTTGTAATCAAGGGTTCTTTAGAAAATCGTGAATTCCAAAGGATATTTTAGTCATGTTTGCAAAAACTATTTCAATCTAACTCTACGGACAATAAGCTTTGAAATTGAACACGTTCAAAAAATGTTTGAGTCTTAGTTAAAATCTGTTAAAAACTCTCTTGCTTGAGGACAAGCAGGGCACAAGTGTGGGGTGTTTGACAACGCCTACTAATATTAAGTATTTTAGTTGTTGTTAGGCTCTATTCTTGGTGAAATTATATCATAGTATATTGGTATTTCTCACTTTTTTTGCTAGTGCTTGTATGCAAGAAAATGTTATAAACAGTGACCAAATGCGGACAAATGGAAGAAGTTTTGAGGATAAGACCAAATCAGTTGAATAAATACGCGCGCCGCAGGAAAGAAGACATGTGCATCGTGACATGTCAACGGTGAGGCAGTGAAGAGAAATTCAAATAGCAAAAAAACGGGGATAAGGCAACACGCGCGACGCGGATTGAGGCTTTGTGCGCCGCGGATTCTTAATTTTCACAACTATAAATAGTGTTGAGAACATTTGTGATGATGTGCTAACGTATCCGAAGTCCCCCTCAAGAAGTCTGTTAAATAAGAAAACCCCAAAGTGAATAAACAAGAAAAGACACCGAAGTCTGAAGACTCCGAAGTGCTATGTATAGAGGATCCGAAGACTTCATAGCCTGTCATCTGTCTTTTGTGTGCATGCATATAGTACAATACGTGTTGCATGAATCTTCTATCCTATTGGATAGTACACTGATAGGATATTCTCTGTAAAAGTTGTACTATTGGTATCACTGATTCAGTATAAATATCAGTGATACCATGCCGTGTTGAGTGTGAGATTACAAGATTAGATTACGAGAATTGTATCTCTACCAAATAGAAAACCCAACTGTAAAACCAAAGTTCTAATCAAGCATTCGGCACTTGTTATTCATATCACCTTGTTCATTCAGCTTTATTGCATTATTATTGTGTGATTGATTGTGTTATTGATTTAACATCAATCTTCGTTCATCTATTCTCTTATTTCAACAACTAACAAGTGGTATTAGAGCAAGTCAGCTCAAAAACCTGTTGATAGAGATCGAATTCGTTTGCTTCAGTTCTAGATCTGAATCGATTCTCAGATCTAGCCTTCCGCAACTGTTGCAAATCTCTACTACCCGTTTTTACTGAAAAGATCCAGTTGAAATACATCAAGATGACTGATTCCACAGAAACTTATGCCAATATGCTTAACTATGCAAACCTCATCGGTTCTGCAACAAAGGCCCCTGTTCTAGTAACTTCTTACTATGATTATTGGGCCGGTCGAATGAAGTATTATCTTATTGGACTGGACAAAGATCTATGGAGATCTGTGACTGAAGGTCCACATATAGACATTGCTGGTCGATTCGTTGTTCCTGACGGAGAAGAAGCCGTTGTCCTTAATGCTGCAGACATGAAGAAGCTTGAAAACGATGAGAGGGCCATGCGTGAACTGTGAAGCGGCTTGGGTCCCGATGTCAGCCACCACATTGCTGATGCGAAATCTGCAAAGGAGATGTGGGACAATCTTGAACTCTGCTTCGGAGGAGATAAAATCCTCCATACTAGCAAAGTTCAAGAAATCCTTGCAGACTTCGGGAACTTTAAGCAAGAAGAAAACGAGTCTTTAGAAGCCTGTTATGAACGTTTGAGCAACATGATTTACACACTGGATAAGTATGGGGAAACATGAAGCCAACAAGAGATAAATATCAAATTTCTCTACAGTCTTCGCAAGAAGTGGAGGCCAATCATGCTTATGGTCAAATCCTATGAGAATATTGAGAAATACAAGCTGGCTGCCCTATACAATCTATTAAAATCACATGAACCCGATGTGGTGGGTCGAAGAAGTGAAATGGCTAGTTCTGGACCACTAGCTCTCGTGTCAAAAGAAGAGGAAGAATCAAGTGATGAAGACATTGCTGCCTACATGGTAGATGATAATGGAGATACTGTTGCTCTCTATGCCGCCAACAATCGTAGATTCAAGAAACCCTTCTTCAAAAACAACATTGGGAAGCCATTTGTGAAAAACTTTAACAAATCAAACTTCAACTCCAAGCCTAAACCTGAAATATTCACTACAAAGGAGGAGAACTTGAAATTGTCAACCCCGAAGCCATCTGAAAAATCGGCTTCGGAGTCATCCAAAGAAAAGTCCGAAGAGAAGAAGATCTCAGGTGATTCTGGTAATGATTGCAATTATTGTCATGGCAAGAATCATTTTGCAAAAGACTGCATGCTTCGGAAGCAAAACGAAAAGAAACCACAAGTGAAGGATGAAGCATATTACGCAAGAAAAATGGAGGAAGTTAGAGTAAGGACCAAAGACCTAGCCTTAATGGCTGCTGATGATCGTCAAGGATCATATCAAGTTTGGTCTTCAGACTCAGATGATGACGAAGTGAGAAAGCCATCTCATAGTGCTTTCATGGCCTATGATGTCGATAAGAGCTTTCTAAAAGACACTTCGGAGAAATTGAATGATGAGGAAATGATGAAGGTTGAAGAAACTGCGGGTCATGGGTTTGTGTCTTCGGAGGGATTGGAAATGACAGCTGCTAATACTCCGAAGACTTGGTTTGAAGACTCTTCTGATGATGATGAGGAAGTATGCTTGATGGCAAATGACACTCGTTTGACAATCCCAGAACAAGTATCAAAACTTCTTTCATCTTTTAAAATTCTCATTTCTCATTCTGCTCCAATTATAAATGAAATAACTCGTGATTGCTCTGTTATGCATAAATTACTCATTGATGCTAAAAATAGGGAAGTACTCACTGAGCAGGAGCTTCTAAGCTTGAGGGGGAGAGTAGAGAGCCTGAAGCTAGCATTAGAAAAATCCAATCTTAGAATCTCCTTGTTAGAAGAAAACAGAGAAAAATTCCTAAACAATCATGATGTAATCTTGAAACAGCAAAACATATTTTGTGAAACAGCCAAACGATTATATGCGCATATTACTAGAATTTATCATTCAGCTGATGTTTGCAATATCCAACATAGACAACTATTGCCTTTCATTGAGTTTAAATTAAAGGAAGTAGATAGTATATCCTATGAATGCGAATCTATAGTATCAGGTTCCGAAGTTACAAATCCATCATATAAACAAGGCCTGATATCTGTAGAAAAACATCTAAATGCTGACAACTTGTTGAAAATATTTCCTCAAGAAATTCCCATCCTGAAAAAGGTTGTACCTCAAATTGAAACAAAAGAAAAGGAACTTGTCAATAACATGTCTGAGAAGGATTCTGAAAGTGATTCGGACATGGAGGAGATTGATTGTTCTTCCTTGATATTGTTAAAGTCATCCTCTATATCCGAATCGACCTCCGAAGACATTTCACAAATGTCTTCGGTGGACAAAGGAAAAACAAAAATGGATTGTGAATCAAAAATTTTTGAAACCAAAGAAACTTCTAATTTCAAACTTCACATCACTGATGAATCCGACTCTTATGATCAATATCTCAAGGATGATTCAAAAAGGCTAGTCAAAGTGGCATGTATCTATCCTAAGGTTTCTTACTTCAAAAACACTATTTTTGTAAAACCCGGTGGATTACCCTCAATTGATAATGAATTGCAAAAAATTCTTGAAAATGATAACTCCACAGTTACAAATGAAGGTTTTTTCTCATCATCCAAAATGGTCGAGAACGAAATGAATGAGAAAATGGAAGTAAAAATAAATATAAGGAAACAAGATTTATACGGTCACAATGTGTATAATCGTCTTTGTTTTAAAAAAGAGAAAATACTCAAAAACATGTCACACTTGCTAAATCTCAAGAAGGATGATCACATTTACTTTAATCAAAACTACAAACAAATTCAAGTTGTGGAAAAACCCACAGTTCCGAAGATGGATGTATTGGAATTAATGGAATCTTGTGAATGTGTACCTTTTACACACAATCCTGAAAATGAAGTTTCAAAATCAAAAGTTTTAACCAACAAAACCTCGACACAAAAACCCCAAATTTTTAAAAGACCACAAATTCTACAAAAACCAAAATCAGCGGTGGTGATTTCAAAACCAACTCAAAAACCCACGGTTGAAAATTCGAAAACCAAGCAAACCTTAAATCTTGTGAAAAGAAAAACTCCTTTTAGAGATTTGAAACAAAATGAAGCAATTGCTTCCACTTCTGGTACAAAACCTGTTTGTTCAAAAATCTCAGAAGTTAAAAGTCGAAATGAAAAACCAACTTTCACACCATCAAAACCTAACTTTCCTAATCCAAAATTTCAAAAACCGACGAAGAAAACATTTTCAAAAGGAAACAATCTGATAGATACATTCCACAAATGGCTGGACAACAATTTGGATATGTTTAAGGATAAGGATCTCTCATTAAATGACTTTAAAATGGCATACGAAGTGTATCTTTGTACCTCTACGTTGTGCAGCTCAATTTCAACGAAGTCAAAAATTGAAAAACCAAAACAAAACTGGAAAAGAAATGAATTGAAAGAAAACTTAACTGCAAAAACAAAAACATCAAAAACTTCAATATCCTCAAAATCAAAATATTCCATTCAAAAATGGATTCCGAAGTCTGCCATTTTGTCAGTCACTTCGGACTCATCATTTTTAACTAAAAACTCTTCTGAATCCTGGTCAAACACTTCGGAATCGTGCTCATCACATGAGACTTCGGAGAATTTGATTAATTTAAATGCAAATGAAATTTCTGAAGAGGCCGTAGAAAAATGGATTCAAGAATCCTTTGCTTACCCTGAGGACCCAAGATTGATTGGGTACCAACTCCTTCTTGATTGATTGCAGGTTATGTCTGATGAGTGGTATGATTCAAAATGGTACATGGATAGTGGCTGCTCAAGACATATGACTGGGAGGAAGGAATATCTCATGGATTACAGGAATTTGGATGATGCTGGAAATGTTCGCTTTGGTAATAATGAAACATGTCCAATTCGGGGATATGGAAAAATAACAAATGGCCAATTCACTATCAGCCGAGTGGCATTTGTTGAAGAATTAAAACATAACCTTGTGAGTATATCTCAATTGGTGGTTGGAACAGGAAACGCTGTCACATTCAACAACCAAGGGAGTGTAATCACCAAAGAAGCAACAAATGAAGTCTTACTGAAATCAGAAAGGAAGGGATCTATGTTTCCCTTAAATCTAAAGCCAGTGTCAGGTGGGCAATCCTTATGTCTTCTCTCCAAAGCCAACTCCGATGTCAGCTGCTTATGGCACCGAAGACTCGCCCATCTGAACTTCAAAGACCTGAACAAATTGGTGGCTATGGATTTGGTTCGAGGTATGCCGGCTCTCAAATTCGACAATGATTCTCTTTGCTCAGCTTGTGAACATGGCAAGCAGACAAAACAAAGGCATCCTACAGTGATCAACCCAAAAATCACCGAACCTCTTTCTTTTCTCTTCATGGATTTGTGTGGACCATCTGCATTAGAATCAATAGGAAAGAAGTAGTACATTCTTGTTATTGTTGATGACTATTCAAGGATTACTTGAGTGTTGTTCCTAAGAAACAAATTAGATGCAGAGTTTGCAGAGAAATGGGAGTTGTGTTCGCGTAAAGAGTGTCATGGAAGAGATGAGAAGTTTATATAGTATTCGTGGTCCTTAGGTCATTTAATGCACGATTGAAATGGTCCTGTAGAAAATGGACACCTCAGCACCTGCTCATCCCACTATCTCTGCAAAAAGGAGAAATATACGGCTGTCAGTTGCAATGATTCAAAATTTGAACCGCTACTTTTTAAGAAGTCATTATGGTTAATGTTTTCCATTTAATTTTCATTGACAGCTGTAAACAAACGGTTATAATTCAAGGAATGTTTGTCTCTGTGATTTATCATAAATGTGGAAATCATTTGAACATTTAATTGACTTCGCAGTTATGAAAAATTATGACCGTTGAGGGTACGCTTCGGAGCATAAAGTTATGTTTGATTTCGAAGAGTGTTTTTTTTCACTTCGGTGATTGACACATGATTGCAAAGTGTTCATCAATGTACCGAAGTCCATATGTTTTTCTCTTTGTTTTTCTATGAGTTTTTGATTTTACTTTTGACTGATGCAACATGTCGTTTAACCTTAGCTTTCATGAATAATATGAAAAGATGAT
This sequence comes from Cichorium intybus, assembly GCA_023525715.1. Classification (NCBI taxonomy): domain Eukaryota; kingdom Viridiplantae; phylum Streptophyta; class Magnoliopsida; order Asterales; family Asteraceae; genus Cichorium; species Cichorium intybus. The sequence goes on along the minus strand of CM042016.1, from coordinate 59,461,327 downwards.
TTAACGAGTTAATGTTCAGAATCATTCGAATCATGTTGGAAGTCCATTTTTCATTTAGAAGTTTGTTTGATTCAATATCGGTCATGGATGTATAAGTCTAATCACCCCATCACTAACTTGATTTCGCATTTGAAAACATGTTTTGAGTTTTGCTTATGTACTTCAAAATTTTCAAATATAATAAAGATAACATACTTTGCATTTGAAATTTAAAGAAGTTTTCATTCGTGAATTGAGCATCATAAGTGTTTTAGAAGTTGGATTGGATTGTTTTGGAGATTTATTTGAAAATTTTATTCCTTTTCATCAGTTGAAGTGTTTGGATACTAAGCTCTGATGACAAGCCTTTGAGCTTCGTACACCACTCCCACTTTATCATTTAAGATAGACTACTTGAAATGTTCATATTATTCTACAAGGTACTCGACTATGTTATAGGAGCTCCTTGTATCGTTATTTAAAGCAGAAGAATAAGCCTTTGAATGCTGATTTTTCTTTTGCATTCCCTTGGTTATCTTTTGGTTTTTGTTTGTCTTTGTTTCTTTTGACAAATGTTTTCTATTTTTCTTTCTTGTTTTCTATTTTGATTTTTGCTTTTGTTTTCTATTATGAATTTCCTTATCCGAAGACATAGAACATCTCCATTTGGTTTCTTTCTTTGGTGCTTTTTGTTTTTGTATTAAACAATCCTTGTGAGTGAAAATCTTCATATAGTTCAATTTTGTACCATTAATGAAAAGAGATGTAAATTTACTTATCAAACAATGTTGGTATTATTTTTGAGGAAAACTTCGGAGCACTTGAATTATCCTGTGTAGTTTTGAGGCTACATGATTATATTGAAGTTGAAGCGAGTCAAGTTTCGAAGGGTGGTTAGAAATAGACATTATGTTAAGGTTATTGAAATCAAACAAGGCTTTAAATTGTAAAATAGCCTTGAACTCACTTCGAAGTCTGTCTTCTTACCAATGTTTCAAGTCGATTCCCAAATACCTTTTAGTGCAATAAGGTATGATTTTCAGAATCTAAAATCAAAGTTTTGTCCTTTACTTGGTTAATTCATGAGAGAAAGATTGAACTTTGTCGTTTTGCATCAAAATTTTCTTGTCATTTGGTATGAATTTTCTTGTATTTGAATTTCCTATGACTTAAACAACTTTTTATTTTTAAACTTAAAGGATGAAGTCAACATTTGTTCAAGTGATTTTCAAATTTGAAGAGTTTATTTTGAAGAAAAGTTTGTTCCGCAGACCTCCGAAGTGATATTTTACTTCGGGGTATTGCAGTGCAGTTCCAAGTGTTTTTGCTTGTTTTTCTCCGATGAGCTCCGAAGCCAAAATTGACTTCGGGGGTCTGCGGAGTTTAGTGTTTTGTAATTTTTGAATTTGCAGAAAATAGTAAGAGTGAGCAAATCTGGAATATATTGAAGAGTTGATCCATCTATCATTCCAAGTCCACTAACGATTCTTGTGAATGCTTCTTCATTTAGAGCCTTTGTGATGATATCTGCCAATTGTTCTGTAGTGTGAACAAAGTGCACCTCAATATTCCCCTCCTCAACATGACTTTTGATGTAGTGATAGCGAAGAGCTATATGCTTCGTCTTCGAATGTTGAATTGGATTGTGGCATATACGAATTGCACTTTGAGAGTCACAGAACAAAGGAATTTTTCTCATATTAATGGCATAGTCTTTCAATTGACTCTGGATTCATATGATCTGTGAAGTACACGCTGCAGCTGCTACATATTCAGCCTCTGCGGTAGAGATAGAGACATAAGTTTGCTTCTTGGATTGCCAGCTGATAAGTTTGTCATCTAAGAACTGACAACCCCCCGAAGTGCTCTTGCGATCAATAGAGCATCCACCAAGATCGGAGTCTGAGTAAGCTTGAATGTACAAGCCAGAGTTTGATGGATACCACAGACCATAAGCCGTAGTTCCATGAAGATATCAGAATATTGTCTTAACCGCAGCCAGGTGAGGTTCTCTTGGGTCAGCCTGATATCTAGCACAATTGCAAACCGCAAACATGATATCTGGACGACTGGCTGTAAGGTAAAGCAGGGATCCAATCATACTTCGGTATTGTTGTATGTCTGTCTTCGGTTTGTCTAATGATGGATTCAACCTTGTACCTGCAGGCAAAGGGACTTTTGCTTTGGAGCAGTTAGTCATTCCGAACTATATCAATAGCTAGTTCCTCGTCAAAGTGCATATTAAGCTTCATAAGCCGCTCCACGTATCTTTGCATTTTGTGTATGTGGGCGCAAACAGACTCTCCCACCTTCATCTAGCAGGCCATGAGTACCTTGACTACTTCATACTTTTCCAAACGAGCTCACTTATGGAACTTTTCCATAAGTTCCTTGTTCATCTCGTATGCCCAGTAGTCCTCATAGAACCTCTGCACTTCAGGGACCATAGTGGCAACCATTACGCATGCCACTTTGGTAGCATCGTCATAGTGTTTCTTGAATGAGGCACATTCCTCATGAGTAGCGGTTTCTTGATCAATCTCGACGAGCTCCTTGTCAAGAACATACTCTTTTTCCTCGAATCTGAGGGCCATCTTGATATTTCACATCCAATCGTTATAGTTGGTGCCATCTAATGTCGCCTTCGAGCATAGCGAGAGGATCGAGGAGAAGTTGGTGTTATGGGTGGAGTGGGGAGCGGTGGGAGCAACAGGAATATTAGGAGAAGATGTCTATAAAAGAATATAGTTTTGATCAGATAGGGAAATCCTCAATATTTAACCCAATGATAAATATTAAGGCTAGGATCCAAACATGTAATTACACAACTTAGAAAAGGGATGTCGTAATCTAATTGTAAATTACATAAAGGTAGGTAAATGACTATTTACCAATCTCACTGCGGAAATAATCATATTAAGTGAAACTCCTTGATCTGTGAGATTCATTGAACAATTCGATGGCATGTTTAATCTCGATTATGCCCTTATGTTTGTGACTGGGATGCTGAGGATCACAAACAAGGTGTGAATGACCATACAAATCACATGGTAACTTTACAAATGATTATCATCTCGATTGATGTGCCGGTTAACCACACGAGCTCCATCAACAATGATAACTTGCAAGATACCCATCACCACTCTTTATGAATCCTATTAGCGTGCCGGTTAACCACACGAGCTCCACTAACAATCCATAAAGCGTAATGTGTGATTTCATGGGTTTGCATACTATTTACTTTTCCTAAAGTAACTAGATTGGGTTTTGTTAAAGGTTCTAGTACTTTGTTTAATAGCATTATACTTTTAATGAGATTAGGATTTTCCTATCAAATGCATTCTGCTAACGACACTCCACTAGTCAAGGAAGTGGTGGGTGAGAGTGGACACCCATTCAACCGTCATTTTATAGACAGTTTCCTTATACCCCCCTTATAGACTAGTTTTGTGAATGAGGCATACTAGCGATTTGACTGACTTAATCTTCTATAAAATATTAATCTTATAATAATAATATATAAGATGTATTTTAAACAATTTAAAAAGTCTTTGATTTAGTTTATGTCTTTTAATTAACTGTAAATTAAATCAAATAGGGATTAAGAAATTAATTCAATTAATTTAAATCCTAATCCTTGCCCATTAGGTGTAATCGATAATAAGGCCAAGGGGTTTCCAATTATTAATTAATCACATTTACCAAAATTAGAAAACCCTAAAAGGGGCCAGCAATTTTCGCAGAACACAAGGCTGGAGGCTAGGGTTTCAGAAACCCTAGCACAAAATCGACAAGCATGTGGGCAAGGGTTTATTTCAATAAACCCTATGCAAAACTTACAAATATAGGGTTTAACATAAAAACAACATGGCTCCGATACCACTGTTGGGTTTTTAGTGTAAACTTTAAAATAAAAATCTAAGTTCACATGCACCTTATAGGGTCTATGTTTTTCACAATTAAACCTATATCTTAGGCCAATTATAAAATAAATAAAAGATGAATTTTATACCTTTGACCTTTAGAAGCTAGCACCACAAATGTCGTGCCTCTAATGGCTCACACCCAAGAACTACCAAGCTAGATGAGCAAGAGAGAGCAATGAGAGATCCTTGAAGTTGGCTTGAAAAACAGGGGAGCCAGGGGTCTCTATTTATAGTCTCCAGGTGATAACCAATAAGGAGTATAGCTGCCTTATTTGAGATCCTGATATGATAAGGCTTTTATCAGATAAAAGGATCTGCTTATCACTACCATAAACAGCCTCATGGGCTGCGAAATCCACAAGGCTCTAAGCCTTGGATTTCGTCCAACCCATTAGGGTTTCCAGGTTATCCATTGCCCAACTATTGAACAGATACAATTCAGCCCCTGCTGTTAGGATTCTGATTGTGATGATGTTTTGATATCCGAAGTACCTATGTTCCTGTCCGAAGTTTTGATGTATGTGAAGTAGGAGGTTGATACGAAGCGTTTCCTGATACGAAGTTCACGTGCTTATTTGAAGACTGTTTTGTTTGTACTTATCTTTTGTTATAGATAATGTCTAGGGTTTTTATGCTTATCTGTAACTAACTGAATTAAGTGTTTATCCAGTTAGATTGAATATCATTCGACTGATTGAATATTCATACAGTTGTTTATTTGAAGACTGTTTTGATTGGAGAACTATCTTTTTACTCTAAATACAATCATTCGACTGATTGAATATTCATACAGTTGTGTCTCGTTGTTAACCTTTGTTCTTAATTTGATCTTAGAAGTGGTATCAAAGCAGGTTGTTTGCTGATCTAATATTAAGATTAATATACATTCTTTGATTCGTGGGTTCAAATCGTTCTTGAATCCACTCTTCCGTGTTTTAGAGTTTTAATCTTGATAATTTTCTAGCAACGATCTAATCTTTCAATGACCTACAACGCGAACAACGCTATGATGAACTACGCAGCCTTACTTGGTTCCAACAACAAGGAACCTATGCTGATTCCTGAACATTACGATCAATGGGCTGATCGTATGGAGGATCACTTATCAGGTATCCATGAAGATCTTCTGAAATCACTGAAGGAAGGACCGTTTACTACTAATGTTCAGACCATATTTGCTGCTAAATCTGGTGAAACTACAACTCCTCCTGTTGATATTGAAGCTCTTATTGCTGTGAACAAGAAGAAGATCGAGAATGACAAAAGATGCATGTGAGAATTGAAAAGGGGTATGCCGCCTGTCGCCTTCAACCTGATTCGAAGGTCAGAGTCAGCAAAAGAGATTTGGGACAGACTGAAGATGCGATACGAAGGTAGCGATGTCATGAAGAAGAGCATTGTCAACAACATTCTGGCTGATTTCAGCAACTTCAAACAACTAGACAATGAGGAGATTGATCAGACGTTTGAAAGGTTTACTGATGTGGTTTATGAACTGGAGAAGTATGGAGTATCAAAGACTTCGCATGAAACAAACTTTCGGTTCTTCCAATGTCTCCAAAGGGAGTGGAAGCAGATCACCATGATGGTGAGAGCTCATGAGAAGATCAACTCTTACTCACTCGAGGAACTCTATAAATTGCTCAAATCATACGAGTATGATGTTCTTGATGAAACTGGTGATACACCCACTGCTGGAACTCTTGCTTTTGTTTTAAAAACCGAATCTGATGATGTCACTGATGCTGATGATGAAGGTGACTAGGATGAAGAAAGTGATACGAAGGCACTATACTCCAACAACAGCATAAATTTTCAGAAACGGCCACAGAACAAACCCAATTTCAATCGAAATTTCAACAATGGAAAATACCCAACTGACAACGCCTAGTAATATCACATATTTTAGTCGTTGTTGAGCCATATTCTTAGTGAAATTATATCATACACATCGTGGTATTCTCACTTTTCGTGCCAGCACTTGTTTGGAAAGAAATAATGAAAACAGGGACCAAAAGCGTGCAATTTGGAAGAAGTTTGAAGATCAAGGAAAAATCAGGAAAAGACGTACGCGCGCCGCGGAATTCATCAACGCACGACACGGTTATGAGGCGGTGGAAAGAATTCAAATGCCGATAAAACGGGGATAAACCCTACGCGCGACGCGGGATACACTTATGCACGGCGCGGTCTCGAGATTTTTGCAACTATAAATAGAGGCTTTTAGGTCGAAAATATTAGCGAAGACCTGGTGGGAAATCAACACCCAAGGCTATTTGACTCCGAGATTTAGCTTCAGAAACCATCTTTTGGTATTTTCATGTTTTTATCTTTAATTTTCAATTAGTTAAATAGTTAGTGATAGTGGCTAGTGTCTTTGGGAGTGACAACCATTGACATTGAGTCTTTGTTTCTATTTTTAATAAGTTTGGTTACGGTGTTGAACCTGTTGGATCTGATTTGGTTAATGATAATCATTTGGTTTATGTTAATTGCTTAGTTTTGCAGTGTTTATGCTTGTGAATGATTTTTGAATGATTGGATTGTGTTTGATGTTTGGATTACCTTTGATTGCTTCTGAATTGGAGATGTACTTCTGATTTCAGTAGGTAACAAGGTTTAGTTAGTAGTTTAGTTTTGTAGATGTTTGGATTACCTTTGATTGTTTTAGTTCTTTTGGGATTGTTTTGGAAAAGTTAGAAACTAGGTCCTCTGACTGTAGCGTGACACTGCAGTTGGTAATCTGTCACCTGTCTCGACCACATAACTCCTGTGGATCGACCCTGACTTCCACTGTGCTAAGTGTGTGTGTTAGGTATTTTCTTATTTTTGACCGCATGACGACCGCTGCGATGTCACCAACAAAACATGCTGAATACTCCAAACCGAAGTCTGATGCAACTCCTCAACCTCAAAAGATGTTGTTAGGTGATTCTTGTTACGACTGTAACTATTGCTTTGGAAAGAATCATCTAGCCAAAGACTGCATGCTGAAGAAGGCAAATGAGAAAAAGGAACGAGTCAAAGATGAAGCATACTATATGAAGAAACTGGAAGAGGTTCGTGCGAAGACTCAAAGCCTTTCACTCGTTGCTCCCAATAGTGGTGATGGAACTTACCAAATCTGGTCATCTGGTTCGGATGATGAAGAAATTCGCAGACCCATACATGCGGCAATGTTTGCTGCACATACCGGCTATGGCATATGGTCCGAAGGGGAGAGTTCGGATGAAGAGGAAGAAAGCAAGATTACTGGTTTCTGTCTGATGGCACAAGGAGCAAACTCTTCATCCAATGCTCACCATACCATTCCAAAACAGGTATCACTTTTACTTCAAAACTTTAACGTTCCTGAAGAACGTTTTATTAATGACCTTAACGAAATTACTTATGACTGTCTGCATATGAATCAACTGCTTGTTTAAGCAAATAATGATACGTGTCAGGCAAAGGATGAAGTAACTTCGCTCAAGGCCAAGCTAGAAGGAATGCGTGGGGCACTAGAGAAAAGTCAACTAAGAATAGATATTTTAGAAGAAAGTAGGTAACAGTACATGAAAAACAATGAATTGTTATTAAAACAAAGAAATATTTTTTGTGAAACTGCTAAAAGATTATATGCGTATATTACTCGTATTTATCATTCATCTGATATTTCTTTAAATAATCTCAAAAAATTACTACCTTTTATTGAGTTTAAGTTACAAGAAGTTGATTCTATTTCATACGAATGTGAATCTATTGTTTCATCAATTGAAATTCCAACCCCAACTTATGCTCATGGTATTGTTCCATTTGAAAAAAATTTAAGTCCTAATGATCTATTAAAAGTAATTGATAAGCTTCTACCCACAATTCCTCTAGAAACTAAAAGTGATTATGAGAATGTTATTTTTAATGCTTCTGAAAATGACTCTGATTCTGATTATGATATTGAAGAAATAGACTGTAATGACTTATCACAACAAAAAACTTCATCAGTCTGTTCTTCAAAATCCGAATCCTCTGCGACTAAATAAAGTACCAATACTCATCAAGAAAATTCTCCTCAGGTTACACAGGACTCTTCGGATGACAAAACTGAATCTTTTCAAATTCTCAATACTTCGGATAACTACTCAAAGTACATGGATAATAAGTTCAAAAGGCTTGACGAACTAGCATGTACGTATCCAAAGGTTGCTAACTTTAAAAATACAGTTTTTATTAAGAAAGGTGTAAAACTTGATGAAGGTTGTGAACTTCTTACGCTTATGAAAGAAGACAATGTGAATGTCACAGCCGAAAGATTTTTCTCATCTAATAAAATGCTCGAAAACACCTTAAATGCTGAAATGGAATTTAAAATCAATAAACGAAAACAAGATATGCATCAGATGAAAAACACCTTCGGACGACGTAAAAATCAAAGTTTTTCATACAATTGAAACTCTTCAAACAATCGAAACTTTTCAAACAATCGAAACTTTTCAAACAATCGAAAATTTTCAAATAATCGAAATTCTTCAAATACTAGAAACTTCACAACAAATAGAAATCAAATAAAGACTAAAACTTCTGTTGAAAAACATAAACAATTCTATGATAATAGACGAAGGAAAAACTATCGTGATTCCCAAAACAAAAAAAAGCATTTCAAAATCAACAAAACTCATTTACTGTCAAAAACTCTTCAATAAAACCTCATAAAATCGTTTTTGAACCTGCGAAACCTATTTGTTCAAACAATAAGTATGAAAAAACAAAGAAAACTTTTACTAAGGGAAGCAACCTAGTTGATACGTTTCATGTTTGGCTTGATAAGAACATGGATTTGTTTAAAGATAAAAGCTTAACAATTCAAGATTTTAAACTTGCTTATGAAGAGTTTCTATGCGAATCTACTCAATGTAGTACTTCATCTGGGAAATCTTTACTTTCAAACCAAAAATAGGTTCCTATGAAACCAAATCCAATTTCAACATTGAGTCCTATAGAGCAAAAACAAAAGAAAATTTTGAAATGGGTTCCAAAAGTCACTAAAACTCAAATAATTGAACCCTCCATCGAGTCAATATTGCTTCAACTTCTGGAACCAAAAAGGATGATATGATCGCTTCATGGATCTATGATCCGAATATTTACCCTCAAGGACCCAAGCCATGTTGGGTACCTGAAGTCTCTCTCTAAATTGTAGGTAATGATCGATGAGTAGTACGATAAGGAATGGTATATCGACAGTGGCTGCTCACGACACATGACGGGGAGGATAGAGTACTTAAGGGATTTCAGAAGTTTAGAAGATGGAGGAGATGTAAAGTTTGGGAACAACGAAACATGTCCCATAAAAGGATATGGGAAGATCACTAATGGCAAATTTACTATAAATCGAGTTGCCTATGTAGAAGGATTAAAACACAATTTAGTTACTGTCTCTCAACTAGTTGTGGGAACTGGTTTAAAAGTCTCATTCGATGAAGCTGGAAGTGTAATCAAGAAGAAAAAGACCAAGGAAGTCTTGCTGAAATCTTCAAGGAAGGGTGAAATGTACCCACTGGATATGAAGCCAATTGTTGGAACACCTTCCATCTGTCTACTTTCAAAAGCCCCTTCGGATCTAAGTTGGTTGTGGCATCGCAGGCTATCTCATTTGAACTTCAAGAATATCAACAAGCTGGTTGCTCTTGACCTTGTCCGAGGTATGCCTACACTGAAGTTTGATAATGACACGTTGTGTGCTGCTTGCGAGCATGGGAAGAAAAAATGTCAAGCTCATCCGATTACCATAAACTCCAAGATCACTAAACCTCTTGAATTGCTACACATTGATCTTTGTGGTCCCTCAACGGTTGAATCTCTTGGAGGAAAGAAATACATATTAGTAATAGTGGATGACTTCTCACGATTCACATGGGTAATCTTTCTGCGAGAAACGTCAGACACACCTGCAGAACTCATAGCCTTCATCAAGCAAATCAATCTTCATTTAAAGAAACCTGTATGAGCTATACGAAGTGACAATGACACTGAATTCAAAAATCAAACAGCTGACTCGTATCTGAAGGAGAAGGGAATAACTCATAATTTTTCTGCCCCCTATACTCCACAGCAAAATGGTGTAGCCGAGCGAAGAAATAGATCATTATGCGAAGTTGCAAGGACCATGCTTGAGTATGCGAATCTTCCAATGTACTTCTGGGCCGAAGCTATTGCAACTGCATGCTTCACTCAGAATCGATCCTACATTCATAGAAGCTTCGACATCACTCCATACGAAGTCATCAACAAAAGGAAACCAAATGTCAAATACTTCCATGTATTTGGTTGCCAATGTTTCATTATGAGACTCAAACCTGGTACTACGAAGTTTGCATCCAAATCCGATGATGGTGTCTTCCTAGGATACTCACACTCTGCGAAAGCTTATAGAGTACTAAATAAGACAACAAGGGAAACATTGAATCTGACGTTTGACGATCATTATATCAAGAAATCAGACACACTCTTTCCTCGTTCCTCTATATTTCCAGAACAAACAACCGAAGTCATACCTCTAGACTCCTTCAATCTTGATTTCTCCTTCCCATTTGACAGTCCTGATCATGCAATCGATGCTGAAGCAAATGCAAAGGACAATAATATACCAGAAATCAACAAGCTTACCGATGATCATCCCACCATCGAACCATCAATAAATAAGCACTCTTCGGTTGAGGGGGATTCAGAGGCACCCAAGCAAAAATATCCTTCCGTTGAGGGGGAGTATGATACATCCAACCCAAAGGATCCTTCAGTTGAAGAAGAAACTACACCTTCTACAACATCTAATCCGAAAGAAGCTCACTCAACTGAACCACCAAGTTCATCTACGGTACAAACACCTTCTCAATGCGAGCGGGAGTCATCTGACAAACCAGCTTCTGTTGAGGGGGAGTCATCTGACAAGCCAGCTTCTGTTGAGTGGGAGTCATCTGACAAACCAGCTTATGTTGAAGGGGAGTCAAGTAACAAGCAAACTTCGGTTGATAGTGAGCAACCAATTCCAAACACTTCGCCTGAAGAAAATCAATCGACTTCGGATTATCCATCTGATACGGAGGAAGTACATGGGGAAACGCTGCCAGGCTATGACCCTGCCTATCCACCTCTTGAAAAATGGACAAGGGATCATCCGAAGACTCAGGTAATTGGTAATCTGGATGAAAAGTTAAACAAGCATCCGAAGGCATTTTCATAAACAAAGAAAAATACACACGAAGCCTGTTGGAGAAATTTGGGATGGAGTACTGTTCAAATGCGAAGGTTCCTATGGCTGCTGGTACAAGACTCACACCTTCGCTTGACAAACTGGCGGTTGATCAGAAAGTCTACAGGAGCATGATTGGTTCTTTACTTTACCTAACTGCCAGTCGCCCAAATATCATGTTCTCAGTTTGCAATTTTGCATGATATCAGGCGAACCCAAGAGAACCCCATCTAGCTGCAGTCAAGACCATCTTTAGCTATCTCCATTGAACTCCTTCTCTTGGTTTATGGTATCCTGCTAATTCAGGCTTCTTTTTACAAGCCTACTCCGATGCTGATCTGGGAGGATGTGCACTGGGTCGTAAAAGCACTTCAGGGCGATGTCAGTTTCTAGATGGCAAGCTCATTAGCTAGCGATCGAAGAAGCAAACATGTGTTTCTATCTCCACAGCCGAAGCTGAATACATAGTTGCTGTTGCATACACTTCTCAGATGATCTGGGTTCAAAGTCAACTACGAGATTATGCTATCTACATGCGAAGAATACCTCTATTCTGTGACTCACAAAGTACCATACGAATTTGTCACAATCCAGTTCAACATTCAAAGACAAAACACATTTCTCTCCGATATCACTTTATTAAAAGTCACGTAGAGGAAGGAAACATTGAGGTCCATTTCATGCATACGAATGATCAGCTGGCAGATATCTTCATGAAAGCCCTTGATGAAAAAGCATTCACACGAATCATTTATGGGCTAGGCATGCTCGAATCATCCGCAGTTCCAAACACATAATCAGCTAAGTACCTTTAATCCAAAATCTTTATCTTTATCTTTATTTTTTTTTAATAATTTTAAGTTTTTTTAGTTTTTTTTTCTCTTAAGAAAATTTTAAACTTTTAAGTTTCTTTTTCATATCAAATTTCTTATGTTTTTGTTTTAGAAAATTTTCTTGTTATCAGAAGCGACACTATTCATAAACGAACCTTCGGTTCCGTTCGGATAAGGTTTTACTAAAAATATTCTGAGTACATAAGTCACTATTCATATACGACACTTTGGACCGCTTCTCAATACACTATTAAAGGACAAAACAGGGTTTTTAGAATCTGTTAAGCATATCTCATTGCACTAAGGGATATTTGGGACTCGCATTGCAACATTGGTAACACTTCGGATGATTTGATCATGGTTAAAGACCTTTTGACATGACCATGCTTCACACAACACTACATGTAAACCTCATGTCTTACTTGCACCCAGTGGTTCTTCCTTTGCATAAGCATATAACTAATCAGGAAGACTTAGTCTTTTCAGGATATGTTCCAGGTGTTGCGTGGTCGTAAACATCTGAGAACTCCTGATACGAAGGAAAAGAATTATTAATGTTATTTTTACTTATGGGATTTATGAAGCTACTTATGAAAACTATATGAATAAGCTAAGAGAATAAAGAGCAATAAATGCTACAAGCCCAAAAGCATCAAAAATAATTCCAAAGAAAAGCAAAAAAGCTAGAAAAGGCACTTTCACAAAACTTCAAGTTTAGCTTCGAATGCACTGAAGAATAGACACTACGACTAGAAATATACGAAGTACTCAAGGCGTACCCCCTGTCTTCAATGCAACAATCAGGATCTCCTGTGACACAGTTGAGAACCGGTTTGGGGGTATGAACATCTTAGTAACCCGTCTTCAGTGACAAGGATGCAGTAGTGCACAACTTTCAAAGGCTTAAGAGAATAAAGAGCAATAAATGCTACAAGCCCAAAAGCATCAAAAATAATTCCAAAGAAAAGCAAAAAAGCTAGAAAAGGCACTTTCACAAAACTTCAAGTTTAGCTTCGAATGCACTGAAGAATAGACACTACGACTAGAAATATACGAAGTACTCAAGGCGTACCCCCTGTCTTCAATGCAACAATCAGGATCTCCTGTGACACGGTTGAGAACCGGTTTGGGGGTATGAACATCTTAGTAACCCGTCTTCAGTGACAAGGATGCAGTAGTGCACAACTTTCAAAGGCTTGTCATCCGAAAGGCGTGTTCAAATACCCCATCTGGTGAATCGAGATAAGTTTTTCAAAAGAATCCCATAATACTTCAAATCAGAAACTCAGTTATGTAACTCAAAAAGAAGTGCTGAGGAATTTGATGTTCAACTGAAGAGTTTACACAAAGATGTCGAGGATGCGAAGAAAACAATCGCTGAATACGAACCGAAGGTGCTAGAGCTAAATGCATACAAGGAGGCACAGAAAATCAGTGACCAGCAGATGAAGATTTTGGTCTCTCAAACAACTGACTCTATCCGAAAGGATATCGCACCGTTGCTCACCTTGGTTAGTCGCTTAACAGGTGCTCCGAAGCTTGCAATGCTTTCGTCACAAGGGGGAGAAGGGTCTCGATTAACAAGACAAACACACATCACCTTCGCTCCAACAGCAACAATTACAACCCTTACACCACTCACTCAATCAACAACTACTACAGTTGGTCTGACTACAAAACCATTCTTTGGATTCACATCAGCACCCTCGTCGACAACAATCATCACAACATCACCAACAACTACTGTTCCTATTGTCTGGGGAAGAACAACACCAATGAAAACCGAATCCACTTCGAGTCTCATAAAAAGATTCTCTGGTGGAATCAAAATTAGAGTTAGTTCTGCACCATCTGCAACATCAACGAAGATAACTACTTCTCAAATTCCTCCTGAGACTGGCCCTTCGGTTGACAAGGGAAAGAAGATTGCTCAAGAATTGACCAAGTCTGAGGAGAAGAAACAGAAAGCTGAAGAGTATGAAAAGTTGAGGCACTTGTATGCGATTTATAGAAAAAGGGTTGGAAATAAAGAAGCTCTGGGTCCTGTGAACAAGATATGGACTTATGAAACAATAATGTCACTGACATTCTCCACAGTTTAAGTTTTTGATCATGTGTCACTGGTGTCTTTCAGTGATGAAAATACAACTGGGTTGTAGCTAGACATCACATTCTCCACAGTTGAAGTTTTTGATCGTGTGCCACTGTTGTCTTTTAGTGATGAAAATACAACTGAGTTGCAGCTAGACATCCTATTCAATCCGAAGCTATTCGCTGCTAATGTCTATGACATTGAGTTTGATCAAGCTGAAAAGAGAAAATTCCAAGAACAAAAACCTAGGTTTCATGCGAATCTTGCTGCTGATCAAACACATGTCTGGTCTTGTCTTAAGATTGTTGGGATTGACAAAATTGAAATTGGTCCACTTTTTGAAGAGATATATCAAAACTACACCTACCACGTCTGAAGAGGAGAACAGAAGGTTGAAAGCTCTTTCACTGTTGTAGACTTCCCACTGATGAATCCGAATGACTTTGTTGTACTTGTTGAAAGATTCTTCAGTCTGAACCAAACAAGAATTTCCAAGCAGATCGTCTTACCAGATGTCAAAGACTAATTGGAAGGTTTATGGGTTCATACCTTCGTAACTTCGCCCTATACGACTATGAGTTGGCAAAACCTTTTAAGCAATATGTTCTAGCTGCAAACAAGGTACTTACTGGGATATCCAAAATCAGCGATGGAAAGATTCTATAGAAACCTTGGGGAGTAGTTTACAAAGGGAGATTGACCAAGAAAGGGGCTTTGAAAAAGTTGTTCTTTGACATCGATGAAAAGGAGAAGTTTCCTTCAACAATTTTGGAAGGAATGATCGCAAGAGTTATAGTGAACAATGAAAACTCTAATGATGCGAAGCCGGAGTTATGTACTCATCTGAAGTGGTGGTTACAAATTCGGAGGGAATTGAACAAAGACTTTCACATGTTATAGACTTCGGATACCTGGAATCTTCACCACAAAAGGGGAGAATGTTAGGATTCTGATTGTGTGATATTTTGATATCCGAAGTACCTATGTTCCTGTCTGAAGTTTTGATGTCTGCGAAGTGGGAGGTTGATACGAAGCGGTTGCTGATACGAAGTTCACGTGCTTATCTGAAGACTGTTTTGTTTGTACTTATCTTTTGTTATAGATAATGTCTAGGGTTTTTGTGCTTATCTGTAACTAATTGGATTAAGTGTTTATCCAATTAGATCTTAGTATATAAACAGCATCAGCCCTAGATGTTTAGCACGTACGTACTTTAGAACAGTCGGTTTATTCATTGTAATGGTACTTATAGTTGCTCGTCATTAAAAGACTTGGAGCACTATCTTTTTACTCTAAATACAATCATTCGACTGATTGAATACTCATACACTTGTGTCTCGTTGTTAGCCTTTGTTCTTAATTTGATCTTACACCTGCATTATTAATTAATTCAATTAATCCCAAAATTAATTCTAATTAATTTCTGATCAATTATTAATTCAATAATATGATTTCTAATTAATATATTATCTTTATAATATATTAATAAATCATTATTTCTCTCTCTTAATTAATCATCTAGTCCCTTGCCATTTATGAGGGCAACCCAAAAAGACTGTGCTGCTGTCAAATTAAGTGTACTTCTAAATTATAGTTATTGCTTAGACACCTTAATCCAACTTTTCAACACTTTGATTGAAAGAAAGAAAGTTAAAGAACACCTTGACTGGTGGATAGTTGTCAGACAATGCATGGTTGATGCTCACAAACGTCATTTCTACTAATGCTTCAGATGTCACTTCGCACAAAGAGAAGATTGTTGAAGCTATTTTATGATGAAGCGTTCTCACCTATATGAAGACCCAGCCATGCGAAGAGTCTAGTTTTTGTGTCTGACGATCCAAAGACTTGCATAACAAACCTTATCTTCACACGACATTCATATGTCAAACTCCGCGTTACACGTTGTTGTATTCTTACTGATAATGTATAAATATCAGTGATATCATCTGGGTCGAGTGTGCTTGTTATCACCAATATTGTAAAACCTCTCAAGTTAAATCAAAGCATCCGTGTTTACTTATTTTCTCATCTGTTTTTCATTATAGTTGATTGTTTGATTGTTCCTTGAATCCGACTTCTAATATCTAAATAAAATCTTCATTGTTCAAATTCTTTACTCAATAGATTCTTCATTTATTGTCTCTTCAATCTCTTCAAGAACAATCTTACTCCCACTGGCTTCTTTGGATATGAGTTCTTTCTCACTAAAGACTCTCCTTCGAGCCACAAACACTTTTTTCTCAGAAGGCCAAAGGATTTGCGAGATAACCAATGAAATGACACTTCTCTGATCTGGGTTTAATCTTGTCATGATCTTCATGATGAATCAAGATTTCACAACCCTAAACTTTCACATGTGCTAGTGAGGGACGAACCCCACTCCGTATTTTAGATGGTGTCTTTGCAACCTACTTAGTCGATACAAGGTTTAAGATGCGAGTTGGGTAGTCAATCTCGCGCTATAGCGTTGCTACAGCATCGAGATAGCATTTCGCGGACTCATGCCGAGATAGAAATGAAAATCTTGGTAAGTAGCTGGCGCTATTATCACCGAGATTTTCCGAGATTGTCCAAGATTTAGCGCTATTTGGGACCGCTATAGCGGCGCTATGACCGCTATTTTGGACCGGGTGATTATTTTTCCGGAATTTTTGAAAATATTGGGTTGTTAACTGTAATATGTGTTGAGGTCATTATTTTGTGTATAATTCTTATTATGGGATATGATTCTTTGTATCAGATATGATTTTGATTAACAAGAAATTCAAGTATTACTTTTGAATATAGGAGTATAAATATTAATTGTATGTAATATAAAAACCCGCTATTCTACCGCTATACCACTGCTAGAACCGTTATTTAAATAGCGGCCAGTGACCGTTATTTCATTTTCGACCGCGATAACTGCATACGATGCGAGTTGCTGTTTCTAGGATATAATCCTTTGAAATTATTTGGAAGTGTAGCTCGACACACCATGTATCGAACCATTTCAAACAATGTTTGATTTCACCTTTCAGACACATTACTATGCAGCGATGTTCTAGGACGAGACAACTGTCAAAGCATTTCACGATTCCTAAGATGTTTGCAAAATATAATAGTCAGATATTCTAGCCCAGTTGATTTTTTACTTCATTTCGAAACTCTTTGAACACTTCAAAGCTTTCTATCTTATGTTTAATAAAATAAACACACACACACACACACACACACACACATATATATATATATATATATATATATATATATATATATATATATATATATATATATATATATATATATATATATATATATTGTCTATCACGTCTTGTGACGGATCTGAACGGTCCACAAATATTTGTATGGATTATTTCCAACAAATCATTGCCTCTTTCATAATTTCCTATGAATGGTATTGTTGTCATCTTCCAAGTAAGCAAGATTCGCACACATCATTTGACTCTAAGTCAAATGATTCCAAGATCCTGTCCACCTAGAGCTTGGGATGCAAATCTTGTTTATATGGCCAAGGTGACAATGCCACAAACATGATTTATTGAACACACTTTCGGAGGAATCAGCATTTGTGAAGTCCGGATTTGGCATGAATGCAAAATAAGAACATCATAAACACTAAAGAATAATATAAAATGTGCCAGATGATTCATAGATGTTAGATGACACAAAGATTAGGCTCCTAGAGTATAAAACCCAATGACTACACATACGCTCAATATCTCTCACATTGTGAGCTCACTCCTAATAATGAATCATACAAAGACTATATATAGTCAAGTTACACAACTACGTCAAAACCCTAATGCCCATATGTCATAGTGGGCCTTCCAAGCCCGCAAGTCATCAGCCCACGGAAAGCTTTGTACCTTAACAATCTCCCCCTCTGAGCTTGGAATGGATGACGCGGCTTTAAGTACCATATCGAGGAATCTAGCGAATCTGAAGTCGATAGTGACACAATGTGTAGATGTGAATCCTCGAATCTTAATACATCGGTAGACTCCAATCACTGGCCGTGGGATAGTGGCGTGAATAAGAATCGTGCTATAGAGGACCTCCATACCTCAAGCAACCAAAAGTAATCCCTAAGATAAGCATAAGCGCATACCTGTCAAGAAAATCCATTTCGGAATCAAAATCTGAATCGCCTTATAGAAGTGACAAATTCCCCCTCTTCGTTACATATGTAGGTCCAATGATCTCACAATAACACAATGATATCAATCAAACAATAAGAACACAATGAGATTAAGCTTCAATGCACTCTTGTATTGATCAAGACTAGTACATAAGCTTGTGTGATTGCCAAGAACAATAATTCTCTCTCTCTAGCTTAGCACAATTCTCTAGGCAATCAACATGACAAATGATGTCATAAAAACCTTAAATACTCTAGACCTAATGACCTAATGACCTAGGCCCATAAGAACAATCCACTAGCCTAAAATGGTGTGGACCACAAGGACCAAAACCGAACAACCCTTGGTTGGTCGGCCTTCCCACTGAATTACAAATAAAGCCCTAAATTAAAAATATCTTTTACAATTTTAGTCCTAATAAATAAAGATTAAACCAAACTAAAATAATTCCCAACAATCTCCCCCTTGGTTTAACGCTTCATTTATATTCAGGCTTCACTTGAACTTGGACGTCGGTTGAATACTACAGAAAATCTTCAACCCTCTCCCCCTCAAATTGACAATCTCCTCCTTAGCAGGAAAACCTTCCTCTTAGCAGGCAACAAGGAGTGAATGTTGATGGAATTCAGCATATTGCAGCAACAACTTCATCTTCGATGCAGGTCATCTTCGGATTTGGATTGGTAAGCACCTTAGGCAATAGAGCATGTCTAGAATCAGCACATCCAGCTTTTGATTGGACTTTGATTTTGACTGGCGTCTGACTCTTCTTCTCTTCATTTGATCACTTCAGGTGTTAATGCAGTAACAAGTTGAATGAGGAGGAATTCAAGCAACTTCTCACATGGAATTCAGCTTCACCTTCTTCAGGAACAAATTTTGTGTCGAAATTCTTGAACGTTGCATTTTACTGGTGCTTCTCGATACAATCACTAATAAGAAAATCCTGGTGCTTCTCGCAGTTTCTGTGTGAACCCGGGGGAATGCACTATGATTGTTTGAGTATCGAATAACTACTCGTGGCCGTTTTGTTTTGGGCCCCTACATATCCTTGATCAAAGATCTCAATGCGGTTGACAAGTTGACAAGTCAACTTGGCTCTTGGCAAGACGTTCAATGGTATCCAAACTCTGCGGAGTGTACCATCCTAGTGCCAATTTTGAATCAGGTAAAGTTGTCGGGGTCTCACAGCTATTGTGGTAAACAACAACAATCACTGACCCAGAGTTTCAATGTTTCATCAATGTGAGGTAATATCACATTGAATCATGAACATCTTGTTTAGAAGAAGTTTTAGGTCAAGAGTGGTATGAGCGTGTAATATGTCTTGGTTACAAGACATACCCATCGGCTAGACTTTCGAATTGCCATCAGTGTATGGTCTAATACACTAAGTCATCTAACTCTTGAATTAGAAGCTTTGTTAGGTGAGCAAGGTTGTTGATGCCTCACATTTACTACTTGTGTTGTAGCAGAGATCATTAGCATAGATTGTCGAAATATCACCATTACTTAGTTTAGAGTAATAAATTGTCTGTTTCTAGCATCAGAAATTTTAAAGATGGTTAAGAAAGGATTGGTGCATGTGATAGACTATGATACGTAGACTAACCATCGGTACAGACTTTTTAACTCTCGACTTTGAGTGGTTTCTCTCAAAGCGTCTAGAAGTTGGCGTTACACAAGAAAAACTTTTAGATTGGATAAGAAGCGGTTGCTAGTGCTTCACATTCATTAGGGTGTACCAATTAAGATTACAAACACTTAAAATTTACCTCAGCAATGAGTGCTATAAACTCGGGGCGTCGTCGGTAGGTAAAAATGTTTTTGGATTTCTTCTTTAAATTTTAAGGAAAGATATGAAAATTATAAAAAATCTAAAATCTTTTTGTCTTTTTAAGTTTTGTAATTTTTTGTTTGTTTTTATTGATACCAATTGTAATTACTTATATTTCTGATACCACTTTTAAGTTTTTAAAGTAAAGAAAAGACATAAAGGTAAATACATATTTTTGGTTTTTGATTTTCTGAAGGGAAAGATATGAAAATTATAAAAAATATGAAAATATTTTTGTATTTTTTAAACTTTTGATTTTTTGTTTTGTTTTCGAAAGGTATCGTAGAAACCTTGGACGGAGTCAAATTTTTGTTTTTCTTCTCCCCGTAAATTTGTGCATGGGAAGAAGATTGGAAATAAAACATGTACAACTTTACCTAAACAACAAATAATAAAGTAAAAAAATATTTACAGAACTGATTTAATAATCAGTGAAACGTATCATTTTTAGCATCTCGACAAGCACATTGAATCGAGCTTTTGCAACAGGTTTGGTGAATAAGTCCGCCACATTATTATCAGTGTGGACTTTTTCAAAATGGATCAATTTACGCTCGAAGCAATCTCTGATAAAATGAATTCTAATATCAATGTGCTTTGTCTTAGAATGCTGGACAGGGTTTTTCACAATTTGGATATCAGCTTCATTGTCACAGAAGATTGGAGTGTCAAGAAAGTTCATACCATAATCAAGGAGCTGATGCTGCATCCAAATGACTTGAGAGCAGCAGGCCGAGGCAGCAACATATTCAGCTTCTACTGTAGACGTTGACACGGTCTGTTGCTTTCTGCATTGCCATGAAATCAGTCTGTCTCTAGAAACTGACATCCAGCACTGGTGGACTTTCTGTCAATTTCACACCCTCCATAGTTGCTATCTGAAAAGGCATAAAGATCAAATTCACGGTTCTTTGGATACCAGAGACCAAATTTTGGTCTCCCCTTAAGGTATCGAAAGATCCGTTTGATAGCATCAAGATGAGAAGGTTTAGAATTAGCCTTATAACGAGCACACTGGCAGACTGCAAAAAAGATATCCGGTCTACTAGCAGTCAGATACATCAGCGAGCCGATCATCGAACGACAATAAGTTTAATCAAGTGATTGGTCATCTGAGTCTGAAGATAGTAGAGGTCGCTCAGCCATTGGAGTGTTAGCCTCTTTTACATCCTTGAAACCGAACTTTGCAAGAATATCCTCTACATACTTCGCTTGATGAAGCAGGATACCCGTTGAACTTTGCTTCACTGGTAAACTCGAGAAACATCGTCATCTCTCCTAACGAACTCATCTCGAATATTTTCTTCATCACTGTTTCAAACTCCATGCACAGAACATCGCTTGTTGAGCCAAAGATGATGTCATCCACGTAAATCTGGACAACGATTTGATCATCATCTTGGCGTTTGATGAACAAAGTCTGACCAATACTTCCACGAGTGTAACCATGCTGCAGCAAGTGTTCTGTCAAGGTAGCATACCAGGCACGAGGAGCTTGATGTAGACCATAAAGGGCTTTATCAAGCTTGTAGACGTGATTTTGAAACTTGGAGTTAACAAAACCGGGAGGTTGATCAACGTAAATCTCCTCTTTCACCTCACCGTACAAGAATGCCGTCTTGACATCCATTTGGTAGACAGTAAAATTCATGTAAGAAGTGTAGGCAAGGAAGAACTGAATCGCTTCAAGTCGTGCTACTGGAGCATATACTTCCGTGTAATCAAGTCCCTCAATCTGTCTAAAGCCTCGAACCACCGGGCGTGCCTTGTTACGCACGATCACTTTCAAATCATCTTGCTTGTTGCGAAACACCCATTTTGTATCCAAAGCCTTTTTGCCTTCGGGCAGTTCCACCAATTGCAAAACATTCAACTTCTCAAACTGGTTCACCTCCTCATGCATTGCATCCACCCAACTAGGTTCATTTAGTGTCATCTCTACGTTCTTCGGCTCAATTTGAGAAATGAAGCACGAATAGAGAAACTCGTTGACTTGACCACTTTGGCTTCTAGTTATGACACCATCATCCAGAGGGCCAATATATTGTTGATTGGATGGTCCCGTTGAATCCTTGAAGGGACTTCATATTGGAGCGAGGCAGTAGAGACCGGAAGATTGGTTATATTCTCAACCCTTTCTACGCCTGAAGCACCTCTATCAGAATCTCTGAAGTCGTGAGAGGTACTTGTAATGTACTCGTCAGTAATCCTTTCTGGAAAGAGAGAATCCATGAGAGTAGACTCAAACAGATTAGTAGGATCGGGTTGAATAACATCTTCAGGGGTAGTTGACTGCTCAACAACTGGGGTATCGCCAACAACTTGGGATGAAACATCAGGAGCATTCTCAGTAATGGAAGCAGACGCAGGAGATGCACCGCCATCATGAACAGGATTTTCAATAATGACTGATAGAGTGATAAGATCAGGAACAATATCTTCAACATCATCACTGTTGGTTCCACTGGAGCCTGGTTTGTCACCTGAAACAACATCAGAAAGCACATAGAAAGGTTTAAACAATTCAGCATAATCAAACAGCCAGTCAGGTCCATCACGGGCATCAGTTGGATTCTCTTCTAGCCAGCGAACATCAAATGATTCCACGATTTGCTTTGTCGCCTTGTTGTACACTCGATACGCTGTTTTATTTGCATATCCAACGAAGTAACAATCATCCGCCTTGGAGTTGAACTTCGGAGTAGCTTCAAGATGAAAAAGAGTGCAAGGACAGCCAAAGGTGCGGAAATGTGAAACATTTGGCTTGCGACCATAAAGAATCTCGTAAGGTGTCTTCATTTGAGGTTTGTTGATGATGACCCGAGACATAGCAAGCTGTGTTGATCGCTTCAGCCTAGAAAATCACCGACAGTTTAGAATCGCACAGCATGGTACGCGCAGCATCATTAAGTGTTCTGTTCCGTCGCTCAGCAACACCGTTTTGTTGAGGAGTACGAGCAGCACTTAACTGACACATGATACCCTTATCTGCACAAAACTTGTTAAGAACTGCATTCTTGAATTTCGTTCCATTGTCGCATCTGATGGCCTTCAGTTTCTGATTCGTCGGATTTTCAAAGAGCTTGATGAATCTAATGACCAGATCTGCAGTTTCACTTTTGTTCTTTAAGAAGAAAACCCATGTAAAACGTGAGTAATCATCAATAATAACTAAGCAGTAAGAACTACGATTGAGACTAAGAACATTAATCGGGCCAAATAGATCCATGTGAATCAACTGAAGAATCGAATCAATGGAACTGATCTGCTTGGGCTTATGTGACTTTTTGTGATGTTTCCCATGAGCAAAGGAAACACATTTCTCGAATGTAATGAAGTCCTTAATTGGAAGTCCTGCAACCATGTTGTTCTTTGCAAGGCGATTCAGATTCTTTGCATTGGCATGACCGAGACGTCTCTGCCACAACATCGCGCTTTGTTCTACAGCTCTAGAGAATAAGCAGGTGACATTTTCGGGAGTGTTATGATTCATGTCGATGATGTAAGCATGGCTTTTTCGTTCCGATCGAACAAGAATCCACTCCTCTGGAATGACTACGCCGGGCTTGAGAATCAGACATTCCTTCTTCGTGAAGTGAGTTGAAAAACCTTTGTCACATATTTGAGAAACGCTCAGCAGACTGTGCTTGAGCTCAGGTACAAAATTCACGTTCTCAAACTTCAACACACCATTCGACACCGTCCCTCTTTGCATGATCATCCCTTTTTCACCTCCCGCAAAGCAAACACATCCCTCGTTGAATTTCTCAATGTCGTGTAGTTGGGACATGTCGCCTGTCATGTGCCTAGAACAGCCACTATCAACATACCAAGGTCTGCTGATATTCCTCCGTAATTGTTCCTCCACAAGTCGTGGGATCAATTAGATTTAGGAACCCAGTCCATACGGAAACTGGGTTTACCTTCACTATCAACACATCTAACAGATTCAAAGCTCATATCACGTTGATCAAATTTTGGTGAGACATTTGAAAATGTTTTAACACTGCCTTTGGGAACCCATTTCATATTTTGTTTAAAACGCTTATCTTTAGACCAAATGGGAACATTTGCATTTGAAGAGGAGTTAGAACTGCAAGAAGTTGATTCTTGAGAAGACTTGGGTCTTACAAAAGTTGGTAAGCCATAGTTACTTCTAGAAGCAGTTCTATTCCAGGCATTCGTGTTATTCTGATGTCTCTTTTTAGAACATGACCTTGAGGGTTTTCTCTTATGAGATGTCCCTTTTGGTACATTCTGCAAAAATTGTTCATTTTGAGAAGCATACATGTGTCGGGGATAATTCCTAGCAATAGGACCGAAAATTCCACAGTTAAAACAAGTCTTTCTTTTTAAAGGAATGTTGGAATTTTGTCCAAGTCCAGATTTAAGCAAATTATTACCACACACACACACACATGCAAGCAACAGATTTATCAGACAAATTTTTGTTCCTAGCAGTTTTTGAATCAACACCACACAAAGGTTTAGAAATAACATGAGTCTTAGAATCAAAATTAACATCAACACAAAAATCATCTGAATTAGTCTTCAAACAATTTTTAATAGAATTTAAGGCAGATGAGTCTTCAACTTCCTCAATCTTCGTTTTTAGTTTATCTGCACATGAGATAGAAACATCAGTATTTTTCATTTCAGAACTCTCAGCGGTGCCAGATGTACTTGGTTGAATATAATTTGATAAAAAACAGTCTTCAGATTCTTTAGTGTTTGGTGATGGAGTAACATTATTATTTTATGGTGGGTGAACACCACTATACCCTAGACCTTCACCTTGTATGCTTGACCAGACAGTTTGTTTTTCAAGTATAGTTTCGACTACATCACTAGATACATATACCTTTTTAAAGGTTGATTCTTCCTTTAGAAATTTTATTTTTAATGCATTTAATTCAGCAGTCAAACTAGCAATATCTTCATTGGCAAACCTAATGAGACATCTAGTTGTGCTAAGTTCATCTTGCATTTGGTGATAGTCTGAGGTTTTGGCATCTAAGGCTTCTTGAAGGGGTTTTAATTTATTTATTATGTTTATAGACAAGGCTTTTGGTTTCTAAAACTTCTCTAACTAAATTTTCATTCAGTTCACGGTATCTAGAAATTATATCAATACAGGACTGAGAGGAACAAGAAGTTTCACTAACCTCATCACCGGGCAGGAGTGGTAGATACCATGAAGGCAAACTGCAAGTCCATCATCTCTCATTCAGCAGCATCCACGTCCATCTCTCCTTCAATCTGAGCCAGGTGAGCTCTGCCTTCTCCATTCAGGTTCAGGTATTGCAGTTGTCTTCTCAGGTATTGTAGTTGTCTTCTCAGGTAAACTGATGAGCCACTATCGCCCTTTCAGCATTCTCAGGATGAGCACCATCACGATTTGTTCCAACCGGCACCATGGTTCTGTCTTGATTCTCCATTCTTGGCTTGGTGCACTCACGAGAAAAATGACCAAACTCGTTGCGGTTGAAACACCTCATATTTTCCTTCCTGAGACTCATCTTCCTATCACCAGTGTTGTTCACCCAGTTGTTTCTTCCAGTTCTTTGGGTGAATTTCTTGGCCCTGTGCACTGCCATAGCAATGTGCCAAGAAATGTCCATCTCCTCTAAATCATCTGGATTAATTTGATCTAAGTCTCCAGCAGTCATAGAACAGTTCACCTGCCACCAAGGCATTGTAACAGTTTAAAAGACCAGCCATCAAACCAATATTATCTTCAGTGCCTTAAGGAAGAGATTGAGCAACAGTTGGGGTCTTGCTAGAAGAAGTAGCAACATGTGGAACAGGAGGTGCCATAAAGGATGAACTAGGTTGAAATTGAGTTGAAGCTTTAGAAGTGGCATGACTAGTAGCTTGGACAGAAAAAGCATTGTTGGTTGAAGTACTGATGTTAGCTGACTGGTACGAGCTAACATGATTCATTTCTCTCTGCTTGTCATGCATGTTACAAGATTTAATGATAGCCATAATCTCCGAAAGTGAGAGTCTAGCTAATTCTTTAGTCTTCTTGATGACAGCCACATTCATGTCCCAGCTTCTAGGAAATGAATTGAGAAGCTTCTTGTTGACATCAATCTTGGGAAATGAAATCCCAGCTGTAGTCAGTTCTGTGTGAAGGGTAATGAACCGTTGAAGTTGAGCTTCCAAAGATTCTCCATGGACGTGATTAAACATGTTGAACCTTTGGCAAAGCATATATTGCATACTCTGCTTCATGTCTTCTTTTCCCTCATACACGTCAATCAATGCGTCCCACAAGGATTTTGTAGTTGTATATTCACGGAAACCCTGAGCAATTTCACGAGAAAGTGTCATAGACAGTGTAGCAAGGGCTCTTTGATGTGGTTCCACCTTCTCAAAATCCAAGTCAGTGTAATCTTCGAACGGTTTGTCCACCAAAACTTCACCTCTCATCATGGTAACTCTAACTGGTGGACGAAGAAAACATTTCCACGACTTCACGTCTTTCATTTTGATGTATTGTTCAAAGAGATACTTCCATCCGTAAAACCTTCAGCTTTAATCAAACGAGAAATACGGGTAGCGGTACCCATAATCGAATCAAGGTCACTGTTAACGGTTGACATTGCGGGATCCATCGAAAATTTTTAAAGTTCGAGAAATTAAATTACAATTTTAAGTTTGCAAAAATTAAAAGTCACGAGACTAAACAATTAAGCAAAACCGAGTAACCTATCTACGTGGGGCGAGTAAAGTCTTGACCGAACAACAAGTTTGACCAAGCAACATAAATGTCAAACCGAGTAATTATGCTAGAAAGACTTGAACGAGCAAAAACTAAACCGAGCAACAGGGATCAACCGGGAACCGAACAACTAAGCCACAGATGCATCGAACCACTTCACCAGTACCGAGTAACCAGCCAACCAAACCAGGAGACCGATTAACGGAGCCAGCCGAGCAACTTGAAACAGACCGAGCAACAAAAACCCTAGCCGCCAAGGAACTACACCGAGCAACTCCACTAAACGCTAGAAACATTAATGCTGCCGCTGAACAACCTCCTAGCAACCGTAATGTGCCACCGATTAACCCAAACAAACCCTAAACACCCTTGTCACCGTCGAACAACTCCACACCAAGTGACCGAGCAACCAAAAAAACGCAAAACAGTTCCGAAAAAACCCCTTTTGGATCAAAAACATGATTTTTAATGACTTTTGCTTGAATATCAACGAAGAACACCAAAAACAAATATTCAAAAACACCAAAAACAGTCCAAAGTAGCCAAAAAAACAAGATCAAGCACTCCAAATCTCCAAGAACAAAAGATGATTGATATAAAAAACAAGCTCTGATACCAATTGTAGGTCAAATGATCTCACAATAACACAATGATATCAATCAAACAATAAGAACACAAGGAGATTAAGCTTCAATGCACTCTTGTATTGATCAAGACTAGTACATAAGCTTGTGTGATTGCCAAGAACAATAATTCTCTCTCTCTAGCTTACCACAATTCTCTAGGCAATCAACATGACAAATGATGTCATAAAAACCTTAAATACTCTAGACCTAATGACCTAGGCCCATGAGAAGCAATACACTAGCCCAAAATGGCGTGGACCACAAGGACCAAAACCGAACAACCCTTGGTTGTTCGGCCTTCCCACCGAATTACAAATAAAGCCCTAAATTAAAAATATCTTTTACAATTTTAGTCCTAATAAATAAAGATTAAACCAAACTAAAATAATTCCCAACAACATTGGACTCCAAAAATGTAATCATGAAGTAATCCGCTAAAAAAATAATACCAAAAAGACGTCATGTAATAATCCAAAAATCCAATTCTCAACCAAACTCGATCGAGAAAAACCAAAGTCGAGAGTCATTAACGCCCAAGTCAAATAAATGTCAAAGTGTATCAAGACTAAGAAATAATACCCAACATCAATAAATCTCCCCCGTGCTCCACTAAAAATAGACCCTTCAAAAAGTTCCAATCCGACTTTCGAATGATCACCATTTTCCCCCTTTTTATGATCGAAACAAGACCATAAAACATCATGTAGGCTTGAGAATGTGCTCGAACGGTATAAAAATGATGAACTCCCCCTCGATATGTGGATAAATCGCTAATGACTTAATCAAATGGATCAAGAGTGGAAAAATGTAAATGATAGAGCTCCGAGTTGCAAATACACAACGAGCATCTATAATAAAATCCATAACCAACTTGATCAAGTTTCCAAATGACCAAAAGTGCGACTAACGTAAATGCCCGACATCTGACGAACATAAGAAAAATATCTCCCATCTGAAGTACCGACACAATTGTACCGAAGCAATAAAAGAGAAGTTCCGAAAAATATTTTTCAAGATCCAAACTTCAAAAACGTTAAATTGTAGCTTCGGTAATCAACGTGAAAATCCAAAACTTCGGTGAATAAAGTCGAAAACATTTTCCGATAAGGCATAGAAACTGAATTGAATATATTTCAGTTATACCGATGGCCCAAAATTGCGAAATCCATATTTTATTTAATCAGACTTCGCCGCTTCGGTCATGGAGTTAAAACCCAATACTAACATAATGGATTGTGAAATATGTAGCAAAGCCCAAGTGTAAGTAGTCTGGCCCAACCGTGAAATGAATTAGGCCTTCGGTTAGCTTGGTGACATGGTCTGAATTGATGGACTCTTATCAGCCGTCGTCTTCTAGAATTGAATCAGTAACACGACACCACCTTCTCCAATTCATCAACACACATCCATCTGAATATCATAATTGATTGAAGGGTCTTTACCCATCATCTATTACTATCGCCAATACAAACATCTTTTCACCCATTTAAATATTCAAACGAAGATCGGATATACGTATCGTAAAAAAACATTACCGACTCAGAGATAGGTATGAACATATGAATATCATGGAACACATCGATTACAGGATGAACCAATTTGTAATCCACAAAAGAAAAGCAGAATTGGGAATATTCAATTTAGAACAATAACGATAACTGAATTAAATTAGGCTTGAATGAACAGGAATGGATCAATAATTCAGACTCGATGATACATCAGATCTATAAATTCCATATTAGGGCATCAACAATGTTTTTCAAATCAGATCCAAAAGATAAAGAATCGTGGAACACATCGATTACAGGATGAATCAATTTGTAATCCACAAAAGAAACGCAGAATTGGGAATATTCAATTTAGAACAATAACGATAACTGAATTAAATTAGGCTTGAATGAACAGGAATGGATCAATAATTCAGACTCGATGATACATCAGATCTATAAATTCCAGATTAGGGCATCAACAATGTTTTTCAAATCAGATCCAAAAGATAAAGAATATGTTGAACAGTGTCGTGATTGAGATCGGAGAGACTCACCAAAAGTATTTGTAACTTGAATGAATACAAATAAATTCGCCAAATCGAGATCGTGCCTTGAAATAATCGCTAGATCTTCAAGGTACGGCTCTGATACTAATTATAAAGTCTGGATTTGGCATGAACGCGGAATAAGAACATCATAAACACTCAAGCATAATATAAAACGTGTCGAATGATTCATAGATGTGAGATGATACAAAGATTAGGCTCCTAAGGTATAAAACCCGAGCACTACAAGTACATATACGCTCAATATCTCTCATATTGTGAGCTCACTCCTAATAATGAATAATACAAAGACTATATATAAGTAAGTTACACAGCTAGGTCAAAACCATAATGCCTATATATCATATTGGACCTTCCAAGCCTACAAGTCATTAGCCATGGAAAGCTTTTTACTCTAACAACATTTAAGATTAAACTATTACTACTATTAAAAAACACATTCATATAAGCCATTGTAAGAATAAATTTTGAAATAAAACAACCACGGTTATAAAGAAAAATCACTATTTTTATTATCAAAAGAAAAGTACAAAATATCCTTTAAATAATGTGTAATATGAAACAATGTTTTGTGCCAATTCTGACGAGTAGCTAAAATCTAACAATCTAACTAAACACCACTAATTAGAATGAGCTTGTAATCCCCGATCCTTGTAACAGCAGCAATGCTTCTGTATCTCATGATTAGATCAAGCCCCTATGCGTCAACTTCTTAAATTTACTTAGTCCGTGCATACAGCGCAGATGTGAGTAACACATCTTGTATCAAGGATGAGAAGTTGATATACTATGGAGTTCAGATATACCTGAAGTGTCAAAATCCTTGACCCGGTTCTTCTTCAGATCCTTCTGGTATATTGGGAAAATACATGTCCAATGTCCCTTCAGCTGGCAGTAAAACATATGGCCTCATTCGAGTCACTAGTGGGTGCTATGTCAGAATCACCCTTTCTCTTAATGCCTTAGTTAGACTGTCCAACCTTAGCCCTTCTCTTTCATTTGAAATGAGAAAATTTCTTCTTTTTAGCATCAACATGATGAATGGCCAAGACAGGAGCAGTGGAACTTTAGCTATGTGGTTGCCTTAAACTAGTTTTCAGCATACTACGCAACTCTATCAAGGTCATATACAGATGGTTTCTTGTCATAGTTCATAATAAACTCATGATATGAGCCAAGAAGCGAGTTAAGCACCACATCCGTGGCTAACTCCTTTGGAAAATGGACACCAAGATTATCCAATTTGTCTATGTACGATTTCATCTTATCAACATGCATACACACAGACATTCCTTCTTCTAGTTTATATGCCCTAAGGGATTTTAACGATATCGAATCATTCTCGCCTTGCTTGTACCCCCGACACTCTTGAAACCATTCTCGAGTTCCGAGTACATGTCAGCAAACATCATGCTATCGATCTCTCTAGATCGAGATTGCAGTGGAGGAGGAAGAAGAGGAATATAAGGAAGGTTTGTGTTTAGATTTACAAGATACATCTATAAGATAAGTTTTAGTTAGTTTGAATTAATCCTTAATATAATTACCCAAATATTATTCACTAAGGCTAGGATCCAAAATCTTCCACTAATGATGTGAAAAGGGATGTCGTAATCACACCATAATGGTCATTAAGGTAGATAAACTTTTTATCAATTTCAGTCACTATGAAATTCCTAGATCTTTGAAATTCATTGACTAATGTTAATGACATGTTAATCTCAGTTATGCTCATCTCAATCCATGACCAGGATGTCGTGGATCATGGTGAACCACCCATGCAGAAACCATGTGATCCCCGTCTCAAGATACACTTGAAAATCGCGAGTGTCACATCACCCTTAAGTATAACCCTAATTGACGTGCTGGTTAACCACACAGCTCCGCCAACATAAAGAGAATGTACGTTTCTCATGGATAGCTTAAAATTCATATTTTATTTTAATTAAAACGGGATTTTTATTTTAATACTTTAAGTTATTACTTTTTAACTTGAAATATTGTCCAATCAAACCCTTTCGGTAACTCCACTCAGAAAGATGTGTCAAGCGGTGAGGTTGGTAGGCAATGAATGTCATTTAAAAACCGACCTCATTAGGATTCATAAGAATCCTCCTTTAAACCTGTTACACACTCTATAGTGGGTGAGCCTAGTCATGGTTTGACCAATGTTTTTGTTTTAAATTAAGTTTTATATATATATATATATATATATATATATATATATACATACATACGAATTTTAAACATTTTAAAATTAATGTTTATATTTTAATTCAAACAAGGAAACTTGCAAGGCAAGCAAGGGTTGGGAAACCTTAGCCGCCTAGGCCTAAGGAATCCTCCTAAACCCTTCAAAATTTCGAAATTAAGGTTTCTAGAGCTCCTAAACCAGAAAAAATTCATAACATGCAATTTCAGGAATCATTCTAGCATAAACCCTATGATTTTCGAAAAACGGCATGCAAGTTCATCCTAGTTTCTAGCATAAACCGTAAACAGGTAATCATATCAAGCAAATTCAAAACAGATTCTAGCATATACCCTAGAATTTTCCAAAAGAACATGAATCATGCAAACATATTTCACTCAATCATATCTAAAGTGCATACAACCTAAAAACAGATGCTTTTTCTCATACCACTGTTGGGATTCGATAATATAAACATAATATTCATATAGCAGAAGACTTAACAAGATCAAATCACACAAATATCCATGAACATAATCCAGGATCATATAGTTCATAACAATTATTGCAACTTAGAACATGAATAGAATGTACCTCAATGATCTCCTTCTTTTGATTTCTGGTTGACAGCACCTTGCATTGGATGAACAAGATCCAAAGTAGAATCCCTGTGATGATTCATACCTAGGAACTCCAGAAAACCAGAAAGACACAATTTCCACTTGGGAAGGAGTTAAAAATCTCAAAACACTAGAGTGATTGAGATTTCGCAGAAAGGAGGAGGGGAGGAGAATGGTGGCACAAGTATGAGACAAGGGATGCCTTAGGTTTTGACCCCAATACCTCTATTTATATTGGAGGGCTCCTAAGGTTTCAAACTTAAGGAGCCTCCATACACTTAGGCCCCTGTATTTGTTTCTATTAATTAACACTTTAATTAATTACAATCCAATCCCTTGAAATTAATTTCCCCAAATTACTTCCAAATTAACTTGTTAATTAATTGCCAATTGATTTCTAATTACTTTATCATATCCTTGAGAAAATAATAAACTAATTTCTCCTTTTCCTTTTCTGTCACTATTTGTTTTTACTGGGTCGTGAGGGCAACCCAAAAGGACCCTGCTATTATTAGAAATATCACCAACAGTTGGGTATATAAAATGAAAACAAACTCTTATGGGTCCATTAAACATTATAAAGCTAGACTTGTTGCGAAAGGATACTCTCAAAATTATGGTATGGATTATGAGGAGACCTTTACTCCAGTAGCAAAAATGACGACTGTACATACCTTGATTGGTGTGTCTTCCATTAGGCAATGGAAGATTTATCAAATGTATGTCATGAATACGTTCTTGAATGGTGATCTTCATGAGGAAGTATACATGTCTCCTCCATCGGGTATTGCTCATCAGCAAGGTGAAGTTTAACGGCTTCGAAAGGTATTGTATGGTCTCAAACAAGCCCCTCGTGCTTGGTTTGAGAAATTTTCTACGGTGATTACTTTGCTTGATTTTTGTCCTAGTAATCATGATTCAGCACTTTTTGTTAGATGTACGAGTGCATGCCAGATCCTTATTTCCTTATATGTTGATGACAAAATTATTACCGGTGTTGATCATGATGGTATACAGTTCTTGAAGCGTGATTTGGCTTACCGTTTTTCTATGAAAGACTTGGGTTTGCTGTGTTACTTCTTGGGGATTGAAGTTGCTAAATCCCCAAAGGGCTATCTTTTATCTCAAACGAAGTATATTTCAGATTTGCTTGACCGTGCAGTTGATACGCCTCTAGAGAGTAATGCCACGTATTCTCTGACTGACGGTGTTCCTTTATCAGATCCGAGCCTTTATATTACCATTGTGGGGTGTTTGGATTATCTCACTGTCACCAAACCAGATATTGCTCATGCAATTCATGTGATTAGCAGTTCATCACTGCTCCCTCTACTGTTCATTGGGGAGTTGGTCTTCTTATTTTGAGATTTCTTCGTGGTACTCAATTCCGCAGCCTCGTGTTCCCTTCCACATCCTCTATTGAGCTACGTGCCTATAGTGTTGCTAATTAGGATAACGATATTGATGATCGTAAGTCCACTAATGGGTATTATGTTTTCCTTGGAGATTCTTTGATTTCATGGAAAAGTAAGAAACAATATGTTGTCTCACGATCTTCTACGGAATTTGAGTATCGAGCCATAGCTATCGCCACTTGTTAAATTGATTGGTTGCGATGGCTTCTTGCGGATATATGGGTGTTCACATTTCTCAATCTACCCCGATACACGGTGATAACGAGAGTGCGATATTGATTGCCAAGAATTCGGTGTTTCACGAGTGCACAAAACATATTGAGATTGATTTTCATTTTACACGTCATCACCTTTGGCAGGGGACTATCTCTTTCCCTTATGTTTCATCCAACTTACAGATTGCTAATATGTTTACAAAGCCCTTGACTGCTCCTCGATTTTATTTTTTGACTGACAAACTCTCAATGTTTATTGTTATCACATTGTGAGTTTGAGGGGGGATATTAGCCATAAAAGTTTATTGGGTTCCTTTAGTTTGAGCTTTAAGTTTATCCTTTTGTTAGCTAAGTTTAACCTAATTGCTTTCCTATATATTTTTCCTTTCTCTTTCATTGAATTTATATTTTTATTGATAATAATATGAAACCCTAGCGGTTTTCTCTATTGATTTGTTAGTTTACAATTATATATACATGCAAAGTGCCAATAATAACCTAAATAGATAACCATCTATCTATAGGATAAACACTAGTTCAAATAGAAGTGAATATATCTGTCTCCTTCAGAATATGATCATCAAAAATAACGCTAGCTAGGTTGGCTACCTTCATAACAGTTTTCACGAAAACACAGAAAGACTAAAAGAAATATAACATAATTAAATAAGCCATATATAATATATTATCAAAATTTATTATACAAATAACCCCACAATTAATTAAAAACATACACAAATGGAAATCAAAAACCCATTTTCTGTGATGATCAGAAATAAAGTTAAAGAAAAGAAAATAATTATCTGATAAATATATATAAGTTATTGATAATTAGACATGCCTCCATGGTCTTTCAGCAAGGTTAACACACTCGTTAAACCTAAAGCAGTCAACAAGATGGTCAATGCTCATTCCGGCCGCCTGCATGAAGGAGTAGACAATGACCGGACCTACTAGTCTGAAACCATGCTTCAACAAGTCCTTGCTAATGGCTTCTGCTTTTGGTGTCCTTATTGGTACGTTTCTTGGGTGTTTATATCTGTTTATGCTTGGTTTGTAGTTAACACAGCCCCACATGTATCCGCTGAATGATCCATGTTGTTTTGCAATCTGGAAACCGTATTAGTTTACGTTATTTAACATTTTCAGTTGGATAAAGAAAGAAAGATTTGACTTTGTATACGTTTTTATCTACTTGACTTAACAAGAAATTACTGGTGACAATGGTTCGGGCCGATTTGGTTTTTGCATTAACCAAAAGTCCAAAACCTAACTGCACAAAGTCATTTGTTAACCACAAAAAACTGAAGGCGTTCGATTCTTGCAGTTTAATTTTTCGGTTTTTGATACCACTGGATTGCTTTTCAGTTATAAAACTCAAGAGAATAAAAGTGAAACTGAAACTTCTATATCCTAACTGCCTAAATATCACCGCAAACCAAAACTTGGTCTCAAAATGTATTTTTTTAATTTTTATATTGGTAAAATAGTCATATTTTTTCCCCCTTCAATATGTTGATCAACAAAAAATCTTTTTGATCTCTTTTATGTGCATGCAGATAGATGTTTAGTCGGTAGACCGTTTGTTTTTTGAAAGATAGATCATATACCTAAAAAGGATTTCGCACTGTCTTCTTGTAAAAAAAAAATAATAAGATAACCATTTTTCACGTCTAAGCCTAAAATTTACCCCAGTTGGAAATTTTTTCTGTCGTTACTAAATAGAGCATATATCTTACGTAATAAAATAAGGTTAAATGTAGTAAACCTTTCACAATTTGGAATATCTTAGGGTCTACTGTTGCTATATATATATATAGTATATTGGCAGTCCTACACGAGATGATAATTAATATGTAACATAGTGTTGTAATTTTGAAGTGACGAATGCATTGATATATATTGTTGATCATGAACTTACCTTTAGGATGCATTTGGCATTATCGATGATCGATCGAACTCGACTTTCAGCTAACATTATATCGTTGTTTGATGCTATTTCCATAATTTCTTTCTCTCCCATTTTGGCAACAATGTTGGGTTCAAATCCACTAAAAGCTTCCCTACATGAACACGTAAAACATTCTTCAATTTTCATTTGATGTAGCTTGTCACCAAAAAGTAACAATAATGGTTTTACCTGAAAAGTTCCTTTCGTCTTAGAATTTCCGTCCAGTTGTAATCCATTAGCATTCCTGATAACGAAAGCAACTCGAACAGTTGGCTGTTTAATCATGTTTTTAGTTAAGTTTAGTGTAAGTATTAACCAAAAACTAATTCAATGAAAAATATCTTCTTGTTTACGTCTATTTAACTGGCATAAAGGGTGCTACGTACTTGTCATCGTACACCGGAACTCCCCAACACTCGTCATGGAATTGAACATAAAGTTTATCTGTCATGAAAAATCCAAAATAATATAACTAATTAGTACCCCCTAAATAGAAATGTTAATCGACTAAAATGAGATTAATTTCTTGTATTGTCTTTTTAACTTCAGGAATGCGTTTGGATTTAGCGACGCTACAAAACATATCTGTTACTTTTATGACGTTTTATTGCAGCTTTATTGTCGGATGTCCAACTTTAATTAGCGACACGGATTCACATCAGGTTGAAGGTTCTTTAGATTTGTAACTGTGTGCATTAACTTACCACTAGTTTTAGTAATCCAATTGCATCTTTTCAATATTTTCTCACTATTTTCGGGAGCCAAACTTGGTTGTGGAAACAGAACTGCGACACTTGTTTTTGCCGTTGATGAAGTTTCTCTTGTAGCAGGCTGTTGCGCAATGAGGTCAAGCACAGAGGAGATTGCCTGGTCAACTGTGGAAGATGAATCAGTGAATGACCCACTTGAGTTACGTGAAAGAGTCGAAGAAAGGGAGGAGATGGAGAGAAGTGAGCTCGTTTTCTGAAGCTCAAAAGGATACACTTTCTTGAAGTGTTTAGATAAGAGGGTATGAGTTGATGAAGGCTTTTGTTTCTTCTCAACATTTCGCTTCACATGTTCTTTAGACATTCTTCAAATCCAAATGGGATTTAGTAAGATTGAAGGGGTAATGGGCTAATGGCGGGTACGTTTAGAGATAGAGTTGGAAATTTATACAGGGGAGATGGTTGTATGTCAAATTTGATGGCAGTTGGTTTGGTGAAGTGGTAGTCTCTTTATCTTATTATCTACAATTTCAAGTTCTCTTTTTCTATTTCTATTAAACCTCGTACGGTGAAAAAGCCGTCACCAATAATATTAATAACCAACGGAAACCCGTTAATTTAGCATTATGAGAAACGACATGCTCTTTGCTACTTCTTAACGTTAAAAATCAATCAAAATTTTGTCACTTAAGATAAGCAGATAAATAAGTAAAGGTTGTTTTCTTCACATTTTTAACGGAAAAATATGTAATTTATACTAGTTTTCAAAAAACCGATTTGCATTACATACAAACGTATGGTTATATACAACAGGATCAGGGACCATGGGTTGGGCTACAACACTTGTAAGCTCTACTTGACACTCACATAATGGCTGGTTCACAACACAAAAGGGAATGCTGAATGCAAAGAACGAAATCAAATTCCAATTAGGATATATTCACTAATAAAATTCCAACTTCTCTAAACTTATTCGTAGCACGTGAAATCGATTAAAAGAAATTCTTATTCAGATACCTAAATCAAATGTAAATAATAAATAATTCTTAAAATCGTAAAAGAAGAAGAAGAAGCTGTATTGAGTCCCTAAATATTCTCGAGTGGTTGAAAATGCATTGCACCGTGATGAAACAATAATATTTGTTAATTGTCATGTTACCCACTAGGGGTGAGCAAAAACATAACCGATCCAAAAAAAAACGGCAAAAAAACTGAAACCGATACAAAAACCGACAGTGCGGTTTTTAATTTGACAAAAACCGATCAAAGTCGGTGCGGTGCGGTTTTACACTAGAAACCTGCCTTTAAAAACCGAACCTCACCACTAATATTATATATATTAAAAATATTCTATATTATTATGTATGTTTAAGATTCGTTTATGTTATTACGAATGTTTAAGGCTATGTATATTTTTTATGCTGGCTTAAAATATCAAATGTAGCATCATAACTCATAATAATAATAGTCCAAGAATTTGATATATGATCATATTTCTAGACTAAGACTATGACTTCATCAAACTTTTGATTGTGGGTTAAAAATGTAATAAACAAAAATTGTTTCATGTTTCTACACTATGCCGTTTTGGATATAGGACTAAAAGCTAAAATTTTAATAAACAATAGTTCACCTTTGGTCTCTTGCAGTTCTAAAACCACACCAATTCATTATACGGTTTAAAAACCGAAACCGCACCACTTGCAACCACACCGTTGGGAAAAACCGCAAAACCACACCGCCTGAAAAACTGCATTGTGCGGTTTAAAATTTACAAAAACCGATGCATGTGGTTTGCTGTTTGGTTTTGGCCTAAACCGCACCATGCTCACCCCTATTACCCACTGACCATTCAATTTTTTTTCCTATTGCGAGACCAAAAAATAATTCATTAGACTTGATGATGATGTCACAAGTCTTCAATACTAATAGTGATGACATCACCTATAGCTTTGTTAACACCTTATACTTCAACACCGGTGAGAGAAAATCATTGATAGCCGCTTAAGGGAGTACAAGATAAGGTTGTCAGCTAAATAAATACAGTAGTGAATGATCAAGTTCAACACAAAACCAATTATATGTACAGAACCATCGAACCAAAATAAAATGATTAATGTTCATAAATGAACATACATGTTCATCTATAAGCATATGTATGTTCGGTTATGAACATAAGACTACTTAGAAATAAACATACATGTGGTTCTATGGTCTTGTCATTAATATTTTGTTCTGTGTTGATCATGACCCTAGATATGGGTATGTGTGTGTGGATGGACAACCTCCCCAAGTAATGTCAAAATATGAAATGAGCATTTGGTGTGGGATGTGTAGACCTAAAAACCATTACTATGAGTGATAATCAGTTTGCAATTTTCATATGAGTCTGATCATAGAAAATTCAATATGTAGGGAACACATGATCGAGTGCTAGGTTATAAGGAAAATATCATCCATATGAAGAATAAGGCATGCAACAAATGGAATATTTTCATAAATAAACAAAGGTGAATCGCATGAATTAAACACAAATGCAATAAGCATCTTATATTGGGAGAAGTATGAAACAATACATAAAGAACCTTTCCAATCCCATTTAGAGATGTTCTTAGATGATTCACATAATCTAATTTTAGTGAATCTACAAAATTGGGAGGACAACACATGCAAAATGGTTTAAAATTATCTTTATTAAGATACACCATCATGACATCTAATTGATGAATCGACTAATTTTAAGAGATGGCACGACATACTACCGACCATGTGAATCAAAGCTTGTTTCACGACATGGCTAAAACTCTTAGAACAATCAATATTGGGGTGTTGTCTCTTACCATTAGCAATAAGGACGACCTTGTAGTGATCAAGACAACCATCTATATTAAATTTATTATTATTTATCCATATGGTGTATAGAATATTAACCCTAGATGGTCGCAAAAGAAGCATCTAAGCACCATTCTTAATAAGATCGTATATATATTTTCTTGCATGGATTTTAGCTAATCAAAATCATCAATTGCTATAAGATAAGGTATGGGATGGTGTTTGGAACTGCATTTAGAGATTGAACTTATGTGTTGGGTTTATGAATCACATACTTAGGCAAATTCAAAATGAAAGAGATGGTGTTGACGAATATGGAATTGAGGGTGCCATTAATTGGCTCAAGAACAGGTAGGTGGTAGGGTGGTATTTGGTCTACATAAGGGAGATTTAAGTAGGAGATTAGAAATAGGAGAAGGAGTACATAAGGTTTCAAGAAATGGAATTGAAGGCGCCATACATATAATATATATATATATAT
Organism: Cichorium intybus; assembly: GCA_023525715.1. Taxonomy (NCBI): domain Eukaryota; kingdom Viridiplantae; phylum Streptophyta; class Magnoliopsida; order Asterales; family Asteraceae; genus Cichorium; species Cichorium intybus. Next base: position 59,421,469 of record CM042016.1, on the reverse strand, counting down.
ATATATATATATATATATATATATATATATGTATAGATATATATACATACATATATATATATATATATATATATATATATATATATATATATATATATATATATATATATATATATAACTGTACATATATGTATAACTATATATCGATTGGCAGGAATAGATGGTGCAAATGGATCCCAAAAAGGAGTAACATTTTGATTTGGAGAGTGTGCAAAGGAAGAGTTGCAGTTAAAGAGAATCTTAAAGCTATAGATAACTCTATTCAAAATACCACATGCGTGATCTGTAATTCAGGGCCTGAATCGGTTTTTCATATTTTTTTGATTGTTCTTTCGCTAAAAATATCTGGTATAGGATTAGCAGATGGTAGAATCTTAGAGATAAAGACATTTCTTCGATTGATGGCATATTCGAGTGGCTAGAAGAAGAAGGGGCTGATTATAAGGAAAAAAAGTTCTTTTTGCGGTCGGAGCTGCTACAATTGTTACCTTGTGGCAGAATAGAAACGAGGCTACTTTTTTGGACAAGAGAAGAAGAGAGGAGGATATCTTCACCCACATCCAAATAGAAGCTTTCCTTTGGATTGATAGTAGAGCTTCGAAAATTAATATAGATAGGAGTAGTTGGTTATCTTTTCCTAGATTAGCTGTTACAATGTAATCACTGTTGGTTTTGGCTTCCCAGTTATATATACATATATATATATATATATATATATATATATATATATATATATATATATATATATATATATATATATATATATATATATATATATATATATAACTATAAATGTATATATATGTATAACTATATATATATATATCTATATATATATATATATATATATATATATATATATATATATGTATATATATATATATATATATATATATATATATATATATATATATATATAAAAGTATATATATATATATATATATATATATATATATATATATATATATATATATAACTATAACTATAACTGTATATATATGTATAACTATATATATATTGTTACAAGTAATTGGTGAATGACAACATTATGTCATTACTTTGTCATCACTTTGCATTTACCAATTAAACAACTATATTTGAATAGTAGACTTGGTAGTATAAATAGACCATCAATGTAAGGAAGAAAATGCATCTCATATCAACTCTTTCACAAGTGATATAAACTCTCTCTACTCTCTCCAAGCTCTCAAGTTTTTTTTCTTTCTTCATCTATATTCTAGTTTTTAGTTTGTTCATATTTGTCGTGGTAACGCTGGATTTATAACACGTTATCAGCACGAGGCTCTAACGAAAGCAATTAAAAGACACATCGATCTTAATCAAGGTATGTAATATCATCAAAACTAGAATGTTAATTAATAATAATAATAATAATAATAATAATAATAATGACAACAAAAAAAGGAACATTTTATTCTCGAAGTTATGACTACTAACAAATTTCTTTTCTTATTTATCCTTGACGTTATGACTACTAACAAAGTTCATTTCTTATTCTAACTTTATTTACGCTTCATTGACATTTATTAGTGCAGACTAACTTTTATTATCGCATACTAATTTTTATTTATGCAACTAACATTTATTTATGTATACTAACATTTATTTATGCAAACTAACGTTTATTTACGGCAACTAATGTTTATTTATGCAACTAACGTTTATTTACGGCAACTAACATTTATTTATGCAAACTAACATTTATTTACGCATACTAACATTTATTTATGTATACTAACGCTTATTTATATAAACTAACGTTTATTTACGCACACTAACGTTTATTTATGTATACTAACTATTTTTCATGCTCTGACATCTATTTATATATACTAACGTTTATTTATGCACATCCGATTAAAAAAAATAAAATTTTAAATTTTAAAATAAAAGGAATTTGAGAAGATTCATCTATTTAATTATGTCTGTAACTATAATAGAAATAGTAAAACTCATCCCCACCTTTAAACGACAAATTTAATGAGTTTTATTTTTATTAGGAACTACAATATGTCAAACATTGCAAAGCTTGAATTTACCGCTCTTGAAGTCAGCAGAAAGAACTACATGCCTTGGACTATAGATGTTACGATGCATCTTGAGTCCATGGATTTATCTGAAACTATAAAAGAAAAAAATAAGTGCACGTCGCAAGATAAAGCACGTGCAATAATTTTCCTTCGCAAACATATCGATGAAATGTTGAGGTATGAATACCTCAATACCACCGATCCTAACACTCTTTGGAAAAGCTTAAAAGAAAGATTTGACCACCAAAAGGAAGTTATACTTCCAAGTGCTAGGGCTGGGTGGTTATCGTTGAGGTTTCAAGACTTCAAAAAGGTACATGACTATAATTCCGCATTATTTCGGATATGTTCACAACTAAAATTTTGTGGGGAAGAGGTTTCTGATGCTTCAATGATGGAGAAAACTTTCTCCACATTCCATGCATCAAATATGACATTGCAACAACAATATCGTATGCAAAAGCTCAAAAAATATTCTGAGCTTAATACACTTCTCCTTGTTGCTGAACAAAATAATGAACTATTAATAAAGAACCACCAGTCCCGTCCAACAGGTTCAGTAGCACTTCCTGAAGTAAATGCTATTATCACTTATGAACCTAGAAATAATTTGTATGGACGAGCACGTGGTCGTGGTCGTGGACGAGGACGAGGCCGTGGTCGCGGTCGAGACCATTTTAACCAAAACCAAAATTTTGGGCGCGGTTATACTCAGGGTCGTGGATGCGGTCATCCTTATAACCGTGGGTGTGGTCAAAGAAACAATAATCAACACACTCTACAAGGAAATAATGTCCAACCACAAGAAAAAAGAAATGATGACGGAACATCACAGAACCCCGGAGGTTCTTGTTATAGATGTGGTAGCACAGGTCATTGGTCAAGGACCTGTCGTACAGATCCCCATCTTTGTAAACTTTACCAAGATTCCATTAAAGGAAATGGGAAAGAAGTCAACCTAATCGATGGTGTTGATCTAGGAAACATTGAACTAAACACTCTTGACTTTTGCAATGATTTAGACATCCTACAAAACTAGTTTCCTTTTGTAACATGTTTTTAATTTTTTATTGTAATATTTTTATTTCTTAATGAAGTTTTTTCGAGTCGCTTTTATTAAAATTGTGTTCATAACTCATCATTTATTTTTCTTCTATGAAGTTCAAAATGAGTTCAACTGGAGCACAAAACCAAGGAAATCTTGGCGAACTCCTAATAATTGATTGTGGTACCACACACACCATCTTGAAAACAAAGAAATATTTTTCCACACTAAAACCCGTAAAAGGGCACATAAATACAATATCAGGTCCTGTAGACTTGATTGTAGGAGCAGGAAATGCTTGTTTCATGTTACCTAATGGTACGAAGTTTGTAATCAGTAATGCGTTATTTTCCCCAAAGTCAAACATAAATTTATTGGGTTTTAATGATATATATCTTAACGGATATGACACATTCACCAAAACAATAGGAAACAAGAAATATATGTTTATAATAAATGAAAACCATATATTGGAGAAATTACGACAATTTGATTTTGGTTTACATTTTACATATATAAATATAGTTGAGTCAAATTTGGTGGTTAAAGAAAAATTTTGTGATCCTAGAATATTTAGTTTGTGGCATGACAGGCTGGGCCATCCAGGATTAACAATGATGCGTCGAATAATTGAAAATACATTTGGGCATCCATTGAAGGACCAGAAGTTCCCTCAAATAGGTAATAAGAACCCGTGTATTTCTTGTTCCCTTGGGAAATTAATTACAAGACCTTCACCAATGAAAGTTGAAAGGGAATCGCCTAGATTTCTAGAAAGAATTCAAGAAGACATATGTGGACCAATTCATCCACCTTCTGGACCATTTAAATACTTTATGGTCTTAATAGATGCATCAACTAGATGGTCTCATGTTTTCCTATTATCAACTCGTAACATGGCATTCGCAAAATTCCTAACTCAAATTATTAAACTGAGAGCACATTTTCCTGATTATAACATCAATAAAGTGAGACTTGATAAAGCAGGTGAGTTTACGTCTCAAGTATTTAATGATTATTGTATGTCTATAGGAATTACTGTTGAGCATCCAGTTGCACATGTACATACTCAAAATGGTTTAGCAGAATCACTGATTAAACGTCTCCAATTAATAGTTAGACCATTAATAATGAGAACAAAACTTCCTGTTTCCATATGGGGTCATGCAATTTTACATGCTGCATCACTGATTCGTATGAGACCAAGTGCATATCATACACATTCTCCCCTTCAACTTGTTTCTGGAAAAGAACCAGATATATCTCACCTTAAAATTTTTGGAAGTGCAGTATATGTTCCTATTGCTCCACCACAACGTACAAAAATGGGTCCTCAAAGGAGGTTGGGAATATATGTTGGTTTTGAAACAAATTCAATAATAAGATATCTTGAACCTTTGACAGGTGATATGTTTACAGCACGTCTTGCTGATTGCCATTTCAATGAAGAAAATTTCCCAATGCTTGGGGGAGAAATGAAAACCCAAGAAAAGAATGTTTCATGGTATGAACCTTCTTTATCATATCTTGATCCTCACACACAAGAATGTGAGATGGGTGTTCAAAAAATAATACATTTGCAAGAAGTTGCAAATCAATTACCTGATGCATTTACTGATACAAAAAGAGTTACTAAATCATATATACCTGATGTTAATGCTCCTGCTCGAATTGAACTCCCAGATAGACAATCTGATGAAAAAGTAACTCAAGAATCCAAAGCACGCCTGAAGCGTGGAAGGCCATTTGGTTCTAAGGATGCAAATCCTAGAAAAAGAAGAGGAATGGAAAATATGTTTGAGCATAATGAAAGTGTTCATGAAGAAACACAAAATAACATTACTTCCCCAGTTGAGGAAATAAATGATAAGGAGATTGAAATTAATTATGGTCATATAAAAATAGTAAGGAGCCAATATGAATTAGAAGATATAATATTTTCTTATTCAGTTTCATGCAATATTATCAATGAGGATCCAGAACCACAATCTGTCATTGAATGCCAAAATAGGCAGGATTGGGGTAAATGGAAAGAGGCCATGCAAGCTGAATTAACGTCTCTCAATAAGAGAAAGGTTTTTGGACCTATTATACTCACACCTGGAGTTGTGAAACCATTGGGATACAGATGGATTTTTATACGAAAAAGAAATGAGAAAAATGAAATTGTGAGATACAAAGCCAGGCTCGTTGCTCAGGGTTTTTCTCAAAGGTCGGGAATCGATTATGAAGAAACATATTCTCCTGTTATGGATGCAATCACTTTCAGATATTTAATAAGTCTAGCAGTTTCTGAAAATTTAGATATGCATCTTATGGATGTTGTTACTGCTTACTTATATGGATCACTTGATAGTGATATATATATATATATATATATATATATATATATATATATATATATATATATATATATATATATATATATATATATATATATATATGTATATATATATATATATATATATATATATATATATATATATATATATATATATATATATATATATATATATATATATATATATATATGAAAATCCTCGAAGGATTTAAAATGCCAGAAGCATTAAGTGTGAAACCCAAACAAATGTATTCTATCAAACTGCAAAGATCATTGTATGGGTTAAAGCAATCTGGACGTATGTGGTACAATCGTCTAAGGGATTACTTAATAAGCAAAGGCTATAAAAAAAATACTATTTGTCCGTGTGTATTTATTAAGAAAACAATATCTGGATATGTGATTATAGCCGTCTATGTTGATGATCTAAACATTATTGGGACGAATAAAGAAATCCTTGAAGTGATTGAATTTTTAAAGAAAGAATTTGAAATGAAAGACCTTGGGAAAACCAAATATTTTCTTGGTTTACAGATTGAGCATATGCCAAATTGGATACTTGTCCATCAATCAAACTATACAGAAAGGATCTTGAAACATTTTAATATGGATAAAGACAAACCTTTAAGCTCTCCAATGATTGTTAGATCACTAAATATTTACAAAGATCCATATCGCCCTTGTGAGGAAAATGAAGAAATTCTTGGTCCAGAAGTACCATATCTTAATGCAATTGGAGCTCTTATATATCTTACTAAGTGTACTAGACCTGACATTTCTTTTGCAGTAAATCAATTAGCAAGATTTAGTTCATCTCCAACAAAAAGACACTGGAATGGAATCAAGCACATATTATGATACCATCGCGGAACTACTGATTTAGGTTTATTTTTTCCCAATAGTTCAAAACAAGGCTTGATTGGTTATGCAGATGCAGGTTACTTGTCTGATCCTCATAAAGCTAGATCTCAAACTGGATATGTATTCATGAATGGAGGTACTGTAATATCGTGGCGTTCTCAAAAGCAAACACTTGTCGCCACATCTTCAAATCATGCAGAAGTAATTGCTCTAAATGAAGCTAGTAGAGAATGTACATGGTTAAGATCGATGACACAACTTATCCTGACTTCTTGTGGAATAGATAAAGATAAATCTCCAACCTTAATCTATGAAGATAATGCAGCATGTGTCGCTCAAATGAAAGAAGGGTACATCAAAAGCGGCAGGACAAAACATATTCCTCCAAAGTTTTTTTAATACACTCAAGAGCGTATAAAGAATCAACAGATTGAACTAAAATATGTTCAATCTAGCAACAATGTAGCAGATCTTTTCAAAAAGGCACTTCCTACCAAGATCTTTAGAAAACATGTTCATGGTATTGGAATGAGACATCTACACAATACATAATGGTCAGTCGATATCTAAATGAGGGGGAGTCAACTAGACACTACACTCTTTTTCCCTTCGCTAAAGTTTTTTCCCACTGGGTTTTCTTTAGCAAGGTTTTTAATGAGGCAGTACTTCAAAGTTGAACTCTGATGTAGAATGATGTCATTCAAGGGGGAGTGTTACAAGTAATTGGTGAATGACAACATTATGTCATTACTTTGTCATCACTTTGCATTTACCAATTAAACAACTATATTTGAATAGTAGACTTGGTAGTATAAATAGACCATCAATGTAAGGAAGAAAATGCATCTCATATCAACTCTTTCACAAGTGATATAAACTCTCTCTACTCTCTCCAAGCTCTCAAGCTTTCTTTCTTTCTTCATATATATATATATATATATATATATATATATATATATATATATATATATATATATATATATATATATATATATATATATAAAACATGAGAGAGGGGAGACGCAAGGAGGGCGATTTCCGGCGACCGGAGGCTACGCAAACAAGGAATTTCAGGTGGGAGAACGGTAACTTGGTCAGAACAAAGCAAAACGAAGGACTACAGGAGAGACAATGGGTATTTAGAGAGGCTACGACGTTCTTTATCTCAAACCTTCCACATTCACTCCAAATAGAGGATATTCAAAGAAGATTACAACATATGGGCACCCTTGTGGATTTGTTTATCTGCAAGAGGAGGGACAAGAGTGGATACAGATTCGGTTTTGCCGATACAATAGAGTGACAGATGTGATGAAGCTTGAAAGAGAGCTTAATAACTTGAAAATAAGTGGTAGAAAGTTGTTTGCAAGAACAGCTAGATTCAATAGAAATAAAGTCGAGGTGGTCAGAACAAGTCAAGTAGCGCGTAAATTCAACAAAGATTGTGGAATTAGAAGAAAAAACGTATCATTCGCCCAGGTGGTTAGAGGAGAAGACAAACGAAGCAAAGAAGAAGAATGTAAGGAGATGTCAGTGGAAATGATAACATCAAAAGCTGATCGTAAAAATTTGAGCTTAGGGTCAGACGAAATTCAAAACTCAGCCATGGGTCTACAGGAGAAACTTGTTGGAGAGTTACGCAGCGTCAAAAATCTCCAATGCATTGAGAACTTATGCATTAGCGAAGGATTAAGAGAAGGTATGGTGAAATTCTTGGGAGGAGATTGGGTTCTCATGGATATCAAAAATAAAGAAGAAGAGAAAGTGATTAAAGAGAGTAGGGAAATACAAGCCAGTTTCAAACAAATTAGAAAATAGGATATTTCCTTAAGGATCAAAGAGAGATATGCATGGTTAAAAATTGAAGGTCTGCCAATTCATGCCAGGAATCCATCGAGTTTTATCGAGATAGGGAGACTGTGGGGAGAAGTTGTAATCACTGATACTTGTCAACATGCATGCTTCGATTGGTCTTACGGAAATATTTACGTCAAAACTAACATTATGGAGGTGATAATGGAATCAGTCGAAGTCAAGATAGAAGATGAGATGTTTATAATTAGAGTAAGGGAGTTAGAAAATCATCAGCCTAATTTGGTGGATACGGTAGGCAATCTCAAATCTAAGGAAAAGATTGTGGTTCAAGATGGCTTAGATGAAGAAGACAACGGGATGGATGGATCGGAGGATGATAGCTTGTTTCTGGATTCCGGCAACGAACGATCGGAATTCAGCTCTGATGAAGAAGTTGGAGATTCGTTTGGAGGGCCGGAAAACAATGGTTCAATCCCCGAAAAAGCAGTTACAGGAGACACGCATGAGGGCAATTTGGGCAACGAAGAGCACGCGGAAGGTTCCGGCTCAAAGCCACAGGAGAATATAATTATTATCAAAAATAATAATGAAGAAAATAATACAAAGACAAAACAGATAGAAGTGGTGGGCCAGGTGGGTTCTAATGTGCATGATTATAGTCATCTTGTGGTTATGGGCCCCGTTAATAATCTAATTAACGAGAGTAATCAATTGAATAAAGAAGACACGGATTTGGCAAGACTTTATGACCCACAAAATGGAATTGGAATGGCTTTGGAAGTGGAAAGTCAAAAAGGTATTAAAGATATGTCGGACAAGATGAAATTTTTGCTGTCAAAAAACACTCCGTTAAAAGACAAATTGGAAAAAATTAAAGGCGAAAGTTTGGAACTAAGAATGAGGGAGATGAATGGCGTAGAAGATAAAAGAAAAAATTACAACATCACGATTCTTGAGAAAAGGATTACGAGAAGCCAATCAAGCAAAAAAAGTCAAAATGAAGAGTGGAGTTCGACGCCACAAAGGAATGAAAGCAGGGAGGACTCGTCAGTTAGTACAGGGGTTTCAAACCGTCTGGAGGAAATTCGAATGTCATGTGGATTCCATGAAGTTAAAAACAAAGCAAAGGTACACCGCAAAATCACAAAAAAGGAGCACGGAATTGATAATCTATGAATTTTATTTCGCTTAATATTAACGGGTTGGGAAAGGGAGATTTCAAGCTAGATTGGATTAATAGCTTGATTGGGAAACATAGAGTGTCGATAGTTGGTATTCAGGAAACTAAAAGAAAGGAAATTTCAGATTTTATGGTTCGAAGGATGTGGGGAAGTTTAGATTTTGCCTTCTTGTTTGTTGGCAGTAATGGTCAAGGGGTGGTATCCTCACCTGTTGGAACAATAATCTCTTTGTTAAATCTAATTCAATTCTTAGAGAAGATTGCCTGATTGTCCAAGGTAAAGAACTCAGTAACGGTACCCAGCTTTGCTTTGTCAATGTTTATGCCAACCAAGACCCCAAAAAAGACAAATATTGTGGCAGTTTCTGAATAATTTCCTGGCTGGGTGGAATGGAATGGTGGTCTTGTTTGGTGATTTCAACGATGTCCGCAACGAGAAGGAAAGGAGAGGTTCAATATTGGATGACAAAGCTACAAAGAACTTCAACGATTTCATCAAGATAAATAACCTGGTAGATGTTAAAATGGGGGGCACTGATTTCACTTGGAGTAAAGGAGGGGGGTCGAAACTCTCGAAGTTAGATAGATTCCTAGTTTCAGAAAACTATGGAGATGTGTGGCCTGATTTTGAAGTGATTGCGGATTTAAGACTTTTCTCTGATCATAAACCATTAATTTTGAAACACATAAGAAGAAACTATGGAGTTGTTCCGTTCAAGTTCTTTAACTCGTGGATAGGAGAGAAGGATTGTGATCAGATTGTTAAGGAAGTGTGGGACAACTTTCGCATTGAAGGAAACCATTTGAAGATTTTCGTAGTAATGCAAAAACTAAAGGCTATAAAGATAAAATTGAAAGCATGGTCGGCTAATAGAGAGAAGATAAGAGTGGAAGAAAAGAATATTCTCTTAGACAAATTGAGTGTTATCGATAGGTTGATGGAGGAAGGGCCGGGCTCGGATGATCCTTTAAAGGCAAGAATGGAAGTAACTGCACTTATTAGGTCGTATGAGAAAAAAGTGAATGAAGACAATTGCCAAAAAAACAAGAACAGATGGTGTTTGGAAGGAGACGAAAACTCAGCCTTGTTTCACAAAACCTTAAACAAGAAAAAAAAATAGCATGAGTATCAAAGGAATCGAGATTGAGGGTGTGTGGGAGACCGATCCAAAGAAGGTTAAGGAGTATTTCAAAAATCATTTTGAAGGCATCTTCAAAAGAGACCCGAATTGTTCATGGTGCCAAGACTTGGGTGATACTTCAAAGATCACAATTTTAGAACAAGCGGAATTGGAGAAGGATTTCGATGAAAAAGAATTAAGAAATGCCATTTGGGGATGTGGTTTGAATAAATCGCCGGGTCCCGACGGTTTTACTATTGAATTCTTTAAGGGATATTGGGAGATTATAAAAAAAGACTTGCTTGAGGCGGTGATTGAATTCAATCAAAATCCCAAAATTTCGAAGGGTGTCAACGCGGCGTTTATAACTTTGATTCCAAAAGTTAAAAACCCTACTCAGGTTAAAGATTATAGACCGATCAGTCTTATTTCCAGTGTGTACAAAATCCTATCGAAGATGATCGCCAGTCGGCTGAAGAAGGTGTTGCCTAGCATTATAGATAAAACCCAATCAGCTTTCATCAAGGATAGACAAATTACTGATGGCCCGCTTATTGTTAATGAAGTGGTAGATTGGGCGAGGGCGAAAAAGAAAACTATGTTCCTTTTCAAATCAGACATTGCAAAAGCCTACGACTCCGTCTCATGGGACTATCTCGATTCTATGATGGCTCAAAAGGGGTTTGGAGTTAAGTGGCGTCGGTGGATCAAAGAATATCTCAAATCGGGGTCTTCCTCTATTCTGATTAATGCTAGCCCATCGTTAGAATTTTCCCTCGAGCGTGGTCTCTGACAAGGAGATCCCATCTCCTCTTTTCTCTTTACGTTAGTGATGGAAGGTCTTAACGAAGCTATTCGTAAAGGTGTGATTCACGAAAGATATAAAGGCATTACAATAGGAGAGACAAATGTTTTTCTAACCCATCTTTTTTTTGCAGACGACTCCATTTTTTTCGGGGAATGGTCGGTGGAAAACATCCTCAACATAGTATGAGTTTTAATATGTTTTCAAAGATCTGCAGGGCTAAGAGTCAACTTGGAGAAGAGTTCATTGTTTGGTATTGGTAGAGATCGATCGTCGGTGGACAATATGGCAATGATCATCGGATGTAAAGGCGACAAGCTCCCAGCTGTGTTCTTGGGCATGCCAATTGGAGTCAATATGGGGTTGGTCAAGCCGTGGAGAAATTTAATCGAAAAATTCAAGTCTAGATTAAGCAAATGGAAAGTGAAAATTCTATCTATTGGTGGCAGACATACATTGGTTTCTAATGTACTGGGCAGTTTAGGTAATTATTTGTTCTCTCTGTTTAAAGCACCCAAACATGTGTTGAAGATTTTAGAAAGGATTAGAAGAAACTTTTTCTGGGGAGGAGCGTTGGACCAAAAGAAAATTCCGTGGGTAAAATGGAAAAAAGTTTTAACTGATAAAGAAAAAGGAGGCCTGGGGGTGGTTTCTATGGAAGACCTGAACAGGTCCTGTTATCAAAATGGTATTGGAGACTAAAGAAGGAGAAAGGGTCGTTATGGACACAAATCATTGAGAGCATCCACGGGAGCTATAGTTGCGAAGAGGGGGCCAACAAAATTAAAACGGGTCACACTTGGAAGAGGATTGTTCAACAATGGGAAGAGTTAAAAGATAATCAACTGGATCCTAGAACCTTTCTAAAAAAACAAGTTGGTAATGGCAATGATACTAACTTTTGGAAGGATTGGTGGCTTGGTGAGGGTCCGTTATATGTTAACTACCCAAGAATCTTTAATCTTGAAGAAAATAAAGATATTTCTGTAAAGGACAAATTGGGAAATGGCAGAGGGGCGAGGGATTGGAGAAACCGTGAGAGAGGGAGAGAAGGGAGAACTCAAGGAGAGTTAGATCGTCTTATTTACGAAACTGGTAACGTGATCCTTTCTCAGAAGAAAGATGAATGGATATGTAAGGAGGGACCAAGTGAAAAATTCACGGTAGGTTGGATGAGGAAGAACATTGGAAACAAATCGCAGGAGGTAATCGGTAAGAACAGGTGGTTCAATTGGATCCCTAAGAGGCATAATATCTTCATATGGAAAGCTACGCAGGGCAGACTCCCATCCAAACAGAACTTGAGTCGAATGGGAGTTATTTTGGAGTCGTATCTATGCTCCATTTGTAATTTAGACATTGAATCTTCATCACATGTTTTCTGTTACTGTAAAGTGGCAAAGGAGATATGGGCTAAAGTCCAAGTTTGGTTGGTGGGGCCTTAATTTTCACATGTTCAATAGCATTGAGGAGCTTTTTGATCTATTGGAGGGGCAGGCAAATTCCACTATCGAAAAAAGAATTCTACTCATGATTGGGACAGCAATTATCCATCAACTTTGGAGAAACAGAAATGACACCATCTTCAAAAAAAATCCCAGCTCCGTGGACGATCTTTTCGCTAAAGCCCAAGGGGAGTCGTTCCTTTGGATTAACAGTAGGGCCAAAAAAGTGGTGATAGATAATTCTCTTTGGCTTAGTAGCCCAAAGATTTCTTGTAAAACTTTGTAACTGTTTTTGCTGTTCCCAGTTCCTGGCTGGGGGTAGCGGGTGGTTTTAATGTATGGTTGCCTTTTCAAAAAAAAAAAAAAAAAAAAAAATATATATATATATATATATATATAATCAAGATCGGGTGAGGACTTTTTTTAAAGTGAGGACTTGCGAGGACACCTAAAAAAATTTTTAAACAAAATTTAAAAAAAATATAAATAATAAAATCGATCATAGTACTATATCGGAGAAAAAAATAGATTAAAAAAACTTTGGATCATTATTTTTTTTATAATGAAATAGTGATCCAAAATAAAAACAGAAAAATTGGATCATTACGTTTTACAATTATCCAAATTTTTTTTGATCATGATATAGTACTATTCTCGATTTTATGATTTGTATTTTTTTATATTTTTTTCAATTTTTTTAAGGTGTCATCGCAAGTCCTCACCGAAAAAAGTGTCCTCACAGGAACCGGACCCTATATATATATATATATATATATATATATATATATATATATATATATATATATATATATATATATATATATATATATATATATATATATATATATATATATATATATATATATATATATATGGAATTAAAAATATATTATTAATTTTCTGATTCTTGTAGGCTGGATGTGATTATTTATTATATTTTCTTAACAATAAGTTCAAACAACAATTTTCTCAATTTTCATCATGTTTTATTGTTTATTTTTATTTTTTTGTTATTAACATTTGAAATTAGTTACCACCATGACCATTCATAATATTATATCTATTTATCTAGCTATTAAATTTGTACTATCTTATAAAATGTTATTGACGTAAAGAGTATGTTTATATAATGGCTTTATCAAATTCAATTTATATAAATGAGTACAAAATTTTTAAACTCCTATAATTAAGTCTTTAGTGGTATGTTTGAAATATTTTAACATGATTTTTTATCAATAGATTAGATGATCTTATATTCTTATTTCATTTACTTGGTTAAGAAAATTTTAACTATTTTAATCTTATTTATTTCAATCTCATAAGTGTCAGTTAATATGATACATAAAAAAAGTTTGTGTTTTATTTTTTTTAATGATGAATCATTCTTATGTTGAATTTAAAGAGATATTATTTTAAAATAAAACTTAAGTGTAGTTACACATTAGTATATGTATTTGGTTATAAAATTTTTTGTCTTAATACATATTTGAGTTTTGGTACATTACTATGACCTTGTTGAAAACGAAAATCAAAAAAACGTTCGAGTAAGAAGCAAATAGAAACACTTGGCTATGAATTATGAAATAAATAACTTAAAATAATGTTTTTGGTTGTATGTACGACATTTAATTATTAATACAGTTTAGTTAATTTCAAATGAAATAGTTTTCAAATGAAAACTCTTTATTTTTTGGCTAATAAATGAATGTTTTTATAAGATAATAACTCATTGTATTATATAATTTATTTAATATAAATATTACACACAAAATATTAGGCGTTTAATTAAGTTTTTAAAAGTGGGTTTGGATGATTTTGGTATAATTTTTAATCTAGCTACTAAATGTTCTTATTATTCATTTATCGGACTAAAAGACAACTTAACTACTTTAATCATATTTAAATAAGACTAATAAATATCTTTTAAGTAACATACGTCTAAACCTTTTGAGTTTGTAATTGCTAAATAACAGTTAGTATTTAAAGAGTTGTAATATTAAATAATACATCAACGAAATAACACCTTAGTATTTATATATGGTTTTATTATAATTGGTTTAAATCGAAATTTGATTAGTATGACATTTTGAAAAAAGAAAAAACATTCAAGTAACATTCAAAAGAGAAAACTTGACAATGAGTTTGTGATATAAATAACATAAACCAATGTTGAGCAAGTGTGGAGCCTAATGTGAACTGGAGAAGTCCAGATAACCGAAGAGGATCAACTGTCCGAGGAACCAAAAACACAGGCGAAGGCAAGCCAGTGCAGTTGAGGTCTGCATCTCAGACGAATCCTTAGTCCTCGGTCTTGCAAGTTCTTTGATCCGGACCAGCTAACCAAACAAATCTCCAGAGATATTCATAAATAATCCTCCATTCGGTCAGTGTTGTTGAGGTCTGCAACTCTTACAGATCTCCAGAGATATTCATAAATAATCCTCCATTCAGCCAGGACAGTGCTCGTAGTGTTCTTGCATGAGAACAGGAGCTTTATTCACTGTGCCAAGCATATTTGCGTAGTTGAGCATGTTATTGTAGTTCAAAGATGCATTTGCCATTGAAATCGAAACAAATCAAACGGATCGAAAAAGAAAAAGGTTTGAGAACGATTAGAGGATTTGTGGAAGACTAGATCTAGGAATTAAACCAGAACTAGAAATCATAAAATGAAAAGAACAATGTTCCCAAAATCGTTTGGAGCTACAGCAGTCAAACCACTGTCTTCGTTCCTCACCCTCCTTCCTAAACCCGCTCTGATACCACTTGTTAGGATAATATTTCGATATCAAATAGCAAAGTGTTTATGTTTTAATCTTTGTGTGATTAAAATGGGTTGTGTTGTTAAATGTGTGAGTTAGTGTGAATGTGCTTAGATAGAAATAAAGGTTGAAACCTGAGTTGAGATGTGGTTAGAAACCCTTTTAAGAAGAGTTTTAGCACGAATAATGTTAAAACAAACTCACACAGGTTGTGTGGAGCCCACACGGGTCACGTGGGGGATGCAGAAACACTTTGTAGATTGGCACGGGTCATGATGAACCCACACGGATCATTTAGGACATGCAGATTCAAGTTGTGAAATCACACGAGTCGTGTAGAAGCACACGGGTCGGGCGTAGCAAGATAGCGTCGCTACCTTAGTACTTAGTGTCGCTATTGTCGTAGATCCACATGATTATAAAGTCGGTTTTGAGCTCATTTGGGGGGAAGGAAACCAGGAGAAACACGCCAAGAACCCTAGAAAAAGCTCTGTAATTTGTGGATATCAAATTTCTGGATATCACATAAGGGGGTTTCTTGTGATTACGTGTGTTAGGGATTTGTGGTAACAATATGTAGTAAGTGGTATCGAGACGAGAACCTTGTGTTCGCTTAAGGTAAGGCTTACATATCGCATAAAGAGTGCCTTGCGATTATGTGTAATTGGGATATTAGTGGATTGCTTAGCGAGTACTTAGCAACCATGTGACAGGTGTGTGTGTGTGTGTGTGTGTCTATAATGAGTGTATATGGTAAGACACACACACACACAAATATATATATATATATATATATATATATATATATATATATATATATATATATATATATATATATATATATATATATATATATATATACACAAAGTATGATGTGTACGAGCGAGACGAACACCTAGCAGTTACAAAGTGAACGCAGTTATAATCACATAACGAGTACCATGTGGTTTGATGGTAACGAGTATGAGCAATAACTATAGAGGTGGCATGTTGCTACGTGTGAACATCGTAGTTATATACGAGCTGATAACCTAGAGTCAAGTGAATGCATAACGGGTACCTTGCATGCCACATAGAGTAAGCAGAATGGTCACATAATGAGTATTTTGTGATCATGTGTCAGAGTATAGAGATGTATGTGATTATGAGTGTCGGGGACATTTGTAATTATGAGTGTCGGGGACATTTGTATGACTGTATAACGAGTACTTCGCAGTCATTATATTGATTCTTCGTGGCTTGGAGATGTCACGTAACGAGATCCTTGTGACAGAGATATTGGCGGAAATTTGTATGACCACACAAGGAGTACCTTGTGGTTGGGGTTGTAAGGGCCTTTGTCGCCTAGAGTTCACGTAGGCGTTAGTGCCCGAGAGAATGGGTTTAATCGCCCAATATATATTGGGAGGACCTTTGTGTCTGGTTGTTGTAAAACAAAGATGAGGGGGTATGGTGAGCCTTTATGGCTCAAGGCCGAGAGGAGTCAAAGTTGGGACAGATATGAACCCTTCGTGGCTTACGACCGCTGGAGTGGTAGAGTAAAGAGATATGTGTTGAAAGTGGGAGTAACGGAGTACCTTGTGGTGATACAGAGTTAAGATTATGTGTATGACTTGTGTTTTCTTGTGATACACGTTGATTATTCTTTGAGTTGGCTTAGGTGTCGGGGGACAACTGTGTGACTACATAAAGAGTATCTTGTAGTCATTGAGAGTCAGTACGGCTGGTTCTATATGCTTATATTAATGAGTACCAATAGGTTGTTATATGTTGTACCCCACGAGTTGGGTGATGTGTTATGTTGTGAGTGAATTTATTCTATGTTACTGTATTGTTGCTCACTAAGCTTTGTAGCTTATGTGTGCGTGTTGTGTGTGTGTGTAGGTTTGCAGATTGTAGCACCCGGTTCTGATCGTAGGATCGGTTGTGAAGATATTTACTTGTGAATTTCGGGGTTCGAGTATACATTTTAATGATAGGTGTGTTTAAGAAAAAATTATGTATACTTGGTGCCGATTTTCGGGCGTTACACACAGTCTCGTCCGGGGACATGTCACTCTATTGCACTCCAAGAGGGGTCAGGGCAATAGAAAAATACGTTTTGGTGTTGTCACATCAATTGTCAAAGTTACATTGGGAAAATGCGTGGGCATAGTCTCAATGTGTCAGGGCAGTACGGGGAGCAATGTATGGTCGCTTTACAAACTATAAAACGACTAGGTGCTCAAGCCTAGCTTGGCGTTTCCACCCAAGATCATGCGTATTTAACTTTCCATATCATGTTATAAATGTATCTCATTTTCCCTTCACAATGTGATATGTCAAAAAAGTTCAATGTTCATAGTGTGAACAGTGTGTTTGCTGATAGTCTTAGATTCTCTTTTGTAAAATACTGAAGTTTATCAATAAAATTCTCTTAGTTCTCACAGTGGACGTAGCTTGACTCATTATTAAATGAACCACTTTATATCTTTGTGTTTCTCAACTTTGTTCTCAATATTCCTCTCAAGTCTAGATAGTTGTGTGCGTTGATCGTTTGTTGAAGTGTTTAGTCATGGTTGATTAGTAGGGTTGTGTACCAATCCCAACAACCAATGTGTTTGGATGAAAATAAGTCATTTAATTATTAATACATTTGAATTAATAACAATGCAAAACTTCT